>CM064867.1:68777891-69297444 GCA_032719365.1 Prinsepia uniflora | reverse complement strand
ATCATTCTGGAAATGAGAGAACTCTCAAGTCTGAAGTATGGAATGAACGAGTGGATTCTTGAGCATTTTTGTGCGTGTATATATGGGGGTGGTTTGTAGAAATCATCTCAACTTTACTCCTGACATTTGACCACCTCCATTCCCTTTTTGGACATTCCATAATTTCATTTTGTAACATTTCACCACTTTTGAAATTTTGCTTTACAAGATATAACAACCTATGATCTATCATGTCACAAGTTACTCATTTGAAGCAATATTTTCAAATTCTCTAATTGCAAAAATTACCGATCTTTAATGTTTACAAATGAATAACTTAGATCCATTTTTATTATATTTCGCATAATTTAGGAAAATAGTTATAAAGAATATCAAACTATTGTAGGACGTATGATATGACACAATTTACCATAAGTGGTAATGTGCCACAAACTAAAACTATATGTGGTGAAATTTGAAAAAAATAATAATAATAATTTAGGTGGTCAAATATTACAAGAGGTAAAGCTCAAGTGGTATTGATAAAAAAATTTCTCTATATATAACATGGGCTAGTTTGAGAATCTTCGTTGCCTATATGTTCTTGGGCCTATAATGTTTTAGTTTTGGGCTTTTCTGTGGTCCTCTGCGATTAGGTTTTGATCTATCAAGGCCATGTCTATATTTATTCTCTAAATTTAATGAAGAACTTTATTTGTCATATGCTAGGTTTGAATAGACATGTTTCTTCTTATTCAAAAGAAAGAAAAAATAAGAGATCATTATTTTAAGAAGGATTACATGACATGGCTTCTACACGTTTATTTACGAGGAAAATATTATATATGTTAGATATTGATGAAGAAAAATTGTATACATTAGATATTGACGTCAATTTTATATATTAGCACTACACCAAAAGAGATTTTTTAAGGCGCCCAAATTAGGGCGTGCAAAAATGCGCACCTTAAAATGGTACTTTTTAGGGCGTGCATTTTTGCAAGCCATAAAAACCCTATATTTATATTATTTAAGGCGTGTATTATCTGTGCGCCTTAAATAGTTGAATTTTAAGACGTGTTTTATATGTGTGCTTTAAAAAATTATTTTTAAGGCGCGCAATGTGTGCTTTAAACGCTGCACTTTTAAGGCGCACAAAAGCACGTTGTAAAAACAAAAGAAAATTTGCTTTTAAGTTGTGCTAAAGCGCGCCGTAAAAAAATTTAAACCTAGAACCTGAAATTTTTCAGTTCCCTCTCACCAAATTTTTAACCCGCCCAAGCTGGAGTATCTTTTTAAATCTGGAATCTCAAATTTTGAAATGTATGAGGTGTATTCAATTAAGACATTTAAATATTTTTAAGGATTTTAAAAATACAAGTTATCCAATTAAGACATTTATTTGTTTTAAAAGACTTTTAAAAAGTTCTGGTGCATTCAATTAAAACTTTTAATTATTTTAAAATTTTTAAAAACAATCATGAGGTATTCAAATAGAATTGTAAAAATATATAAATAAATACAGGTGTATTCAATTAAGATATTTATTTGGAAGGATTTAATTAGGTTGTGGACATTGGTGGGTTTGTGGGCAGATGTATAAATACTAATGATCCTAAAATGTCTTGTCTTCACCCCTAGGATTGCTTGAAGAACCCAACGTGACAATTTTCAGCACTTCTTCTTCCAAGCCGTCTCCTTTCTTCCAGCTTCTCCAACCTTCAGGTACTCATGATTTCTCCTTTGCTATTTTCTTTCCTTTGCTTATCTTCCAGTTGCTGTATTTTTTGTTCAGTGCTTTTGCTTCACGTTCTTTTTGTTTCTTATGTTTGTGATAGATCCAATTGCATCAATTTCATTACTAGGAAGATAGAGCTTTGTATTTGTATATGAGATTTGCTTCTTTGGTACTTAAAAAAAGGTAATTTAGGGGAAAAATATCTTAATATGGGATGGAATCACAAGAACACATTTACATGCAAAACAGGGAATATGTTAATAGCCATTAAAATTGGTTGTCTGTGGAATATGTGTTCATACTTATCCAATGGAATAATTGTTCCAATTGAGGTTAAGAAACAGGGAAACCCATTGATCGTTTTCTTAGGAAACCCAACCAACTGAAAGAATTCGCAGCAAAAATGAGCAGTGACTCCACGGATCCACCTGGTCTCATTGTATCCACCACCAAATCCATCTTATCATTCCTCACCTCAGCCTCCACCGACCCACACCTCTCTCAGGAGCTCCAGCAAATTGCTTCGAAGCTTTCCTCCAAACACAATGTACCGTACAAGTCTCTCAGAGCTCTTGAGCCGAGTGCATAAAGAAAGGGGTTAACCTTTTGTTTAACCTTTTGTTTGATTTCTCCAGTCTTACTACCATAAGGGGTTAATTGTTTGGATTTGATTTCAGACACATGTAGCATATATATGAAGAGGTTTCTAGGTTAATATTTGAAATTATTTGAAATTGATTGCATATACGTTTCTTGCACTTCGATCATTGCATATTCCACTGTTGTAGTTCTTGGGATATTTTTAGGGGTTATTGTGGTTGGTTGATTATTTCTTCTGTTAATTGAAAATTTTGATGTTGTTTGAACAATGATTAGCATGATGTTTGAAAATTTTGCTGAAATTGATTCAGAGACCTTGCTGTTTTCATATTTTCTAATTTATTGATTCCTTCTTTGAATCTGTTTTGGTTGATTTATAAATATAGGGAATATAGGGGTTTTGAGGAAACCTTATAACATTGTTTGAAATTGATCGCAATCACGGTTGAAAATGTCGCCAATATCAGCGATATATCGACCGATATATCGCCATTTCCGGCCACTAGAAGCTAAGAAGGGGGGAAGGAAAATCTTCCCCCAAAATCGAAGATTTCAGCCAATATCGGAGGATATCGGCGATTATCACCAATATTGGCCGAAATATTCAATTTGATTGGATCAAAATGTTAAAAGGGGTATCTGAGGAAATCGGGGAAAATCATTCAGTACCTTACAGCAGAGGGTTGGAGAAACCTCGAAGAAACCCTCTCAGCCTACCCTTGACGGTAAATGGTGTCGTGCTTACAGTCACCGGAATCCCCAACCACTCGAAGCACGGCAAACCTCGAAGAAAACTTCTCAGTCGACTTTCGACGGCGGCTCCACCCATCTCGTCACCTTGCGCTGTCTCGCCCGCCCTCATGGTCACTTCCGCCGCCTTTGATCTCTCAGTCTCGCCCCCCCTGCCCTGCTGCCCACCATTTCCTCTCTAAACACTCAAGCGATCGATCGAGAGAGAGAGAGATTGGTTGGGTTAAATAACCCGAATGAAACTGAGCGTTTCATTTCAAGCGTTTTATTATTTTTTTACTTTTGGGGAAGAGAGTGAGGGATGGACCGGGTGTTTGCTACTTTTTGGGTGAACCCGGTTCTTTTTGTTTTATAGTTTTTTTCCCAACAGAGGCTGTTGAGTGGCAATTGCAATTACCTCAAAGAATAAATTTACTTTTAGGTTTAAACCTCAATTGGTATAAAAAAGACCTAAACACCAAACAAGTGTTTCCCATTCCCATTCCCATTCTCATTTCCCTGTTATGCATTCTACTTTCTTAGTTCAATTTCAAAATCGAAAAATATAAGTTATTCTCTTATACTTTTGTGATTAATGAATTTTTACCGCATATACACTATAGTTAGAATTTTTTATTTTCAAATTACTACCAGTGTTAATTATTTTTCTGTAGGAACAATCGGACTAATTAGTTTGAATCCTCAATTTTCCAAAAAATAAGCGGTTAGTAAATAAACTATAGTTGAATTTTCGGACAATAAAAAATAAATGAATGAAATCTAGGGCCGGTCCAACTTTTGAACAAAAATTAACTTTTTTTTTTTCATCATTTTTTTTCAATTTTACATATATTTATTCATTTTATAATTTTTCTTCCATTTAAATTTTTTTATGCTTATTATTATGTTTTTAATTATATTAACATTCAATTGTAGTAATTCACTTCAATTTATGTTTATGTTTAAATTTTTATATTATTAGTCATCGGCAGAACCCTATTGTATCATATTATTCATTATATATTTATTATATCATAGTCATTTTATAGTTTTTATTAATCCTATATAACCATCATTGGGTACTTAAGTTTTCCCCAAAATTTCATTCCAAATTTCCAACTTTTAAATCGAATTTCCATTATTTTTGTTTACCGTAAACGATATCGATATCAATATTTGGGACGAGATATCCGTAAATTTGACTAGCGATATATCCGTCGATATCGATATTTTCATCCTTGATCGCAATATATATATAGCTTTGATGGGTTAATTTTTGAAGTAGATGTAGCGAATTCACTGTAGTTGTGATGTCTATTTTCCCGAACTCGTTATTAATCACTATACCAACTTTTGGGTGTTGTCCTACTAGGGTTTGACCTATCTATGAAATCTGCTTTGTGCATGGCTGTTTATGTATGATATTTTAAATATTACACTAAAATTAATACAAACATATTAATAACGTTTTGGGTGTATATGTATATATATATATATATATATATATATTAGCAATGGGAGATACACAAGGAGAAAATGAAAATGAGGCGGTCAAGAGTGAGTATGACAAATGGTCAAAGGAAGAGAGCGACATGTTGTTACAACTCCTTGTTGATGCTCCAATACGTGGATAGCGTGATAAAAATGGCAGCATAAGCAAGCCAACTATACTAACCAAGATACTTCCTGTCCTTAATGCAAAAATTAACTGTCAGAAAACTATTGGGCATTACTCTAGTCGGTGGAGATATTTTAAGAGAGTATATGCCAAATATAGCCAGTAATGCAACATAACTCGGGATTTGGGTGGGACCCAATCACAAAGAAATTCATTGCTGATGAAGAAGTTTGGGACAATTATTTTAAGGTACGACTAAAATTTAAGATAAATTTAAATTTGAGTTCTTGAGTATACACTACGTTTCTAAATAAATATTAATTTTGATTCTTTTATAGGCTCACCCAAAGCACACAAACTTACGCACCAAAGAAATTAAAGACTACGAAAATTTGAAAATTGTAATTGGGGGTGGAATTAATGTAGGGAGAAACGCGCTAGGATTAGGTGATGACACTGATGCAAGAACTTATGGGACCAAAGATACTCATGTTGGAATAGAGAGCCTTATGTATGATGATGGCAATGATGACTTTGTACTAAATGAAAATGAAGAAGCACACCAACTTTTTCCCGTTAGACAATCTTCTTCACCCTTACTCTTTGAGGCCACTAGTTCTGAAGTTCACCTAGAAAAGAACAACTAGAAGAAACGAACTAGAGGTGATAATGGAAGGAATGTTAGCTCATTTAACACCGACAATCAAGTTGGTCTTGTAGAAAACGTTTCTCGTGGTATTGAGTCAATTGCTACCAATTTTGAGGCAGTATATAACCTATTGAAGAAAAGGGAAAAAGATAGAGAGCAAAAGGAATTAGAGAAAATTGAAAAAGAAAGGAAAGGTTGCATATGGAATGCGATCAAAGAGACCCCAAATGTGACTGAACGTTCTCATTACAAAGTGCTTGAATTGCTGAATTTCAAGACCAAAAAGGATCTATTTTTGAAAATGTCACCTGAAGAGTGCTCAAATTGGATAACTTTCAATTTGGATTGAGTGGTTATTTGGGTCATGAAGCATCAAGCATCATTGGGAATCTGTCTTTATTTGTTTTTTCAAACATTTTTTTTAAATTTTGGTTAATTAGTATTGTCAAGACCTGACCCTTCTCGATCAAAACCCGGCTCATCTAGCACGATATTGTCAACTTTGGGCCTCTTTGCCCTTGCCCTCACGGTTTTTTTTTTTTTAGAGCTCATGGTGCAACTTCCCAGGGGATCACCCATCATGGAATTGCACTAGCCTCAACTCGCTTAACTTTGGAGTTTCAACCGAACCCAAAGTCACTCAGCTCCCAAAAGGCCTCGTGCTAGATAGGTGTGTGCCTACACCTTTAAGGCACACCACCATTCCCCTCCCAAACCATTCCCTCCTCGCAGGAATGTGGAGTCGTTCACCGTTCCCTCTAGGACATGGGTCTTACAATCCACCCCCCTTAGGGCCCAGCGTCCTCGCTAACACACTTCCCAATCGGGGTATGACTCTAATAACATTCTTACAGGACCCGTCCCAATCCCCCTGAATTATCGTGGGACGTTCCTGCTCCCGTCTGACACTGCGTGTCAGACCCGGGATAAACTCGTCACCCGCTCGGGGTCCATCAGAGTACACCAGGATCAGAAGTGGCATGTGATGTCTCGATCTCTACTACAACCCGCATCCGCTACCAACCTGAAGGATATTAAAACCATATAAGATGTAAGTGGACAAAACAACAGTTTATAAAACTCATTTATATCGAAAATACATTTATACCCTTCACGTAAATGCATGTATGCATCATAAAACAGTTATTTCAAATACTTTCTAGAAGCAAGACGTATTGCTTCCCAAATCAAAACACAATGAAAACTACTTCTTAATCGAAGCTAGTACCTTAGTAGGGTCTTAGCCCCAAACCAGATCATACAGGGTCTCAGCCCAAAACCAGAAAACACAAACAGAACCTCGACCCAAACTGTAGAACACATGGGAATACTTCACATGGGAACTCATCCCAATGCCAGTCACGATTCTCATTCTAGCACAAGTGCATATAGCTCAGGACCGCTCACAATACTAGCATGTCACCGTGAACGCATCACTCACCGCGGCTGTTTCTAGATCATCGCGAACACATCGCCGATCGATCTCAGAGTATCTCAATAGAACTTCCCAAGTCGAGCCTCCCTCGGTCATTGGTTCCATCGGCTACTCGACAACAGGTAGTGCGTCGTGACCACTCTAGAAGGAACACATCTGCAGTCTTGAGGCGAGCACCGTAAAACCCGGGATGAACACGAATGTTATCATCATACATAGGGCCTCAAACATGAAACATCGTCAAATGGGTCACAGCCCGAAAGCCAGTGTCCTACGACATTTCATATCCCAGGATTCCTCGAATCCTATCAAATCCACAACTAGGTCTCATGACCAAAATACCTTTCGTAAAACTCATAACTGGGTCACTGCCCGACTTATCTCACGTTTGACTGTACTCTAAGTCAAACCTAAAATCAACTGGCTCATACGCCCGAAAGATATTTTCAAAGCTGAAAACCAGTTCTCATTTTCAAACCACTTTCAAATCATAGTTCAACTGGGACTCGTGCCCGAATCTCGATTTCACGCATCTCCGTGAAATCATCAAAAATCGTAACTCAGTTCCTCGGTTTCACGCCTCTCCGTGAAACCTTCGAAATCACATAAAACACAAGCACGTAGTACACTCGGTCGAAGCCCAAACTTCATATAAAATAAAAATGTCGAACTACGTGCAATAACGCATTTTCCTCCGAAAATACCAAACAATTCATATTTAAAACATATGCACTCATGGCATCTCAAATCATGTTTATAAACACATATAAAACATTTATGCATGCTTCATATTCATAAAACAAAGTCCACTCATAAACTGTCCAAGATGCACCTCCATACGCGTATCATAAGCCTCTCCGGGCTAATCTGACCTCTCCGGGTCATCCGGACCTGTCCAAACATACTCAAAAGTTACTACCAACCTAAAAAAGTCCTAATCAAGAACCCCCAACATTCCCAGAAAATTCCACGTGTCCCGGACACGCTTCCCTAGGCTTTAAATCTCAATTAGACCAACCTAATGATCTCCGATCGACTAGAAACCACCATCATTGGATTCGTATCGTCAAAATCTTTTAAATGATCCTAGTCTTACCTCAAAATACGAGCCCATATGCTCCCACGCACTGGTCAAAGGTACGGTCAACGTTGACCAAAAAGTCAACACAAATGTCAGCAAAGTCAACATTGACGTCAGTATGAATAGTAAAAGTCAACGCTGACGTCATTGATGACATCAACATTACGTCATCTCTGACATCTGACACTGACACGTGTCAGTCTGACATGTCAGACCTAACTACCACATGTCACATGCTCACTAGTCCATGTGTCGGGCTGACTGGACACTAACAACTGCCACGTGGCAGCCTTCCATTGGCAACATGGCCTAACATCTGACAGATGATGACGTCATCATGCCATGTCATCATCGACTTCACTGAGTCGAGTCGACCCAATTACACTGTAGAGGGTCAGGCAGACCTTCGGACCCTACCCGGATTTTCCTTCCATCTCCGGCCACCGTTTTTGATGTCGTTGGTAAGAACACGATCATCTAATCCTCCCTAGGTGATCTATGGACTCAAAATGTGTAAAACGGGCTAGAAAATAGATTTTCAAATAAGAACCTCACGACACGGTTTCCAGGCCTCCGTCCACGCTGCTCCGCCGTCCTCAGCCTACTCTCAAAGACCCTATGAACAGCATCCAATCATCAGAACTCGCCCAAAACGTAAAACTCAAAAATCTAAAAATTTGAATTTAAATGAGTTCTCAAGTTTTACCTTTTCCCGGGGCTCCACCGTCGTCCACTGCGGTTCTGTCATCTCCTTGCCATCATCGTGTCACCCTCAGCCTCACTCTATTGGCCTCAACTGAATCGAATGGGGGAAGGGGTAGATTTTGAGGCTTTCGGGTTTTGGATTCGAATGCAATAGCGAGGGAGTGGATATGCATGTATGTGGGGTGGCAGGAAATGGATGAGTGTCACTCATCCATTGGGCCTGGGAAAATATCTAGGGCCTACTCAACAAAAAAGTCCCCTCGTTTCGTAAAACGTGAAATAATACCCCGAACCTTCCGTGACCCGTATCTTTCCCGTCGAATGCCAATTTCGACGTGCCGCTTGTCTACGGACTTGTATCGACACAATCTATGTGATGGTCCTCAGTATACGTGTATTGGACTTCCCGGGTCAAAATTCAAGTTTTTGCCCTCGTTTAGGGCCTCAAACATGGACCTCCCCGAATTGGACCTACCCGAATGTTATCATCATACATAAGGCCTCAAACATGGAACATCATCAAATGGGTCACAGCCCGAAAGCCAGTGTCCTACGACATTTCATATCCCAGGATTCCTCGAATCCTATCAAATCGACAGCTAGGTCTCATGCCCGAAATACCTTTCGTAAAACTCATAACTGGGTCACTGCCCGACTTATCTCACGTTTGACTGTACTCTAAGTCAAACCTAAAATCAACTGGCTCATACGCCCGAAAGATATTTTCAAAGCTGAAAACCAGTTCTCATTTTCAAACCACTTTCAAATCATAGTTCAACTGGGACTCGTGCCCGAATCTCGATTTCACGCATCTCCGTGAAATCATCAAAAATCGTAACTCAGTTCCTCGGTTTCACGCCTCTCCGTGAAACCTTCGGAATCACATAAAACACAAGCACGTAGTACACTCGGTCGAAGCCCAAACTTCATATAAAATAAAAATGTCGAACTACGTGCAATAACGCATTTTCCTCCGAAAATACCAAACAATTCATATTTAAAACATATGCACTCATGGCATCTCAAACCATGTTTATAAACACATATAAAACATTTATGCATGCTTCATATTCATAAAACAAAGTCCACTCATAAACTGTCCAAGATGCACCTCCATACGCGTATCATAAGCCTCTCCGGGCTAATCTGACCTCTCCGGGTCATCCGGGCCTATCCAAAACATACTCAAAAGTTACTACCAACCTAAAAAAGTCCTAATCAAGAACCCCCAACATTCCCAGAAAATTCCACGTGTCCCAGACACACTTCCCTAGGCTTTAAACCTCAATTTGACCAACTTAACGATCTCCGATCGACTCGAAGCCACCACCATTGGATTCGTATCGTCGAAATCTTTAAAATAATCTTAGTCTTACCTCAAAGTACGAGCCCACATGCTCCCACGCACTGGTCAAAGGTGCGGTCAACGTTGACTAAAAAGTCAACACTAACGTCAGCAAAGTCAACGTTGACGTCAGTATGAACAGTAAAAGTCAACGCTGACATCATTGATGACATCAACATTACGTAATCTCTGACATCTGACACTGACACGTGTCACTCTGACATGTCAGACCTAACTACCACATGTCACATGCTCACTAGTCCACGCGTTAGGCTGACTGTACACTAACAACTGCCACGTGGCAGCCTTCCATTGGCCACTTGGCCTAACATCTGACAGATGATGACGTCATCATGCCATGTCATCATCGACTTCACTGAGTCGAGTCGACCCGATTACACTGTAGAGGGTCACGCAGACCTACGGACCCTACCCGGATTTTCCTTCCATCTCCGGCCACCGTTTTCTATGTCGTTGGTACCAACACGATCATCTAATCCTCCCTAGGTGATCTATAGACTCAAAACGTGTAAAACGGGCTAGAAAATACATTTTCAAAAAAGAACCTCACGACACGGTTTCCAGGCCTCCGTCCACGCTGCTCCGCCGTCCTCAGCCTCTGTTCCTGATCCTCCTCGACTCTCAAAGACCCTATGAACAGCATCCAATCATCAGAACTCGCCCAAAACGTAAAACTCAAAAATCTAAAAATTTGAATTTAAATGAGTTCTAGGGTTTTACCTTTTCCCAGGGCTCCACTGTCGTCCACCGCGGTTCTGTCATCTCCTTGCCATCATCGTCTCACCCTCAGCCTCACTCTTTTGGCCTCAACTGAATCGAATGGGGGAAGGGGTAGATTTTGAGGCTTTCGGGTTTTGGATTCGAATGCAATAGCGAGGGAGTGGATATGCATGTATGTGGGGTGGCAGGAAATGGATGACTGTCACTCATCCAAATATCACCTCGATATCCGGGACGAACCCTGCTCCCGTCTGACAATCACACTTACAGTACCACAATTAACCTTAATACAACTATAAGCATAACTATCAGACGAAGGAGTAAATATATACAACAGTCAGTCAGAGCATAGTTCTACAAAATGGGCACAAAAAGTCCTACAATTCTAAGTCCGCAACGGAAGAACGTCGTAAGCTCTATGCCTCGATATCTGCCTCAACGTTCACCCCAGCGCTATCACCACGACCTGGAGGGAAATTTAAAACAGAAGGTGTGAGTGGACTGGAATGAATAAAAGTTTCAAAACAGTTTCTCGTAAAATCAGAGTCAAGGAAAAGTAATAAGTTGTTCCCTCCGTTTTGAAAACAGGCATGCCCAACGAAGTATTAAAAAATCATAATATGGAACATCATAAGAAACAGAAACACTATAAAACATCATAAGAAACAGATACACTATAAAACTGATATAGAAACCAGAGCATGAGCATCAAACCATCTTTTCCGATCAAACCTGCTGGACCTATCCGAGTCTTTAAACTCAACCAGGCCTCAAATATAAATCCGAGTCTTTAAACTCCCGAGTCTTTAAACTCAATAGGCCTATGGGGGTAATATCATAAATATCCGAGTCTTTAAACTCCCGAGTCTTTAAACTCAATCCGGGCCCGTCCCCCGTTAAACAATATCCGGGTCTTTAAACCCATATCCAGATCCAGCAAATCCAATC
The DNA here is from genome assembly GCA_032719365.1 of Prinsepia uniflora. NCBI lineage: Eukaryota > Viridiplantae > Streptophyta > Magnoliopsida > Rosales > Rosaceae > Prinsepia > Prinsepia uniflora. The sequence goes on along the minus strand of CM064867.1, from coordinate 69,285,876 downwards.
CATTTCAGTGTAAAACCGTTCTGAAACCCATCACCAAACTCGAATTCGGAATCCCCAGTTCGAAGCCCTTCCGGCGTTCAGAACCGACATTCCGAACCCAAATCTGGAAAATCCATGTTCATACCAAAAACCATAGGAAATCCCAAATCATGTTTCATAACTCATTTACCATCATTAGAAAACGTTTATAGGTTGAATTTCTCAAATATGGCATCAAAATCTGAAACCGGCTTACCGTTAGGCATGCTCGGAAGTAGGAAAGAGTCCACTCACAGATCAGAACAAGTCACTCGCGCCCCGTGCGCTCCTCGACTGTCTCGGGTGTCTCCCGTCCTGTCAATAGATACCAAATAGGGTCACAATTTCATCAAGGATACCTTCCCTATTTTCCCCAATTTTTCGGGAATTTAATAATATTTTAATCCTAAATCTTAAACCTTCCGGATTCCCGAACCATCCCGTAACACCGTCCGATTAACCCGAAAACTATACCATTGGATTCCTTAGAACATTTAGGACTAAACTCATGTTGGAAGCTTGGCCAGATTCCTCCCCACGTGCCTCCACGCGCCGCCCAAAGTGGCTGCGCGTGGGCCTCACGTGCCTGCTACAGTGCTTCTCCTTCCTCGAGTCACCCGGTTTAACACAGTTGAACCGGCGTGACCGGTTCTCTGTAATCCGACCACCGTTCCAGTCCAATCCAATCCCATTCTCTTCGTCCCATCCTAAGCAATCTAACCATGTCCTAACCTTGAAGAATCACGGCTGGAAACCCACCGTTCACGGCCTCGAAACAGACGGCCCGTAGCCCCTGTTTTGGCCGCCGGCCGCCCAGGTCCTCCCCCATCACGGCGTTCATCTTAATCGACGCCTAGGACCTTCCTGAACTTCACCCTAACCTTCTAACCCCTCGACTCTACACCCAACTCCACGACTTTTGAATTTAAAATCCACGGGAAAACAGGGGAAAGGAACTTACCCTTCGATTCAGGCTCCGTCGTGACCACCGTCGCTTACCACGGTGCTGGTTGGACTCCCCGTAGTCTCCTGAGTCTCCTAGTGGCTTGAATCGATCCACCACACGGCACAGCAGCCACCACAGTCCACCGCCTTCTCTGTTTTCTTCAAAACCCAGCCGTCCACCGTGTAGCCTCCGTGCACGGTTGCAGCTTCCAAACACGATCACCAGCACCTCCTTGCCTCACTGTCCTTCTCTCAACTCACTCTTCACTCTCCCTTGCACTGCATCGATCACCGCCTCTCCAAACTCTTCTCTCTGTTTTCTGCGTTTGTCGAAGGATTGCACGGTTCAAAAATGAGCAAAGTGTGGTCGTGCACACTTGAGAACCTTATGGAACAATCCAGTGCCCCCACGTGTCCACAATCCTATGGACAAGCAGAAAAGATCCTACCCCACTCAGCCACTTGTCCTCATCCAATTGGCTGAAAGAAAATGACCAAAATACCCCTTGTATAATTAATTATCGTTTTGCCCTCGAACGTTCTAGACCTTTATCTTTCCCGTCCGACGTCCGATGACAGCGTGCCGCCTGTCGTTGAACTCAGGACGTCGTGACCTATCCAACGGTCCTCGGTCTACGTGAAATCACAAGTCCTCCAAAAAGTCAACATTTTCCTCATTTAATCAAATTTACGGTAACGCCCTCAACCTTCCGTACATCATAACTTTTTCTCCGGTTGTCCGAATTGAACCTGCCACCTGTCTACGGACTCGTGACGTCCTAAACTATGTCACGGTCAAGGGCTAACACTCATCCAATCGGTAATACAAAAAGTCAACTTTTAGCCTACTATTCATAAGGGCAAAATCGTCCTTTTCTACAAAACTTTACAAAATTACAGTTTTACCCTTCCCGAAGGTACGGGTTGTTACAATCTACCCCCCTAAAAAGAATTTCGTCCCCGAAATTCAGTGAAACAAATAAGGGTACTGTTCCTGCATCAAGGCTTCGGGTTCCCAAGTAGCTTCTTCCACTTGATGATTTCTCCACAATACTTTGACTAAGGGAACCGTCTTCCTTCGTAAAACCTTATCCTTCCGATCCAAGATCGCAACAGGCTGCTCTTCAAAACTCAAGTCTTCCCTCAGTTCCACTGGTTGTGCTTCCAGAACATGCGAATCATCCCGAATGTACTTCCGAAGCATAGAGACATGAAAGACATTATGTACCTTTTCCAAGTCTGCTGGTAAGGCCAATCGATATGCAACATGACCAATCCGTTCCAAGATCTCATAAGGTCCAATGTAACGAGGACTCAACTTCCCTCGTCTGCCAAACCGTACGATCCCCTTCCAAGGAGATAACTTCAAGAAAACCCAGTCTCCTACTGCAAACTCCAAATCTCTAATCCTACGGTCGGCGTAGCTCTTCTGGCGGTCCTACGCTGCCTTCAATCGATCCCTGATCAGTGCCACCTTTTCCTGTGTAAGATCTACCAGCTCAGAAGTAGTCAATTTCCGCTCACCAACCTCAGTCCAACACAATGGAGTCCGACACTGTCGCCCGTACAAAGCCTCGTAAGGAGCCATCCCAATGCACTCCTGATAACTGTTATTGTAGGCGAACTCCATCAAAGGCAGATGTGATTCCCAAGTACCCTGAAACTGAAGTACACAAGCTCGCATCATGTCCTCGAGAATCTGAATAGTCCGCTCAGACTGCCCATCGGTTTGAGGGTGAAAAGCAGTACTGAAATGCAATTTAGTCCCAAAAGCTTCATGTAGGCTCTGCCAAAATCGGGAAGTAAATCTCGGATCTCTGTCAGATACTATCGACTCTGGAGTCCCATGCAACCGAATAATCTCATCTATGAATAACTGTGCAAACTGCGTCAACCTGAAGTTCTCCCGTACTGGCAAGAAATGAGCAGACTTCGTAAGTCGATCCACAATAACCCACACACCATCGTGGCCCTTGGATGTTCTGGGCAGCTTGAAGACAAAATCCATAGTCAGGTGATCCCATTTCCACTCGGGGATCGGCAAAGGTTGCATTGCTCCATAGGGTCTTTGCCGCTCGGCTTTCACCTGCTGACAGATCAAGCATCTACTGACATATTCTGCAATCTCACGTTTCATTCCCGACCACCAGTAATGCTCTCGAAGTGTACGATACATCTTGGTCCCACCAGGATCCATCGCATAAGCTGAACAGTGAGCCTCATCCAGTATCACTTTCTTCAATGCGCCATCCTCAGGTACGCACAACCGTCCACCCTTAACCAAGGCTCCATCCTCGCGGATCTCAAAGTCCTGTCTCTCTCCAGCCTCGACCTCAATCCGAATGATGCCCAGAATAGGGTCTTCAAACTGAGCATCAATAACCTGATCAATCAAAACAGGTCGCACATGGAAACTCGCTAGGAGTGCTCCCTGATCGACCACAGTCAACTCTACCCCCAACCTAGAGCTCAACCAACAACGGTAACCGTACTGTCCTCAAATGTGACAAAGAACTAGCTGACTTCCTGCTCAGAGCATCGGCGACCACATTAGCCTTCCCTGGGTGATACTCAATAGTACAGTCGTAGTCCTTAAGTAACTCCAACCATCGACGCTGTCTCAGATTCAGTTCCTTCTGAGTGAACAAATACTTTAAGCTCTTGTGGTCCGTGAAAATCCTGCACTTCTCGCCATATAAGTAATGCCACCAAATCTTCAGTGCATGAACCACCGCTGCTAGTTCTAAGTCATGTGTAGGGTAGTTCATCTCATGGGGTTTCAATTGCCGGGAAGCATAAGTAATCACTCTCCCATGCTGCATCAAGACACAACCCAAGCCTTGCAAAGAAGCGTCACTGTACACCTCAAACTCCCCACTATCGTCTGGAAGGGCTAACACAGGAGCAGATGTCAACCGTCTTTTAAGCTCTTGGAAACTCTGTTCACAGTTCTCGTCCCACTCAAATCGAACTCCCTTCCGAGTTAGTCGGGTTAAAGGAGCGGCTAAAATCGAAAATCCCTCAATGAAACGCCGATAATAGCCTGCTAAGCCCAGAAAACTTCGGATCTCCGTCACCGTCTTAGGCTGTTCCCAATTGGCTACCGCCTCAACTTTCTGAGGATCCACGCTGATGCCCTCGGCCGAAATCACATGACCCAGAAATCCCACACTGGTCAACCAAAACTGACACTTACTGAGCTTCACATACAACTGATGCTCCCTCAAAGTTTTAAGCACGATTCTCAGATGTTTCTCATGTGCTTTTGCACTCTTTGAATACACCAGAATGTCGTCAATGAAGACAATCACAAAACGATCCAAATATGATCGGAACACTCGGTTCATGAGGTCCATAAAAGCTGCTGGGGCATTAGTCAAACCAAAAGGCATCACAACAAACTCATAATGACCGTACCTAGTCCGAAAGGCTGTCTTCGGTACATCCTCTTCTTTAACCCTTAACTGATGATAACCGGAGCGAAGATCAATCTTCGAAAAATACTGAGCTCCCTTCAATTGGTCGAACAAATCATCAATCCGTTGTAGGGGATACTTATTCTGAATAGTTACCTTATTCAGTTGTCTGTAATCCACACACAATCTCAATCCTCCGTCTTTTTTCTTGACGAATAGTACCGGTGCTCCCCACGGTGACATACTCGGTCGAATGAAACCCATATCGACCAACTCTTGCAACTGGGTCTTAAGTTCCCTCAATTCTGCAGGTGTCATTCTATAAGGAGTCTGTGAGATAGGTTGTGTACCTGGAAGAAGATCAATCGTGAACTCGATCTCTCGATGAGGTGGTAACCCTGGCAACTCCTCGGGGAAAACATCGGGGAACTCCCGTACCACAGGTATATCATTCACCCTCACTGGCGTAGCACGCGTATCCACCACATGGGCTATGTAACCCTGGCACCCCTTACGTAACAGCTTGCTAGCCTCGAGTGCCGAAATAACTCCAGTAGAAAGTGCACGCTGATCCCCCTGAAACGTAGTCTCTGATAAGCCGGGACTCCGCAAAGTCACTCTCCTATCGAAACATTCAATAGAAGCATGATGTCTCGTTAACCAGTCCATACCCAAAATAACATCAAAGTCCCGTAAATCCAAGAGTAACAAATCCGCCAGTAACTCCACCTCGCCTACCATCACCGGACACTCTCTCAACACCTGAGTCACTACCAACACCTCCCCCGTAGGTGTACTCACTCCTAACGCACAATCCAAAGTAGACACCTCCCTCTCCTTAACCAAACTACAACTCCGAGCTACAAAAGAATGGGTAGCCCCGGGATCTATCAAAACAAAAACAGTGCGACCAAGTATGGTGAGTGTACCTGTCACCACTCCCGGTGCGGATCTGGCCTCCTGCTGGGTCATAGAAAAAACTCGCGCCTGAGGTCCCGATGACCTACCGCGCCCTCTGGAACTACTCGTGGCACCACCGCCACCCCTAGGGCCTGCCGCCCCTGATACTGAAGCCGTACTCCGTCCAGGTTCTGCTATACCTCGGCCTGCTCCACTCTCCTGAGCTAACAATGGGCACTCCCTCCGGAAGTGTCCTCGCTCCCCACAATAGTAGCAAGCATCTCTACCGGGTCCACTGGTATGCCTCCCAGTAGAAGCAACTGAAGTCGCACTCGCCTGAGGAGTCGGCTGTGCCCTAGCTCCTCGAAAACCAGAGCCCTGGAAACTACCTGGTCTACCATACCGGGCTCCACCAGCTGATAACGAACCACCAAAATTACCCCGCTTCGGGGTCCTCTGACTCGATGCTCCAGGGAATGAATGCTCTCGGCGCCGAACACTGCCCGAGTACTGTGGTCTAGCAGGTAAACTGGCCTCCACCCTAACAGCAGCATCAGACAACTCTCGGAATGTAGCAAAAGAGCCGGCTGTCACTATAGCCCTGATCTCTCCCCGAAGGCCCAACTCGAACCGACGGCACTTCTCCGCCTCGGTAGCCACAAATGCAGGAGCAAATCGGGATAGCATCTGAAATCTCTGCTCATACTCAGCAACTATCAAGTTCCCTTGCTTCAAGTGAAGAAATTCTGCCTCCTTCGCATCCCTGAAAGAACGGGGATAGTACTGATCAAGAAACTGCTCCCGGAAAGTCTCCCATGCCACGGTATGTGCATCCCAGCCGGACAGTTCCAACGTGTACCACCACTCGTATGCAGCTCCATCCAACAGAAAAGTAGCTAACAAAACCCGATCCTCAGGAGGACAGTGCATCACCCCAAAAATACGTTCGAGCCGGGTGATCCATCGGTGAGCTTCCTCGGGGTCTGCCCCACCGCTGAAAGTCGTAGCCCCAAGTCTCTGGGCTCTCTCGATCGAAGCGCTCTCAGTCCCTCTCGCCGCTTCATCTTCAGGTCGTGGAGGGGGTTCACGTCGCGGAGGCATGATCGATCGTACGCTGTAAGAGGCATAGAGTTAGCAAACAACCTAGACCCAACACAAACCGACAAACCTATGCTCTGATACCAATTGTCAAGACCCGTCCCAAATATCACCTCGATATTCGGGACGAACCATGCTCCCGTCTGACAATCACACTTACAGTACCACAATTAACCTTAATACAACTATAAGCATAACTATCAGACGAAGGAGTAAATATATACAACAGTCAGTCAGAGCATAGTTCTACAAAATGGGCACAAAAAGTCCTACAATTCTAAGTCCGCAACGGAAGAACGTCGTAAGCTCTATGCCTCGATATCTGCCTCAACGTTCACCCCAGCGCTATCACCACTACCTGGAGGGAAATTTAAAACAGAAGGTGTGAGTGGACTGGAATGAATAAAAGTTTCAAAACAGTTTCTCGTAAAATCAAAGTCAAGGAAAAGTAATAAGTTGTTCCCTCCGTTTTGAAAACAGGCATGCCCAACGAAGTATTAAAAAATCATAATATGGAACATCATAAGAAACAAAAACACTATAAAACATCATAAGAAACAGATACACTATAAAACTGATATAGAAACCAGAGCATGAGCATCAAAACATCTTTTCCGATCAAACCTGCTGGACCTATCCGAGTCTTTAAACTCAACCAGGCCTCAAATATAAATCCGAGTCTTTAAACTCCCAAGTCTTTAAACTCAATAGGCCTATGGGGGTAATATCATAAATATCCGAGTCTTTAAACTCCCGAGTCTTTAAACTCAATCCGGGCCCGTCCCCCGTCAAACAATATCCGGGTCTTTAAACCCATATCCAGATCCAGCAAATCCAATCCATTTCAGTGTAAAACCGTTCTGAAACCCATCACCAAACTCGAATTCGGAATCCCCAGTTCGAAGCCCTTCCGGCGTTCAGAACCGACATTCCGAACCCAAATCCGGAAAATCCATGTTCATACCAAAAACCATAGGAAATCCCAAATCATGTTTCATAACTCATTTACCATCATTAGAAAACGTTTATAGGTTGAATTTCTCAAATATGGCATCAAAATCTGAAACTGGCTTTTTCTCGAAAAACGTGCAAAATCCCGGAAACGTCTCGAAAAACATGCAAACATTTCAATCACGTATAACCATCATTTAAAGCATAAAAACACACATAATATCATAAAACATTGATAAAAACAGTTAGGCATGCTCGGAAGTAGGAAAGAGTCCACTCACAGATCAGAACAAGTCACTCGCGCCCCGTGCGCTCCTCGACTGTCTCGGGTGTCTCCCGTCCTGTCAATAGATACCAAATAGGGTCACAATTTCATCAAGGATACCTTCCCTATTTTCCCCAATTTTTCGGGAATTTAATAATATTTTAATCCTAAACCTTAAACCTTCCGGATTCCCGAACCATCCTGTAACACCGTCCGATTAACCCGAAAACTATACCATTGGAATCCTTAGAACATACTCATGTTGGAAGCTTGGCCAGATTCCTCCCCACGCGCCTCCACGCGCCGCCTAAAGTGGCTGCGCGTGGGCCTCACGCGCCTGCTACAGTGCTTCTCCTTCCTCGAGTCACCCGGTTCAACACAGTTGAACCGGCGTGACCGGTTCTCTGTAATCCGACCACCGTTCCAGTCCAATCCAATCCCATTCTCTTCGTCCCATCCTAAGCAATCTAACCATGTCCTAACCTTGAAGAATCACGGCCGGAAACCCACCGTTCACGGCCTCGAAACAGACGGCCCGTAGCCCCTGTTTTGGCCGCCGGCCGCCCAGGTCCTCCCCCATCACGGCGTTCATCTTAATCGACGCCTAGGACCTTCCTGAACTTCACCCTAACCTTCTAACCCCTCGACTCTACACCCAACTCCACGACTTTTGAATTTAAAATCCACGGGAAAACAGGGGAAAGGAACTTACCCTTCGATTCAGGCTCCGTCGTGAGCACCGCCGCTTACCACGGTGCTGGTTGGACTCCCCGTAGTCTCCTGAGTCTCCTAGTGGCTTGAATCGATCCACCACACGGCACAGCAGCCACCATAGTCCACCGCCTTCTCTGTTTTCTTCAAAACCCAACCGTCCACCGTGTAGCCTCCGTGCACGGTTGCAGCTCCCAAACACGATCACCAGCACCTCCTTGCCTCACTGTCCTTCTCTCAACTCACTCTTCACTCTCCCTTGCACTGCATCGATCACCGCCTCTCCAAACTCTTCTCTCTGTTTTCTGCGTTTGTCGAAGGATTGCACGGTTCAAAAATGAGCAAAGTGTGGTCGTGCACACTTGAGAACCTTATGGAACAATCCAGTGCCCCCACGTGTCCACAATCCTATGGGCAAGCAGAAAAGATCCTACCCCACTCAGCCACTTGTCCTCATCCAATTGGCTGAAAGAAAATGACCAAAATACCCCTTGTATAATTAATTATCGTTTTGCCCTCGAACGTTCTAGACCTTTATCTTTCCCGTCCGACGTCCGATGACAGTGTGCTGCCTGTCGTTGAACTCAGGACGTCGTGACCTATCCAACGGTCCTCGGTCTACGTGAAAATCACAAGTCCTCCAAAAAGTCAACATTTTCCTCATTTAATCAAATTTACGGTAACGCCCTCAACCTTTCGTACATCATAACTTTTTCTCCGGTTGTCCGAATTGAACCTGCCACCTGTCTACGGACTCGTGACGTCCTAAACTACGTCACGGTCAAGGGCTAACACTCATCCAATCGGTAATACAAAAAGTCAACTTTTAGCCTACTATTCATAAGGGCAAAATCGTCCTTTTCTACAAAACTTTACAAAATTACAGTTTTACCCTTCCCGAAGGTACGGGTTGTTACAGCCCGACTTATCTCACGTTTGACTGTACTCTAAGTCAAAACTAAAATCAACTGGCTCATACGCTCGAAAGATATTTTCAAAGATGAAAACCAGTTCTCATTTTCAAACCACTTTCAAATCATAGTTCAACTGGGACTCGTGCCCGAATCTCGATTTCACGCATCTCCGTGAAATCATCAAAAATCGTAACTCAGTTCCTCGATTTCACGCCTCTCCGTGAAACCTTCGAAATCACATAAAATACAAGCACGTAGTACACTCGGTCGAAGCCCAAACTTCATATAAAATAAAAATGTCGAACTACGTGCAATAATGCATTTTCCTCTGAAAATACCAAAAAATTCATATTTAAAACATATGCACTCATGGCATCTCAAATCATGTTTGTAAACACATATAAAACATTTATGCATGCTTCATATTCATAAAACAAAGTCCACTCATAGACTGTCCAAGATGCACCTCGATACGCGTGTTTTAAGCCTCTCCGGGCTAATCTGACCTCTCCGAGTCATCCGGACATGTCCAAAACATACTCAAAAGTTACTACCAACCTAAAAAAGTCCTAATCAAGAACCCCCAACATTCCTAGAAAATTCCACGTGTCTCGGACACGCTTCCCTAGGCTTTAAACCTCAATTCCACGTGTCGCGCCCCGTGCGCTCCTCGACTGTCTCGGGTGTCTCCCGTCCTGTCAATAGATACCAAATAGGGTCACAATTTCATCAAGGATACCTTCCCTATTTTCCCCAATTTTTCGGGAATTTAATAATATTTTAATCCTAAACCTTAAACCTTCCGGATTCCCGAACCATCCTGTAACACCGTCCGATTAACCCGAAAACTATACCATTGGAATCCTTAGAACATACTCATGTTGGAAGCTTGGCCAGATTCCTCCCCACGCGCCTCCACGCGCCGCCCAAAGTGGCTGCGCGTGGGCCTCACGCGCCTGCTACAGTGCTTCTCCTTCCTCGAGTCACCCGGTTCAACACAGTTGAACCGGCGTGACCGGTTCTCTGTAATCCGACCACCGTTCCAGTCCAATCCAATCCCATTCTCTTCGTCCCATCCTAAGCAATCTAACCATGTCCTAACCTTGTAGAATCACGGCTGGAAACCCACCGTTCACGGCCTCGAAACAGACGGCCCGTAGCCCCTGTTTTGGCCGCCGGCCGCCCAGGTCCTCCCCCATCACGGCGTTCATCTTAATCGACGCCTAGGACCTTCCTGAACTTCACCCTAACCTTCTAACCCCTCGACTCTACACCCAACTCCACGACTTTTGAATTTAAAATCCACGGGAAAACAGGGGAAAGGAACTTACCCTTCGATTCAGGCTCCGTCGTGACCACCGCCGCTTACCACGGTGCTGGTTGGACTCCCCGTAGTCTCCTGAGTCTCCTAGTGGCTTGAATCGATCCACCACACGGCACAGCAGCCACCACAGTCCACCGCCTTCTCTGTTTTCTTCAAAACCCAGCCGTCCACCGTGTAGCCTCCGTGCACGGTTGCAGCTCCCAAACACGATCACCAGCACCTCCTTGCCTCACTGTCCTTCTCTCAACTCACTCTTCACTCTCCCTTGCACTGCATCGATCACCGCCTCTCCAAACTCTTCTCTCTGTTTTCTGCGTTTGTCGAAGGATTGCACGATTCAAAAATGAGCAAAGTGTGGTCGTGCACACTTGAGAACCTTATGGAACAATCCAGTGCCCCCACGTGTCCACAATCCTATGGACAAGCAGAAAAGATCCTACCCCACTCAGCCACTTGTCCTCATCCAATTGGCTGAAAGAAAAGGACCAAAATACCCCTTGTATAATTAATTATCGTTTTGCCCTCGAACGTTCTAGACCTTTATCTTTCCCGTCCGACGTCCGATGACAGTGTGCTGCCTGTCGTTGAACTCAGGACGTCGTGACCTATCCAACAGTCCTCGGTCTACGTGAAAATCACAAGTCCTCCAAAAAGTCAACATTTTCCTCATTTAATCAAATTTACGGTAACGCCCTCAACCTTTCGTACATCATAACTTTTTCTCCGGTTGTCCGAATTGAACCTGCCACCTGTCTACGGACTCGTGACGTCCTAAACTACGTCACGGTCAAGGGCTAACACTCATCCAATCGGTAATACAAAAAGTCAACTTTTAGCCTACTATTCATAAGGGCAAAATCGTCCTTTTCTACAAAACTTTACAAAATTACAGTTTTACCCTTCCCGAAGGTACGGGTTGTTACAGCCCGACTTATCTCACGTTTGACTGTACTCTAAGTCAAAACTAAAATCAACTGGCTCATACGCCCGAAAGATATTTTCAAAGATGAAAACCAGTTCTCATTTTCAAACCACTTTCAAATCATAGTTCAACTGGGACTCGTGCCCGAATCTCGATTTCACGCATCTCCGTGAAATCATCAAAAATCGTAACTCAGTTCCTCGATTTCACGCCTCTCCGTGAAACCTTCGAAATCACATAAAATACAAGCACGTAGTACACTCGGTCGAAGCCCAAACTTCATATAAAATAAAAATGTCGAACTACGTGCAATAATGCATTTTCCTCTGAAAATACCAAAAAATTCATATTTAAAACATATGCACTCATGGCATCTCAAATCATGTTTGTAAACACATATAAAACATTTATGCATGCTTCATATTCATAAAACAAAGTCCACTCATAGACTGTCCAAGATGCACCTCGATACGCGTGTTTTAAGCCTCTCCGGGCTAATCTGACCTCTCCGAGTCATCCGGACATGTCCAAAACATACTCAAAAGTTACTACCAACCTAAAAAAGTCCTAATCAAGAACCCCCAACATTCCTAGAAAATTCCACGTGTCTCGGACACGCTTCCTTAGGCTTTAAACCTCAATTTGACCAACTTAACGATCTCCGATCGACTCGAAACCACCACCATTGGATTCGTATCGTCAAAATCTTTAAAATGATCCTAGTCTTACCTCAAAATATGAGCCCACATGCTCCCACGCACTGGTCAAAGGTGCGGTCAACGTTGACCAAATAGTTAACACTAACGTCAGCAAAGTCAACGTTGACGTCAGTATGAACAGTAAAAGTCAACGCTGACTTCATTGATGACATCAGCATTACGTCATCTCAGACATCTGACACTGACACGTGTCAGTCTGATATGTCAGACCTAACTACCACATGTCACATGCTCACTAGTCCACTTGTCAGGCTGACTGGACACTAACAACTGCCACGTGGCAGCCTTCCATTGGCCACATGGCCTAACATCTGACATATGATGATGTCATCATGCCATGTCATCATCGACTTCACTGAGTTGAGTCAACCTGATTACACTGTAGCGGGTCACGCAGACCTACAAACCCTACCCGGATTTTCCTTCCATCTCCGGCCACCGTTTTCTATGTCGTTGGTACCAACACGATCATCTAATCCTCCCTAGGTGATCTATGGACTCAAAACGTGTAAAACAGGCTAGAAAATACCTATTCAAATAAGAACCTCACGGCCCAGTTTCCAGGCCTCCGTCGAGGCTGCTCCGCCGTCCTCAGCCTCTATTCCTGATCCTCCTCGACTCTCAAGGACCCTATGAACAGCATCAAATCATCAGAACTCGCCCAAAACGTAAAACTCAAAAATCTAAAAATTTGAATTTAAACGGGTGCTCGGGTTTTACCTTTTCCCCGGGCTCCACCGTCGTCCACCGCGGTTCTGTCATCTCCTTGCCATCATCGTCTCACCCTCAGCCTCACTCTCTTGGCCTCAACTGAATCGAATGGGGGAAGGGGTAGATTTTGAGGCTTTCGGGTTTTGGATTCGAATGCAATAGCGAGGGGAAAATATCTGGGGAAATGGATGAGTGTCACTCATCCATTGGGCCTGGGAAAATATCTGGGGCCTACTCAAGACAAAAGTCCCCTCGTTTCGTAAAACGTGAAATAATACCCCGAACCTTCCGTGACCCGTAACTTTCCCGTCGAATGTCCAATTTCGACGTGCCATCTGTCTACGTACTTGTATAGACACGATCTACGTGATGGTCCTCAGTATACGTGTATTGGACCTCCCGGGTGAAAATTCATGTTTTTGCCCTCGTTTAGGGGCAAAATCGTAATTTCGCCCTGAATGTCCGATAATCCTCGACTAATCCTCATTGCGCCTCGCTAATCCTAAATTAAATCTTAATTAATCATGAAAAGTTGGGACAGGTCGTTACAAGTATAAGACACATTTGGTTCTTTTGCTATTAATATTGTTGAACTTACAATCAACTCTTGGTTTATTAATTGGTATTATTGGATAAGTTTCCTTTTTTACTATTACAAATTGGTATTAATTGGATCACTTTCTTCTTGGCCTATTATATATTGGATAATTTTCTCTTATTTATGTTTGGTTGTCTAGTATATCAGGTGTAGCTCTTTAAAATTAGGTGTGGTGTATGGATTTTTTTTTAAAGAATGATCGTTTGAGTTATCAACCAAATATGATTGATATGGTAAGTCAGAATTTTTGTAATCTTGATTGTAGTTATGTCTCAGTCAAGTGTTGATGAATCTATTGATATTGAGAGAGAGGAAATGGTGGACGATGAAATTGAGGGAGTTGAAATGGTGGACACTGAAATTGAGGGAGAAGAAATGATGGACAACGAAGAAAAAGGAGAAATTGAAGAAGAAGAAGAAGAAGAAGAAGAAGAGGATGGTATAGAGGAAGAAGAGGATGGTATAGAGGAAGAAGAGCTTTATGAAATAGTTAAATGTTTATTGATGGCAATTCAGTCAATTTTTCACCTGCGAAATGAGATTATGATTATGATGCATGGAAAACATATTCAACGTCCAATAACTCGAAGATCAATTACTTTGAGAGGATACAGTTACATACATCAAGCATTGGATCATGATGATCCTGAGCATTTCCGCCAAAGATATAGAATATTTCCTGATGTATTTCAAAAGTTATGGAGTATTATTGGAGAAAAAACATTTTTACAAGATACAAGATTCATTTGTGTGGAGGAAATGCTTACAATATTTTTCTTGGTCGTCGGCCAAAATAATAGATATTGTCTGCTACGTGATACAAGATTTTAAGGTATGTAACGTTGTTGAGTATTTGGCCATGCTAAATGTTTTTTGCTCTCTCAATCTTATCTATGCTTAAATTTTTTTGTTCTCTCTACCTCATCTCCTTCTTTTATTTGAGTTTATTTGATGATTTTTGTACTATCGATTGACAAGAAATTTCAAATTTATTATAGGATTGTATCAGAGCTATTGATGGCACACATATTCCAGCAATGGTCACAAGTCGGGACACAAGCAGTTATTGAAATCGTCATGGAAATATATCACAAAATGTATTAGCAGCTTGTAACTTCGATTTAGAATTCACATATGTCCTTAGTGGATGGGAAGGTTCTCCTCATGATTTAAAAGTGTTGAATGATGCTATAACAAGGAGGAATAATGGACTTAAGGTGCCACAAGGTATGCATTTATTTTATTTCTATTTAATTTTTTTAAATACTATATTATGTCAAATATTGCATACTCAAGTAATACTATTGGATTATCAGGTAAGTATTATTTAGTAGATTGTGAATTTTTAAATCGATGCGAATTCCTAGCTCCATTTCGAGGCGTTCGATATCATCTACAATAGTTTGGTGGTCATGGTCGTGAACCTTCAAATAATACTGAGTTGTTTAATCTTCGTCATGCCACATTGAGAAATGCTATTGAGAGAATATTTGGTATTTTCAAATCACGATTCACAATTTTCAAGTCAGCACCTCCATTCCCATATACAACCCAAGTAGAATTAGTGTTAGCATGTGTAGGACTACATAACTTTCTTCGAAAAGAATGTAGATATGATGAATTTCCTATTGAAGCAGATTATGAATCTTCTTCCTCTTCATCATTACAAGATAATGCAGAGGATCCTGAATCAATATTCCAGACACAAGAACAACAACGGGAGAATGCTAATGCATAGAGAGCGAATATAGCTTTGAATATGCGGAGTGATTCCAGAGACACTGAAAACAATGAGAGCCAATGATAATGAATTTAGCATTGAGTGTGTTTGTCGGGTATGTTTCTTTTAATAGTCTAATGTTTCAACAGAGAACATGTTTTCAAGTGTTTGTCAATTGAAACATGCTTAAATGACCAAAATAGACTTGCTAGAAGTGTTGGAATTGCTATAACAGTTTTAGAACTCATTGATTTTTCTTCTTTTTTCTTTCTTCCTTTTTTCTTTATAAGACTACACAAGAAGACAATTTTTTTACTTCAATTTGGAGCCCAAATTTTCATTTTCAACTTTATTTTTGTTACATGATGCGAAATCACCTGAATGAACTATTTTGTTTTTTTAACGAAATTTATTTGAAAAATAGAACAAAAATATTAAAATACATTTCAGAGATATTGGACAGTAATATCAAAATATAAGACATCTAATGCAAAGTGGCTTTATAAATTGATGTCTATATAGTGAAGCGTATATCTAAAAATCTAGTAATTAAATTACCAAATCAGAACATTAAAGACCCAAATTAGAAAATCAATAAGTAGAAGCAGCCAAATCACTAGCCAACATATATACTAGTAACGAATGAACCAAGCAACAATCGATCAAAATGTTTAAAAAACGAGGAAGGCGACATGGACTTGAGTTTTGAAAGGAGGAGCTTGGGATAAGGCTTCGTTTGGAGTTGGGAAAAGCTACAATGGGTGACGCGGGTATTGGTAAACAAGAACTGAAAAGGAAGGCGGGGAGGTATACTCATAGATGGAAGTTCATGCACTTGCTCAGAAGATGAAACTTGTGCTTGAAAAAGGCAAGAAACTTGTAATCCATATTGTCCACGTTTGTTAATATATGTCTACCAATTTTTTAAATATAATCTAGAATGGGTTCGATTGATTGATTAAATGGTAGTTTTCATACTCAATTCTGCCTATTGAGTCCAGTTATGGGTTCAATTATTTTGTTAAAATTGGTTAAAACATTAGAGATACTTAACTTGATATTTTGGGAATTTCGTGGGATATTGGTAGATAAGGTTTGTGAGAGTATGTGGCAATGCACTCGTACTTGGAAACGATGCAAAGTTTCTAAAAGAAGTATCTGTCCAATTTGTTGTTTGGTTACTGAAAAAATTGATCAAAAGAATGAAGAATTTTTTTTCTTCTAAATTAATTAGTTATGATTCTATAAGTAATTGGAGAACAAAACTAAAGAAAAAGAATATCGATTTGTTGCATATTGGGTCAAGTGTTTTTTTGTTTGATTTTTGTGACACAATGTTTTTGCCGAAGTTCCATTTTTTGATCAATTTGGATTGGTTCTTAATAATTAAAATGTGAATAGGTTCGAGGAGATTATGCAAATGCAGAGGAGTACTTTGGAAGAGTAATCTTGGCCAATCCGAGTGATGCGAATACCTTATCACTATGGTGATATGATTTGGAACACACAGAAGGATGGTGAGCGAGGTGAAACTAATTTTGATCAAGCTATTAAAACTTCCTCAGACGACTGGTAAGAACAAAAGCATTCCTCTTTGATGATCAAACTTTGTTGTTCTTCTTTTAGTACACATGTTTGAGTTTGAACATGTGATAGCTCATATTGCAGTTGTTGAATTTAGTTCATGTGCCATCGTACTATTTTTATCAATGGAAAACAATCTAATTAGTGGCTTGGCGTGCAAATGAATGAAACTAAGTTCAATTATTTATTTTTTGTCTTGGATCTGACTGGGCGGATTCAAATTCTTAGTTCAATGTTTTATGGGTTCTTTATTATGTTTCATTCCATGATTCGGGTATGCTAATTTATCATAGGATGTTATACCTACAAAAGTTGGTCCAGTAAAACAATTATAATTGAATCAGCCTGCAATTTAGCTAGCTATTGTTCTAGTTTGAGGACATTCATTTCTTCTAATAACATCTTGTAATCAGTTGGCTGTTTTGACAGTTTAGGGTTATCTGATACTGCTTCTAACTTTATATCCTGCTTAGTGTTGTACTGGACAGAGGTACATCTACACTGGATCTAGCGATCATTCGGTCTATATATATGATGTGGTACGTAACTGCCCTTTTACACTGGATCTTGCAATGCTATTTAGTTTCTTCGTAGAATTGATCACTTTTGCAAGCAGAAGCCAATGTGATGATAATGAAGAAGAAGGTATTACCATGAAGAAGAAGGTATTACCTCAATTTGTTACTTCTTTATTGAATTACTATCAATCAATGAAGTATTTATTTCTTATGTTTAGTGTACTTGTAAATTGATTATTTATTTCTTATGTTGAAAATACTATACAATGCATGGCATTGGTATAAATAGAAATCTATATAAATTAATAAGTGAATAGTGAGAGCTTTTAACAGAATGACTTTTTAAGGCGCTCAAACCCCTTTAAGGCGCACATTGCGTGCCTTAAATATAAGTATTTAAGGTGCACATTGTATGCCTCAAATAATGAGGACTTTTTATGGCATGGTCTTTTAAAGCGTGCATTCGAGCGCCCTAAAAACCCTTTTAAGACGCACATTGCGCGCCCTAAAAAGCCTCTTTTGGTATAGTGTAGGCATTTGTTTAAAAGGAGGATTATAAACAGTATATTAACTTTGATCTCTTTTGTTTAAAAGAAGGAGTATACACATTAAATATCGACTTCAACATTATAAGAAATTTCCTACTATTTAGTAAAATGAATAAAAATACTAATAGATGTTGTAAATAGTTAAACAGTTGTGTCTATTTATGTAATAGGTACTAGGGGTAGTTTTGTCATTTTGTGTTCATTAATTATCCCTCCTTATATAAGGGATTAATTACCTTTGTAAATCCTAACTATCTCATAATAAACAGACGTATTATTTTCATCTCTCTACCTCTCCATATTCTCTCTGCAATCCTCCTCTACCTAATTTCCTTCACAACACGTTATCAGCACGATTGTCTCCGAATCAGCGTTTATCCAAGAGGAGGATAAATTCAATCAAGTAAGTTTTTTGTTCCTTCAAATTCAATTGTTTTATCTTACTTGATTGAATCAAAACCCTAGAACTCATGTTTATAGGAATGGATTGGAATCAATAATTATGATTTCTATAATCACATGAATAAATTATCATTGATATGTTGAATTGAGTTATTTGAAATATTTTCCATGATTTTCCAGTTTGATGTTTGAATTATAATTTGGAAAATTTGATGTTAATTGTTGGTTCTTGATGAATCCCTTAATTTCATGAAATATTGATAATTGATATGTTATGATGATTTACATATTAATTATGGGGCATTAAACAAAACAAAAAACATTGCTTGGCCGTACCATGATTTAAATGAATGTTGAGTTGATATATTATTTTTGTTGACTGATGAAATAGCATGATAATTCAATTGATGTTTGAGTTGATATTTGATAATGATAATTGATTTGTTGATTATATGCATTAGATAATCATGTATGTTTAAATTGTTGAATTGATCATGAATGTTTGGATGATAATTGGCACCCAACACGGCCCTGATGGTCAATTGGCTACCACAAAATATTTTGCTATTATCATGATTTGTGTATTTGATTTGCTAATTGCGGCTGAAGAAAAAAAAAATAGAAGAGAAGCCTTGCGGCTGCAAACATTGGTTGAGGGTCAGCCCTCCCTCATTTTTCGCCATTTATGCAGCCGAAAGAAAAAAAAAACAGAACAAGACTGGAGGCCCAACCGGCCAAATACCCAAGAGGAGAAGGCCCTGAAGGCCAAGGAAAAAAAAGAAAAAAAACGAGGCCAGAAGGCCACATAAATAAATGGCCCAAGTGGCTCTGAGACCCAGCAGGCCCTGGCCCGCATGCCTCAGCCCAGCTCACCCTCAGCCTAGAAAGCCTCAGCGCAGGCCCAGCGCCCATGCAGCTCGGCTTGGCCTGCCCAAGTGGCTTGGCTCAGCTTGGCTTGGCTTGGCTTGACAGCAGGGCTAGCGGCTCACGGCTCGGCTCCGGGTCGCTCAGCTCGCCTGCAGCTCGGCTCACCGGCAGCTCAGCTCTCTCGAAAAAAAAAATTACAGCCTTTTTATCTAGCCCAGAATGCTACTAGTGGGACCAAAACTAGCAGATTTTATAGCCCAAAGGGCTAATTAACCCATTAGCTCAAATGCAATAAGTCTACATCACATTTTGTATTTCAATTTTCAATGCCAGAGGTAGTTGATTACATATATCAAACTATATAATGCCAGAAATATTAACTAAACTGTTTTCACATGCTTGTTAATATTTATTTACATTGTTTAATGTTTGTATATTTTTATGCTTATTTATTTAGAAAATACATGTATTTAAATGCTCTGGACATTCATCAATGAACTAGATATTTATGAATGGACTAATAGTTCATACTAATCACCGAACCCGTAGCTTCGACAATGCTAGAAAAAAAAAGGGAACCCGCAGATTCCTTTCTAAATTCACTGGACATAATAAAATAAGGAGATTTTACATTTTAAATCTGTTTTATCATACCATTTGTTAGAACACGAAGTTCTTATTTGCTGCTTATGGATGAGTTTTTCTCAAAGCATTAAATGTAATGACTTGTCACCGATATAGACTTTATAAGAGCGATTTAATCATCATAGGGACGACTTCTTGCCTAAAGCAAGAAACGAATGAAAAATCATTCATTTTTACAAGATTTAAAATCCACGCATGAATATACTTCGAAAAATGTGATTTTTTGCTTGAATATGATTTAATTCAATTCAAACACTTATTCTCATGCATGTGACCCATTGAATTAAATCTATAAATATGTATGTTTTGTGGGGACGTTTATTGTCTAACTGACAATGTTATACTCCGAGATATGTGACAAAAGAACGTTGTAGAATGGTACTG
Source organism: Prinsepia uniflora (assembly GCA_032719365.1). NCBI lineage: Eukaryota > Viridiplantae > Streptophyta > Magnoliopsida > Rosales > Rosaceae > Prinsepia > Prinsepia uniflora. Next base: position 69,265,716 of record CM064867.1, on the reverse strand, counting down.
AATTACCATCAATAAATTTTTTTTATTCTCCAAGTTCCAGAAGAACTTTGTTGAGATTTACGGATATTCGAGTCAACGATTATCACATTGAAACCACTAATCACAAGAAAGTGGAATATCTTTGAATAACCTCCAATTAGTATGACCAGAAGCATACACTGGAGAAACTAGCCAGAAGTTAGCAAAAGTTAGCCAGAAGCTAGCCAAAAGTTAGCAAGAAGCTAACTAGTACTAGGAATTGCTCATTATGACATGACTGGTTAGGACACCCAGGTCAGGGTAATGATGCGCCGTATCCTCAATATATTGCACGGGCATCCTCTTACTCGTAGACACCTTTGTGTTTAATGAAACATTATGCCAAGTTTGCTCGTCAGAAGAAACCGAATATTAGACCATTATATGCAAAGATGAGTTAACACTCCACCCTTTTCTTGTACAGAATAAAAGGGAAATTTTGTGAACCTTCCAACCACCATGCGGACCGTTTTGAAAAAACTTTCCTGGTTCAGGTTGAGATACCGAAAAAGTGGTCACATGCTACACTTTTGTTCACACGCATACTGCATTTACTAAACTCTTAACCCAAATCATTACATTGAGGGCCACACCACCCATATTCTCATATACAATCTATAAGACTCGATAATACCGGATAGTTTACATCGAAATCATTCGATGACTATTTCATTCTCCTTGGAATTGATGCTGAACACCCCTAATGGTCTCGTAGAAACACTAATTCACCTTGGCAATGCGCACCAAGCTTCTAGTTTCTCGCGGGGGCAATACAATTTTTCATGCAGTAATGTTGGTCCGGTTGAGGTCAACGCCACCTAATGATGTTCTGCGTCACAGCTGGTGACTAGGTACGAACCAGATGCTTCGTACTTACGCATTTCTAGGTGTGCAGTTAAGTGCCAATTTTGCTGCCACAACGTACACATATGGGACCTCAACAAAGGAGGGGCATACATGTCAGTTATGAATCCCTATCCATTATACGCTCTTTAGAGCCCTTGCCAGACGATCTTATTACCGCTATATTCGTGGATAGTCACTTTGATGAGACAATCTTCCCGCCGTTAGGGGTAGATAAGAACGCCAAACGTTCCTAAAGAACAATGTGAATTGGTGTGGAACATCCCCACTATGTCTCATTTTGACTTCTGAATGCACAAAGTAAGAATAAAGTGCGGAGAATTCTATATTTACAGAGTGTAGCTAATAATATGTCAGACGCTTCCTCTAATCTAGCTAAAGTGATGAGATCACATATATATGCTGCAAACTTGTCTGCAAGGATAGACGTCCCAGTAGGACGCTTCGTCCCAGTAGGACGCATCGTCCTAAACGGACGAGGAACGGCTATGGCGGCTAACCAGTCGTGTCTCCCTCCTCAGAAGTGAGGTAGACTAATAGGTTTAAAGGATTCCTATCCCTAGAAGAGGATATTTAGCACAATTGAATCCCTTATATATATATATATATATATATATATCAACTGATCCATCTCACGAGATAATTTCCGGATTATGGGTTTGTGACGACGTTGGGGGAAGCTCCAATGTCTGAACCCACTCCCGAGAATAAAGAGATCTCGGTAAATCATACATGTTTATGTGAGATAGGGAATCAGAATGGTATTATCATCGATGATTTATATGTATTCGAGGTAGCTACCGAAATAATAAATAGAAATGAAATCGAACCTTACTCTGTTGATGAGTGACTGTCAACGTAGAGAAGACTAGCCAAAAATGGAAAGAACCAATCCAGGTCAAATTAGATTCCTTGACAAAAAGGAAGGTGTTTGGACCTGTAGTTCCCACACCTCCCCAAGTTAAACCTGAAGGATTTAAATGGGTAGTCACAAGGAATCATAATGAGAAAGATGAGATTGTGAGATGTACAACTCATTTAATGGCGCACAGTTTTCTCAATGCCCTTAGATTGATTATGAGGAGACGTATTCTCTCGTAATGAACGTCATAACGTTCCACTACCCTATCAGTTTGGTAGTTTCCAGAAAACTAAAGATGCAGCTTATGGACGTGGTTACTATTTGTGACGACCCGGAAATTCGAAAGAGAAAAAATTGGAAAATTTGAAGGAAATGATGATTTTGTCCCTAGTTATAAGGTCCGAAAGTTGACTTTTCGATCGGGACCTTGTTTGGACTTTCCAGAAGGACCGTTGGATAGGTCTTGAGACGCTGAATCTGTAGACAGGCGGCATGCGTCGATCGGAGTTCAGATGTGAAAGTTATGGGTCTCGAACTATCAGGACCCGTCCCAAATATCACCTCGATACCCGGGACGAACCCTGCTCCCGTCTGACAATCACACTTAAAGTACCACAAGAACCTCAAAATAACCATAAGAATAACTATCAGACAAGGGAGTAAATATAATACAACTGTAGTACGGAGCATAGTGTTATACAAAACAGGCACAAAAGTCCTACTAGGCTAACCTTGCAACGGAAGAACGTCGTAAAGCTCTATGCCTCGGTCCCTGCCTCAACGTTCACCCCAGCGCTATCACCGCGACCTGGAGGGTAAATTAAAACCAGAAAGTGTGAGTGTACTAAAGAAATAAGAGTTTCAAACACAATTTAGAAACAACAAGGATTAAGAAAAACAATAAGATTTTTCCCTCCGTTTTAAAATAAAGTATGCATGCCTAACGAAGTATCAGAAAATCACAACATAAAACAGTATAATAAATATCCTTAGATCATATCATAAAAACCAATTCCACATGTGTCAAGTCTGATCAAACCTGCTGGGTCTATCCGAGTCTTTAAACTCAAACCAGGCCTCAAATGTAATCCGAGTCTTTAAACTCCCGAGTCTTTAAACTCAATAGGCCTACGGAGGTAATATCGTAAATATCCGAGTCTTTAAACTCCCAAGTCTTTAAACTCAATCCGGGCCCGTCCCCTGTCAATCATAATCCGGGTTTTTAAACCCGATATCCAGATCCAGCAAATCCAATCCAAAACCAATTGGAAACAAATTCTAAATCCATATCCAAACCCGAATCCGAAATCACCGGTCCGAAGCCCTTCCGACGTCCAGAGCCGTCATTCCGAACCCAAATCCGGAATTCCACTTTTTCAACCTTAAAACCAAATCTCGATTCTCGAAATCCGATTTTAAAATCAAAAGCATGATTACCAAAATCATGTCTCATAATCCATCTATAACCATCAGAAAACAATTATAGATTGAAAACCCAAAAGCTTAGCATCAAAATCAGAAATCCAGTTTTTCTCGAAAAACGTGCAAAAACCTGAAAATGTCTCAAAAAACGTGCAAGTATATAAACCACATATAACATCATTAAAAAGCATAAAAAAAATACTTAAAATCATAAAACATAAATAAAAACAGTGAGGCATGCTCGTAAGAAACGAAAGAGTCCACTCACGAGTCAAAAAGTGTCAATCGCGCTCCGTGCGCTCCTCGACCGTCTCAGGCGTCTCTCGTCCTGTCAATAATCACCAAATAGGGTCATAAATACGTCAAATACGCTAACCCTAATTTCCCCAAATTTTCGGGAATTTAAACGTAATTTAAATTTAAACCCTAAACCGTCTGGATACTCGAACTATCCCGAAACAACGTCCGATTTTCCCAAAACTTGTCCCAATGGATTCCTTATAACTTTTAGACTAAAAAACATGTTGGAAGGTTGCTCAGAATCCTCCCCACACGCCCTCACGCACCGCCCAAAGTGGCTGCGCGTGGGCCTCACGCGCTGCTACAGTGTCATCGTCTTCCTCGAGTCAGCCGGTTCGACTGTACTGAACCGGCGTGACCGATTCTCTGCAATTCCTCCATGATTTTCCACCATTTCAATCCCACAAGCTTCGTCCAGTTCCCAGAAATCCATTCGCGTCCTAAAACCTAGAAATCAAGGCCTGAAACTCGTCGTCTTCAACCTCGAAACAAACTGCCCGTTAGCCCTGTTTTGGTCTCCGGCCACCCAAACCTTCCCCCGTCACGGCGACCATCCTAAACGACTCCTAGGACTTCCCTGAACCTCACACCACTCACCAAAATCCTCGACTCTAACCCAAAGTCCACGACTTTCGAAATGAAGAAAACGGGAAAAACAGGGGATTTGAGTCATACCTTCGATTCGTCCTCCGCCGTCTGCACCGCCGTGTACCACGGTGTCCACTGAGTCCCCTGTAGCCGTCTTAGCCTCCTCTCAGCTCGGAATGAACCAAAACACGGCACAACCACCGCCAAGTTTCCACGGCCCTCTCTGTTTTCTCTGAAAATCAAACCTCACCACCGCCGTGTTTCTAGCACGATTTCACTCTCCCAACCACTCACCAGTTCTCCTTCTTCTCTCTGCCACTCTCACAACTCACCAAACTCTCACCCACACACTGAATCGATCAAATCCTCCACCGCCTCACCTCTCTGTTTCTGTTCTTCCAAGACTAAATGCACGGTTTAAAATCGTGCAAAGTGTGCCCGTGTGCATTATAAACACTCATAGAACCATCTGGTCACTATCACGTGTCCAATTCCTATGGACCAAAACCTAAATATCCAATCCCACTTAACCAAGTTGCCTTATCTGATTGGTCCTAAAGGAAAAAGACCAAAATGCCCCTAAGTTTAGAAATTACCATTTTGCCCTTCAACTTTCCAGACCCATAACTAATCTGTCCGACGTCGATGACAGTGTGCCGCCTGTCGTTGTACTCAGGACGTCGAGACCTATCTAACGGTCCTCGGTCTACGTGAAAATCAAAAGTCCACTAAAAAGTCAACATTTTCCTCTATATTACGATAACGCCCTCAATCTTTCGAACGTCATAACTTTTCCTCCGATTGTCCAAATCGGACATGTCACCTGTCTACGGACTCGTGACGTCCTAAACTACGTCACGATCAATGGTCAACACTCATCCAACCTGTAAATCAAAAAGTCAACTTTTGACACACTATTCACAACGGCAAAATCGTCATTTTATACAAATATTTTACAAAATTACATTTGTACCCTTCCTGAAGGTACGGGTTGTTACACGAACGGTGGGGGGTATTTTTGTAATTAACCAAGGAAGGGTAAAATGGTAATTTTAGGCATTATGGTGAATTAGACAGTTAATTGGCTGATTCAGCCGTGTGGATGAGTCATTTGTGTAATTAAGTGACACCTGTCACTGTGCAGATTGCACTTAGTGGCAATGTTGTGCTAATTGAATGCTGGCGGTGAAATGGATTTAATTGGATTTAACCGTGTGTATGAGTATGGCTTGTAGGAAAGAAAAACAGAGCTTGATGAATGATAAACCATATTCGTACAATTGAAAGAGTTATTTGACTCAATGAGAGGAATTAGAGAGATAACCAGATTGGGGAGGAGTAAAGGGAGAGAACCAGCAAAGAAGGGTGTTGAAATCGTGAGAGAATACCCAAACCCGAGACCCAAATTCATGAAATTCAAATTGATCAATCTGGAATTAGGGGGTAAACCTTACAATTTACAGTGGATTGAGCTTATTGAGCTCAAACCGAGTTGAACCCAGTCAAAAAACGAAGAGAATTTATGTTATTTTGGCTATGAACGGACCTAGTAAAATAGAAGAAATTCGAGGTTTGAGTTGTGACCTTGGAGAAATTAAACGATGGAATTGGACTCGAAAACAAGTTTATAGGAGTCCTGTGAAGCTTTTGGATGGACCAATTGAAGGAAAATGATCGAGAATGATGAAGTTCGATGAATGCACAGTGTACGGCAATTCTTCGAATAGTCGAGTTTGATTCGATTGGATTGAGGTAAGTGTTCATGTAATTGAATTCACAGAACCTTAATTGGCTCTATAACGATGCAAATGGACGATTATATTATCGAAATGGATGCAGAATTGATAGGAATTGAACCGGGTCACTTCGCGTGTTACCGGACCCATTTAACAGTCAAACGGGTGAAGAAGACGAAAGTGCAGGGGTACTGTAGCAAGGCGCGTGGGTTTCACGCACAGCCGCTTGCGGCGGCACGTGGGGGTGCGTGAGTGGGATTTTTGAGGTGAGGTCAACATGACTTTTGTCCTATTTAATGTAACGAACATTTTAGCACTAGTTTCAAGGAAATCGGATATCGTTTCGATAGTGTTCAGGGTATCCGAAGTTTTCATATACGTTTAAAATACGTATTTAATTCCCGGAAAATTATAGGGAATTAATATGATGTTAATTGAGTCCTTAGTAACCCTGAATAATGATTTTGGGTAGGATTCAAGATTCCTGGAAAATATCGAAAATTACGGAAACGCGTGCAGCTCGGAAAGCGAGCGGTTTGGACGGTGTGTGAGTGGACGTTTGTTTTATAAACCATTATGCATGCATAGTTAAATGTTTTAAATGATTTATTGGATGATTTGTCTTACAATGATTTCATGATGATTTGACATGATTATTTGTGATTTAATGATTATTTTAATTGGTCTTTCAGGCACGTTTTACGAGAAATATGCAAGTGATGTTTTGTGCTAGGCCTAGAGTCAAAAAGGTTTCTAAAAGGATATGGTGACTTAGTTGATGAGTCAATGATGATTTCTAGATTATTTTAATATTTTCAATGTGATTGTACGGAATTAGGTGTAAATGGCATTTGGGCTTGAGACCCTGTTGGGAATGCTTTTGACTTGGTTTGAAGTCATGGATATGATTGATATGTGTTTGTGGAATGGATTGTGGTTGTGATTGTGGATACTGGATCATGTTCTGAATGGTGCGAGTGCAGTTCTTAGACGTGACTCGGATGTTGCGTGAGTGTAGTTCCTGAGTATGTGGTACGTCTAGATGGTGCGTGTGCAGTCCCTAGACATGACGGATATGACTCGGATGGTGCCTGAGTGCAGTTCCCGAGGTTGACCTACGCGTAGTGTGGATGTGACTGTGTCATTATTTGTGCGCTTGTGAATAGTGCGGATTGATTGATTGATTGTGCACTTGTGAATAGTGTCGTTTGATGTTGATTGTGATTGCGTACTGGTATTGAGTACGGGTTTCCGGTCTGTGTGGCCAGGTGATTATGTTTTCATATGTTTTGGCTTGAGAGCCGGGAGTTGATACTTGTTATGTGATTTGGCTGGAAAGCCAGTGATTGTTATTCATATGTTTTACCCTATGCATGCATGGTTTGATAAACTGGAGGGTAAATGATATATTTTGAAATGTGTTTTAATGATATTATTTTTTCCACTCACACCTTTTCTGTTTTGTTGACCCTCCAGGCTGTGTCACGATGTTCGGGGCTGATCGAGAGGCGGAAGCATGAGCAAAAATCAGTGCAGTTATCCCTTGTCTGATAGGTGCTGAAGGGTAGTTTCGGGACTTCAGTTGACTTGTCAGACGAGAGCAGGACCGGGCACGGTTATCAAGGTCCAGTTGGGATGGGTCCTGTCACTATTTATCTCTATGGCGATCTGAATACAGAGATATGTTTGAAAGTTCCTGAAGGGCTTAAAATACATAATGCAAATAGTTTCATGTCACAGAACACTCTCCATTCGTTTGAGGTGTTCACTTTATGGAGTGAAACAATCTGGAAGGATGTGGTATAACCGTCTAAGTGAATATTTGATTAGACTGGGGTATGTGAATAATGAATTATGCCCATGCGTGTTTATTAAGAAAACAAGTTTCGGGTTCGCTATAGTGGCAGTTTATGTCGATGACATGAATCTAATATGAATCTAATTGGTACTCCTAAAGAGATCCAAGAAACCGCTAAGCACCTGAAGTTAGAATTTGAAATGAAGGATCTTGGGAGAACATACTTTTGTCTCAGCCTGGAGCTCGAGCACCGTGCAGATGAGATTTTAATCCATCAATCGAATTACATCTAGAAGATGTTGAGATGCTTTAATGAGAATAAAGCGAAACCTTTAAGCAAGCCCATGATCATCCGAAGTTTAGATCTTAAAAAGGACCCGTTTCGTCCAGCAGATGATAATGAAGAGATATTGACACCAGAAATGTCATATCTAAGTGTAATAGGCGCATTATTGTACTTGGCTCAATGCACTAGACCAGAAATTTCATTTGTTGTGAACTTGCTAGCTAGATTTAGCTCTGCGCCAACACGCCACCACTGGAATGGCATAAAAGACATCTTCCGATACCTTAGAGGTACAATGGATATGGGCTTATTCTATCCCAATGCATCAAGGAATGAATCAAACCCCTTTGGTCCTCGAAATGATGCAGGCCTTGTTGGGTATGTTGATGCAGGCTACCTATCAGACCCACACAAGGCACGTTCCCAATCTGGTTATGTCTTTACCATTGGGAACATAGCAATACCTTGGAGGTCTACGAAATAGAACATTGTTGCTACGTCTTCGAATCATGCAGAGATTCTAGCCCTACACGAAGCAGTTCGTGAATGCATATGGCTAAGAGCCATTACTGGGCATATTCGAAGTACTTGTGGACTGAATTCCACCCATAATGAACCTACAATTATATACGAAGATAAGTTGCCTGCATAGAGCAGATGAAGACCAGTTTCATTAAGGGAGACAACACCAAGCATATTGCACCGAAGTTCTTCTTTAACCAACAACAGGAAGAACATCGAAAGATTTAGATCAAGCAAGTACGATCTCAAGATAATCATGCAGACTTGTTCACCAAGTCATTACCAAAATCCACATTCCAGCCGCATGTGCGAGGTATTGGTTTACATAGAATGGCTGATCTACCTAATCTTTAGTTGTCAGAGGGAGTATCCTGAAGTATACCAAGTCTCTAAGGCAACAGAAAAATGCAACTCCCTCGCACATGGGGTACATGATCAGCCAGTGCATGATCGAGGCCAATCCAGAGAAAATCAAGGCCATCTTTGACATGCAACTCCCTCAAACACACAAGGACATTCAAAGCCTAATGAGGCGGGTGTCGACCCTCACTTGCTTCATCTCTAAGGCAACAGAAAAATGCACCCCTTTCTTCAAAACACTGAAGGGCAAGGGCAAAAAGATCAACTGGACAGAGGAATGAAGCAAGGCATTCATGGAGCTCAAATGGTACATGCACAGTGCACCAATTCTAACCAGACCAGAGACGGGAGAGCACCTCTTCGGCTACCTCTCGGTATCCACTTCTGTTGTTAGCTCCGTCCTCATCAGCAGACGGGCAGGGGCTGAGCACTTCATCTACTATGTCAGCAAGGCTTTCCAAGATGTAGAAACCCGGTACCCTGACCTTGAGAAGCTGGCTTTAGCCCTCGTAGTCACCGCAAGGCAACTGTGCCCATACTTCTAGGCACATAAAATCAAGCTCGTCACCAAAAAATTTCTCCGCCAAGTCCTCCAGAAACTCGACACCTCCTGCCGCCTAATCAAATGGAATATCGAACTTAGTGAGTTTGAGATCTGCTATGTCGCCAAGACTGCGAAAAAGGGACAGGTTGTGGCTAACTTCATTACCCAATATTCCTACCAGCCCACACAGTGCATACCTCCCGAAAACATTGAGCAAGGAGAATCTCCCGCCAGGGGTGAACCATCACAGTCCAAGGTTTCCCCCATCGATTCCTCACGCCAATACTGGACAATATACGTCGACAGATCCGCTTGCCACAACGGATCAGGAGCTGTGCTAGTCCTTACATCTCCTGACGAGGTCAAACTTGAGTATGCTCTCAGCTTCAGCTTCAGAGCCTACAAAAATGAGGCAGAGTATGAGGCGCTCTTGGCTAGCCTACGTCTTGCAAAATACATGCAAGCTAAGCAATTGTGCATCTTCAACGACTCCCAGCTGGTTGTTATCCAGATATACGACGACTTCGAGGCCAAGGACGAGTCCATGACTCTTTACCTGACCCTCGCTGACAGGACCTGTCCCAACTGAATTTTAATAACCATGCCCGGTCCTGCTCCCGTCTGACAAGTCAACTGAAGTCCCGAAATTACCCCTCAGCACCTGTCAGATAAGGGATAACTGCACTGATTTCTGCTCATGCTTCCGCCTCTCGATCAGTCCCGAACGTCGAGCCACGGCCTAGAGGGTCAATAAAACAGAAAATGTGTGAGTGGACAAAAATAATATCATTTAAAACATATTTCAAAATACATCATTTACCCTCCAGTTTACCAAACCATGCATGCATAGGGTAAAACAAAAGTATAACAATCACCGGCTTTCCAGCCAAATCACACGACAAGTATCAAATCCTGGCTCTCAAGCCAAACATATGAAAACATAATCACCTGGCCACAAAGACCAAACACCCATACTCAATACCAGTACGCAATCACAATCAACATCAAACAGCACTATTCATAAGTGCACAATCAATCAATCAATCCATCCATCCGCACTACTCACAAGTGCACAACAGTCACACAGTCACATCCGCACTACGCGTAGGCCAACCTCGGGAACTGCACTCAGGAACCATCCGAGTCATATTAGTCATGTTTGGGAACTGCACACGCACCATCTAGACGTATCATATACTCGAGAACTGCACTCACACAACATCCGAGTCACGTCTAGGAACTGCACTCGCACCATCCAGACATGGTCTAGTATCCACAATCACAAACACAATCCATACCACAAACACGTATCAAACATATCCTTGACTTCAAACCAATTCAAAAGCATTCTCGACAGGGTCTCAAGCTCAAATACCATTTACACGTAAATCCGTAAAATCTTGTTTGAAAACATTAAAAAAAATCCAGAAATCATTCTTGACTCACCAATTAAGTCAAAATATCCTTTTTGACTCTAGGCCTAGCCCAAAACATCATTTGCGCATTCCTCGTAAAACGTGCCTGAAAGACCGATTAAAATAATCATTAAATCACAAATAATCATGCCAAATCACCACACCATGACATCATTGCCATTCAAATCATGCAATCAATCATGTAAAACATTTTACTATGAATGCATATCAATTTATAAAACAAACGTCCACTCACACACCGTCCAAACCGCTTGCTTTCCGAGCTGTACGCGTTTCCGTAATTTCTGGAAATCCCAAATCCTGTCAAACAACATCATTATGGGCCACTAATGAATCCAAGAATAGTATATTAAACTCCCTCAATTTTTTGGGAATTAAATACGAATTTAAAACATAACCTAACCTTTCGGATGCACGAAACAATAGAAACGGTGTCCGATCGACTCGAAACCAACGCCAAAATATTCGTTACATTGAATAGAGTAAAACACCTGTAGAACACTTCCCCAGAAAACTAACCACACGCTGCCGCAAGCGACTGCTCGTGAAGGCCACGCGCCAGGGAACAGTGTCATCGTTCTCACCCGTATGACTGTTATACGGGTCTGCAACCCGCGATAGGATCCGACTCATTCTCTTTCAATTCGACCATAATTTCTTCAATTCTTTCAACCAATACCTTGTAATCACTTCTAATTAGAGTTATGTATCCTTAAATTCATACAATTTAGAATAAAACTACCAATCTCAAATTCGATGCCCGTTAAATTCAAAATCCCAATTCAACCAATTTGACTTAAATTGTGCATTCTAATGAATTAGGAAGTTACATAGGAATCTTATGAACAAAATTTTGACATCAATTACATCACTTCTTACCTTGAATCAATCCAACCAAACCTCAAATTTTGAAATGTCGCAAGGCTCGTTCTCAGTCAAATCTCCATCAATTCCCTTCCCATTTGATTTGGTTCAAATCGTTTGGCTCCCAGAAGACTTAATCTCAACTTAATTTCACTTCAATTGGTACAACACTTGAAAATCGAGATTCAAGTGCCCAAATTCTGGTTTCGGGTTTTCTCTCGGGTTTCTGAGTTTTCTTTCAATGTTCTTTTCTCTTTCTTCTCATTTTTCACTCCACAATTTCCCTTTTATTCTCTCTGTTGAGTCTCTACATGTCTTGGATTAAATTGATCAACTATGATCAGCAACGGACAATATGGATATGTATAGGTTTGTTTGTTTTTATTCTGTATTCTCTGCATTTAGCGGCAACCAGTGCCACCAATCCTTTTAATTTCAGTGACATGTGTCACTTACTAGACTAAATGAATCACCCAATTGGCTAATTCATCAAATATCACAGCCAAATTACCATTTCACATCCGACCTTCGATTGACGCATGCTGCCTGTCTACGGATTCCGTGTCCCAAGACCTATCCAACGGTCATGGCCAAAAGTCCAAAAGGCATCTGGAATAAAATGTCAACTTTCGGCCCTTATAACCAGGGCAAAATCGTCATTTTACATCCAACTTTTCCAATTTTTTCTTTCTCGAATTTTCGGGTTGTCACAACCTTCCCCCTTAAGGAATTTCGTCCCCGAAATTTGATCACATTATTTATTAAACAAACCTACAACAATACAACTGTACAATAACATATATTACAATAACAACGTAACAACAGATAACAAAAATCACAACACCTACAGCCACACCGAGATCTTGTAACACTCTATTACGTTTTCCAAGGTCTACGTTTGTGAATCCGAAGGCCGACCACGACCCGGTCGCCCAGTTATGGCGCTACTAGGACCACCAATAGAAGTCGACATTGATCCTTTGTGTCGACCCACAGCTTACGGTCTGTCACACTTTGATCCGACCAGTAGGGATATTCCATCCTAATGTGACCATGCTCTCCACAATGAAAGCAAGTGATTGGTGTAAGCTGTGATGACGATAAAAATGAAACTCTACTCGATTGTTCTGAGGTAAGGGGCCTTGACATAATTGCTCGAATATCCTTTGATTCATTTCCTTGACTCGTACTTCTGGTGCTCCGATGTTCTCAGTATCGTCCAGAGCTTCTATCTCGCTCTCAAATGGGTAAAGTCGCCTCCACTCAAGTAGCAGCATCTGATAATTCTCTCAGGGTAGAATACGAGCCTATTGTCACAGCGCCTCGTATCGCATTTGTAACAACCCGTCCCGAGAACCGGGATTAGTAGACTAATTAAGGTGTGATTATTGAGGTTAAGCAGTGGGTAGGTGGTCCCGATGGGTCCATGAGCGTAGAATGACGATTTTGCCCCTGGTTCGGGCAAATAGTTGACTTTTAGTTGGGAGGTCGATTGAGTATTGACCGGTGACTAGGACGTAGTTTAGGACGTCACGAATCCATAGGCAAGTGGCACGCCTGATTCCGACATCCGAGGAGGAAGTTGTGATGTTCGGAAGGTCGAGGGCATAACCGTAATTTGGGTATATTAGGGGGAAAAGTTGACTTTTTGAATAATCGAGTTTTGGTAGGTTGACCTAGGATGGTTAGATAGATTCCGTCGTCCTGAGTTCGATGACAGGCGGCACGTATTCATCGGACTTACAAGGCGAGAGTTACGGGTCTAAGAAGTTTTGGTTAAATCGTAAATATAAGTTAAAAAGAAGGGTAATTTGGTCTTTCTGCACATTGGGATTTGTGCAGAAAGAAGGAAAGGGACGGCTGGGATGGAGCCATTTGGTGAGAGAGTGAGGAGGATTGGTGACACGTGCTAAAGGTGGAGTGGCTTCTGGTGAGTTCGAGTGTGTGCACGGCCCAAATAATTGGGGTGCACCCGTGTATGTGTGTGGAGCTGGTTCAGAAAACAGAGGGAGATCGTGAAGGAAATTGAGGGTGGTGGTTTGTGTGCTGACGAATTGTGAGTGTGTGAGGGTGATCAGAGAGTGAGAGGGAAGTAGTGAAAGAGGTTGACGGTGTGGTGGCTGTGTGTGAGGGTGTCGAGAGCTGCGGAAAAATTAGGGGGGAAACAGGAAGGAAACCAAGGAATTTGTGAGAATTGTGGCGGTGGCAGCCGTGTACGGGGCAACTGAGTCCGTGGTGGTGTCGTGCGGGTTGCGAGGAGTCAACCACTACCAGCGGAGCTCACGACGGCGACTGGAGGCAGGTAATTCTCTCATTCCCATGTCGATACTCTGTTCTCCCGTTGAGTTTCAACGTGGAAGTCGCGGTTTGGGAGGTTGAATCGATGAGTCTAGAGTGGTCTAAGGGTTTTAGTTGAGTCCTAGGAGTAGTTTGGTTGTGCTGCCGTGATGGGTGGTGCACGGTGGCGGCAGGCACGACGGAGGTGTCTGTGTCCTCTTTTTTGGCCGTGGGTTTCAAACGGCGAGTCGTCGAGCTTGGGGCTGAGTCGACAGTCCAGGAAGGTTGGTTGAGGTTTGGTAGAGTCCTAGGAAGAGGTTGGTGTAGCCTCCGTGAAGGGGGAAGTCGTGGGTGGCCGGGAAGGAAAACAGGGGTTTTTGGGTCGTTTGGTTCGAGCTTTAGTCGACGGGTTAGGGACAGTGTCGAAGTGAACGGAGCTGGGGAACCAATAGGGCTGGTCTGGACGATGCTGTTGGTGAAGAGAGGAGTCGTTTTGGTGGACGGAATGAGGAGAACCGCTCTCGCCGGTTCAGGGTCCAGACCACTGGTGCGAACCGGGTCTGCTCAAGGTTGACGGTGCACTATAGCTGGCGCGTGAGTGCCACGCGCAGCCACTTGGGGCGGCGCGTGGGGGCGCGTGCGGCGGCGTATGGAGAAGCGATCAACAGGACTTTTGGTCTAGGAGTTGTGGTGAGTTCAATGGAGTTGGTTTCGAGTCGATCGGAAGTCGTTTGAGTGTAGTTCCGCGAGGGTGAATGTTTAGGGTCCCGGGTTTTAAGTCTTTGGTTTGGGGAATTTTAAGGAAATTAGGTAGTTGTGTCGTAGACGTATTAGTGATTTAATTTGACGGTGTCTGACAGGATCGGGATTTCCCGAGGAAGCCGAGGAACGGGCTGGACGTTCGGGACGCGAGTAGGGCTCAGTACTGTGAGTGGACCCTTTCCTTAAACTCGATCATGCATAACTGTTTTTATATACGTTTTTGATGGTTTTACTTAAGACACTATGTTTATTGCATATGTTATGATGGTTTTACGTGATTATACGTGATTGAGATGTTTGCACGTTTTTCGAGAAAATGCTGGTTTTCGGATTTTGATGATACATTTGGGGATTTCCACCTATAAAGGTTTTCTGATGATGATAAATGGGTTATGAAATATGAGTTGTGAGTACATGTGGTTTTGGTATGAAAATGGATATTTTTTCGGATTTGGGTTCGGAATGACGGTTCTGAACGCCGGAAGGGCTTCGGACCAGTGATTTCGGATTCGGGTTTGGATAAGGATTTGGTAAATGGTTTTCAAATGGTTTTGAGATTGGATTTGCTGGATCTGGATATTGGGTTTAAAGACCCGGATTGAGTTTAAAGACTCGGATATATTGATTTCCCCCGTAGGCCTTGAGTTTAAAGACTCGGGAGTTTAAAGACTCGGATATGATTAAGGCCTGGATTGAGTTTAAAGACTCGGGAGTTTAAAGACTCGGATAGGTCCAGCAGGTTCGATCGGGAAATGAGGATTTGATACGGTTTCTGATACTCATGCGATGGTTTCTTATGATATTTTATAGAATTTCTGTTTCTTATGATGTTTTATAATGATTATTTTATAATTGTGTTCATAACTGTTGGTTATGCATGTGGTTTCAAAACGGAGGGTTAAACTTGGTTTTCATATAAAGTGGTTTTGAACTTTTTGTACTTTCTGGTCCACTCACATTTTTGTTTTAAATTGCCCTCCAGGTTGTGGAGCTAGCGCGGGGTCTTGACGTCGAGGCAGTGTCCGAGGCATAGAAGTGACGTAAGGGATCCTAGAAGAGTTTAAAGGCTTCTGTGTGCGTGTACGTTATCTGTTTTTATTTTCCTTGTAATTTAGTGCTATGCTCTGTAAACGATAAGATTGGGATATTTTGTAATTACTCCTGCGTCTGTCTGGGTTTGAGTGCGTTTTACTTGGGTGTTGTGTCGGGGAGTCAGACGGGAGCGGGATTTACCTCGGGTTTCGGGATGAAACCGGGGTGGGTCCTGACAATTTGTATCAGAGCATAGGTTTGTCGGGTTTGTGGGGTTTGTTGGTTTGTGAGGTTGTGTTCCAGTTGCTTAACTACTTCTATGCCTCTTTCAGCGTGCGGTTGACGATGCCTCCGAGACGTAGACCCTCTCCACAACCTGAAGAAGTAGCAAGAAAGACGGAGAGTGCCACGATAGAGCGAGCCCAGCGGCTCGGGGCTACTACTTTTAGTGGCGGGGCTGATCCTGAGGAAGCCCAGAGGTGGATTACCAGACTTGAGCGGATTTTTGCGGTGATGCATTGTCCGCCGGAGGAGCGAGTATTGTTGGCTACCTTTTTACTAGATGGTGCAGCTTACGAGTGGTGGTATACTCTTGAGTTGTCCGGTTGGGATGTCCATAGTGTGACCTGGGAGACATTCAGGGAACGGTTTCTGGAGCAGTATTATCCACATTCTTTCCGGGACGCCAAGTAGGCGGAGTTTCTGCAGCTCCAGCAGGGGCATATGACAGTGGCAGAGTATGAACGGAAGTTTCAGATGTTGTCTCGGTTTGCTCCTGTTTTTGTGGCCACTGAAGTCGAGAAATGCCGTAGGTTTGAGTTGGGCTTGCGAGGTGAGATTTGAGCCGTAGTGACGGCTGGATCTTTTGCTACCCTCCGAGACTTGGCGGATGCTGCGGTGCGAGTTGAGGCTAGTTTGCCGGTGCGACGCCGGGAACCATCTATTCCTGGAGCTTCGAGCCAGCGGACACCGAAAAGAGGTAACTTCGGTGGATCGTCCTCGTCGGGCGATGACCGTTTTGGTAGGCCTGGCAGTGCCCAGAGTTCAGGATTTTAGGGTTACCGAGTACCGCCGACTCCGCAGGCGAGTGCGACGTCGGTAGCATCTACAGGGAGACCGAGCTGTAGACCAGGCTGGAATGTGTGTTTCTACTGTGGGGAGCGAGGTCATTTTCGACGTGAGTGTCCACTGTTGCCACAGGAAGGTGGTGTAGGCAGGGGAGCAGCGGAGTCTGGACAGAGTACAGTGTCAAGGACAGCTGGCACGAGAGGAGTTGGTACCACGAGTGGTTTGAGAGGACGTGGTAGAGCGTCGGGATTTCAGGCCCGGGTGTTCTCGATGACTCAGCAGGAGGATCAGTCGATACCAGATGTGGGGACATGTACTTGTTTTACTTTTGGTTGTTCTGTCGGTTTGGTTGTTGGATCCCAGGGTAGAGTCTAGGAGTTCGCCTAGAGAACTTGGAGTGTACAGTAAGTTCCGTAGCAGGTTGACGGGAAGTATAGGAAAGGAGTGACTATAACTGATCGATCTGAGACTATGGAAGGAGAGAACCCACAAGCTAGAGTTTGCCTTTAGGACTTTGTGGAGTTATTCCGACCGTGGCCGGAATAGCAGCCGAGGGAGATGGGTGGACGATTGTTTGGGTTAGTAGTCGAGTTGGTTTGGGAAGGTAGGGTGGTTGTATACGAGGATGTACTCTATGACTTCTGTCGGGTACTCTGAAATAAGGTATTTTATAATACCTTTGTTTTTCTGTTCATAAAGTTTCCCTTGCGTACACCATGTAGCTGTTACATAGCTAGGGTTGGCCGTAGTAACCGTAGTTGGGGATAGAGTGAAATACCCAAGGTGGAGATGATAGACAAGAAACCCAGGAGAGGTTGTTATTTACCGGGTAGGAGACCCTAGGTGTTGGGAACTAGCTGTGGAATTTCGGGGACGAAATTCTATTTAGGTGGGTAGATTGTAACAACCCGTCCCGAGAACCGGGATTAGTAGACTAATTAAGGTGTGATTATTGAGGTTAAGCAGTGGGTAGGTGGTCCCGATGGGTCCATGAGCGTAGAATGACGATTTTGCCCCTGGTTCGGGCAAATAGTTGACTTTTAGTTGGGAGGTCGATTGAGTATTGACCGGTGACTAGGACGTAGTTTAGGACGTCACGAATCCATAGGCAAGTGGCACGCCTGATTCCGACATCCGAGGAGGAAGTTGTGATGTTCGGAAGGTCGAGGGCATAACCGTAATTTGGGTATATTAGGGGGAAAAGTTGACTTTTTGAATAATCGAGTTTTGGTAGGTTGACCTAGGATGGTTAGATAGATTCCGTCGTCTTGAGTCCGATGACAGGCGGCACGTATTCATCGGACTTACAAGGCGAGAGTTACGGGTCTAAGAAGTTTTGGTTAAATGGTAAATATAAGTTAAAAAAGAAGGGTAATTTGGTCTTTCTGCACATTGGGATTTGTGCAGAAAGAAGGAAAGGGACGGCTGGGATGGAGCCATTTGGTGAGAGAGTGAGGAGGATTGGTGACACGTGCTAAAGGTGGAGTGGCTTCTGGTGAGTTCGAGTATGTGCACGGCAAAAATAATTGGGGTGCACCCGTGTATGTGTGTGGTGCTGGTTCAGAAAACAGAGGGAGATCGTGAAGGAAATTGAGGGTGGTGGTGTGTGTGTTGACGAATTGTGAGTGTGTGAGGGTGATCAGAGAGTGAGAGGGAAGTAGTGAGAGAGGTTGACGGTGTGGTGGCTGTGTGTGAGGGTGTCGAGAGCTGCGGGAAAATTAGGGGGGAAACATGAAGGAAACCAAGGAATTTGTGAGAATTGTGGCGGTGGCAGCCGTGTACGGGGCAACTGAGTCCGTGGTGGTGTCGTGCGGGTTGCGAGGAGTCAACCACTACCAGCGGAGCTCACGACGGCGACTGGAGGCAGGTAATTCTCTCATTCCCATGTCGATACTCTGTTCTCCCGTTGAGTTTCAACGTGGAAGTCGCGGTTTGGGAGGTTGAATCGATGAGTCTAGAGTGGTCTAAGGGTTTTAGTTGAGTCCTAGGAGTAGTTTGGTTGTGCTGCCGTGATGGGTGGTGCACGGTGGCGGCAGGCACGACGGAGGTGTCTGTGTCCTCTTTTTTGGCCGTGGGTTTCAAACGGCGAGTCGTCGAGCTTGGGGCTGAGTCGACAGTCCAGGAAGGTTGGTTGAGGTTTGGTAGAGTCCTAGGAAGAGGTTGGTGTAGCCTCCGTGAAGGGGGAAGTCGTGGGTGGCCGGGAAGGAAAACAGGGGTTTTTGGGTCGTTTGGTTCGAGCTTTAGTCGACGGGCTAGGGACAGTGTCGAAGTGAACGGAGCTGGGGAACCAATAGGGCTGATCTGGACGATGCTGTTGGTGAAGAGAGGAGTCGTTTTGGTGGACGGAATGAGGAGAACCGCTCTCGCCGGTTCAGGGTCCAGACCACTGGTGCGAACCGGGTCTGCTCAAGGTTGACGGTGCACTGTAGCTGGCGCGTGAGTGCCACGCGCAGCCACTTGCGGCGGCACGTGGGGGCGCGTGCGGCGGCGTATGGAGAAGCGATCAACATGACTTTTGGTCTAGGAGTTGTGGTGAGTTCAATGGAGTTGGTTTCGAGTCAATCGGAAGTCGTTTGAGTGTAGTTCCGCGAGGGTGAATGTTTAGGGTCCCGGGTTTTAAGTCTTTGGTTTATGGAATTTTAAGGAAATTAGGTAGTTGTGTCGTAGACGTATTAGTGATTTAATTTGACGGTGTCTGACAGGATCGGGATTTCCCGAGGAAGCCGAGGAACGGGCTGGACGTTCAGGACGCGAGTAGGGCTCAGTACTGTGAGTGGACCCTTTCCTTAAACTCGATCATGCATAACTGTTTTTATATACGTTTTTGATGGTTTTACTTAAGACACTATGTTTATTGCATATGTTATGATGGTTTTACGTGATTATACGTGATTGAGATGTTTGCACGTTTTTCGAGAAAATGCTGGTTTTCGGATTTTGATGATACATTTGGGGATTTCCACCTATAAAGGTTTTCTGATGATGATAAATGGGTTATGAAATATGAGTTGTGAGTACATGTGGTTTTGGTATGAAAATGGATATTTTTTCGGATTTGGGTTCGGAATGACGGTTCTGAACGCCGGAAGGGCTTCGGACCAGTGATTTCGGATTCGGGTTTGGATAAGGATTTGGTAAATGGTTTTCAAATGGTTTTGAGATTGGATTTGCTGGATCTGGATATTGGGTTTAAAGACCCGGATTGAGTTTAAAGACTCGGATATATTGATTTCCCCCGTAGGCCTTGAGTTTAAAGACTCGGGAGTTTAAAGACTCGGATATGATTAAGGCCTGGATTGAGTTTAAAGACTCGGGAGTTTAAAGACTCGGATAGGTCCAGCAGGTTCGATCGGGAAATGAGGATTTGATACGGTTTCTGATACTCATGCGATGGTTTCTTATGATATTTTATAGAATTTCTGTTTCTTATGATGTTTTATAATGATTATTTTATAATTGTGTTCATAACTGTTGGTTATGCATGTGGTTTCAAAACGGAGGGTTAAACTTGGTTTTCATATAAAGTGGTTTTGAACTTTTTGTACTTTCTGGTCCACTCACATTTTTGTTTTAAATTGCCCTCCAGGTTGTGGAGCTAGCGCGGGGTCTTGACGTCGAGGCAGTGTCCGAGGCATAGAAGTGACGTAAGGGATCCTAGAAGAGTTTAAAGGCTTCTGTGTGCGTGTACGTTATCTGTTTTTATTTTCCTTGTAATTTAGTGCTATGCTCTGTAAACGATAAGGTTGGGATATTTTGTAATTACTCCTGCGTCTGTCTGGGTTTGAGTGCGTTTTACTTGGGTGTTGTGTCGGGGAGTCAGACGGGAGCGGGATTTACCTCGGGTTTCGGGATGAAACCGGGGTGGGTCCTGACAATTTGTATCAGAGCATAGGTTTGTCGGGTTTGTGGGGTTTGTTGGTTTGTGAGGTTGTGTTCCAGTTGCTTAACTACTTCTATGCCTCTTTCAGCGTGCGGTTGACGATGCCTCCGAGACGTAGACCCTCTCCACAACCTGAAGAAGTAGCAAGAAAGACGGAGAGTGCCACGATAGAGCGAGCCCAGCGGCTCGGGGCTACTACTTTTAGTGGCGGGGCTGATCCTGAGGAAGCCCAGAGGTGGATTACCAGACTTGAGCGGATTTTTGCGGTGATGCATTGTCCGCCGGAGGAGCGAGTATTGTTGGCTACCTTTTTACTAGATGGTGCAGCTTACGAGTGGTGGTATACTCTTGAGTTGTCCGGTTGGGATGTCTATAGTGTGACCTGGGAGACGTTCAGGGAACGGTTTCTGGAGCAGTATTATCCTCATTCTTTCCGGGATGCCAAGGAGGCGGAGTTTCTGCAGCTCCAGCAGGGGCATATGACAGTGGCAGAGTATGAACGGAAGTTTCAGATGTTGTCTCGGTTTGCTCCTGTTTTTGTGGCCACTGAAGCCGAGAAATGTCGTAGGTTTGAGTTGGGCTTGCGAGGTGAGATTCGAGCCGTAGTGACGACTGGATCTTTTGCTACCCTCCGAGACTTGTCGGATGCTGCGGTGCGAGTTGAGGCTAGTTTGCCGGTGCGACGCCGGGAACCATCTATTCCTGGAGCTTCGAGCCAGCGGACACCGAAAAGAGGTAACTTCGGTGGATCGTCCTCGTCGGGCGATGACCGTTTTGGTAGGCCTGGCAGTGCCTAGAGTTCAGGATTTTGGGGTTACCGAGCACCGCCGACTCCGCAGGCGAGTGCGACGTCGGTAGCATCTACAGGGAGACCGAGCAGTAGACCAGGCTGGAATGTGTGTTTCTACTGTGGGTAGCGAGGTCATTTTCGACGTGAGTGTCCACTGTTGCCACAGGAAGGTGGTGTAGGCAGGGGAGCAGCGGAGTCTGGACAGAGTACAGCGTCAGGGACAGCTGGCACGAGAGGAGTTGGTACCACGAGTGGTTTGAGAGGACGTGGTAGAGCGTCGGGATTTCAGGCCCGGGTGTTCTCGATGACTCAGTAGGAGGATCATTCGATACCAGATGTGGGGACATGTACTTGTTTTACTTTTGGTTGTTCTGTCGGTTTGGTTGTTGGATCCCAGGGTAGAGTCTAGGAGTTCGCCTAGAGGACTTGGAGTGTACAGTAAGTTCCGTAGCAGGTTGACGGGAAGTATAGGAAAGGAGTGACTATAACTGATCGATCTGAGACTATGGAAGGAGAGAACCCACAAGCTAGAGTTTGCCTTTAGGACTTTGTGGAGTTATTCCGACCGTGGCCGGAATAGCAGCCGAGGGAGATGGGTGGACGATTGTTTGGGTTAGTAGTCGAGTTGGTTTGGGAAGGTAGGGTGGTTGTATACGAGGATGTACTCTATGACTTCTGTCGGGTACTCTGAAATAAGGTATTTTATAATACCTTTGTTTTTCTGTTCATAGAGTTTCCCTTGCGTACACCATGTAGCTGTTACATAGCTAGGGTTGGCCGTAGTAACCGTAGTTGGGGATGGAGTGAAATACCCAAGGTGGAGATGATAGACAAGAAACCCAGGAGAGGTTGTTATTTACCGGGTAGGAGACCCTAGGTGTTGGGAACTAGCTGTGGAATTTCGGGGACGAAATTCTATTTAGGTGGGTAGATTGTAACAACCCGTCCCGAGAACCGGGATTAGTAGACTAATTAAGGTGTGATTATTGAGGTTAAGCAGTGGGTAGGTGGTCCCGATGGGTCCATGAGCGTAGAATGACGATTTTGCCCCTGGTTCGGGCAAATAGTTGACTTTTAGTTGGGAGGTCGATTGAGTATTGACCGGTGACTAGGACGTAGTTTAGGACGTCACGAATCCATAGGCAAGTGGCACGCCTGATTCCGACATCCGAGGAGGAAGTTGTGATGTTCGGAAGGTCGAGGGCATAACCGTAATTTGGGTATATTAGGGGGAAAAGTTGACTTTTTGAATAATCGAGTTTTGGTAGGTTAACCTAGGATGGTTAGATAGATTCCGTCGTCCTGAGTTTGATGACAGGCGGCACGTATTCATCGGACTTACAAGGCGAGAGTTACGGGTCTAAAAAGTTTTGGTTAAATCGTAAATATAAGTTAAAAAAGAAGGGTAATTTGGTCTTTCTGCACATTGGGATTTGTGCAGAAAGAAGGAAAGGGACGGCTGGGATGGAGCCATTTGGTGAGAGAGTGAGGAGGATTGGTGACACGTGCTAAAGGTGGAGTGGCTTCTGGTGAGTTCGAGTGTGTGCACGGCCCAAATAATTGGGGTGCACCCGTGTATGTGTGTGGTGCTGGTTCAGAAAACAGAGGGAGATCGTGAAGGAAATTGAGGGTGGTGGTGTGTGTGCTGACGAATTGTGAGTGTGTGAGGGTGATCAGAGAGTGAGAGGGAAGTAGTGAGAGAGGTTGACGGTGTGGTGGCTGTGTGTGACGGTGTCGAGAGCTGCGGGAAATTAGGGGGGAAACAGGAAGGAAACCAAGGAATTTGTGAGAATTGTGGCGGTGGCAGCCGTGTACGGGGCAACTGAGTCCGTGGTGGTGTCATGCGGGTTGCGAGGAGTCAACCACTACCAGCGGAGCTCACGACGGCGACTGGAGGCAGGTAATTCTCTCATTCCCATGTCGATACTCTGTTCTCCCGTTGAGTTTCAACGTGGAAGTCGCGGTTTGGGAGGTTGAATCGATGAGTCTAGAGTGGTCTAAGGGTTTTAGTTGAGTCCTAGGAGTAGTTTGGTTGTGCTGCCGTGATGGGTGGTGCACGGTGGCGGCAGGCACGACGGAGGTGTCTGTGTCCTCTTTTTTGGCCGTGGGTTTCAAACGGCGAGTTGTCGAGCTTGGGGCTGAGTCGACAGTCCAGGAAGGTTGGTTGAGGTTTGGTAGAGTCCTAGGAAGAGGTTGGTGTAGCCTCCGTGAAGGGGGAAGTCGTGGGTGGCCGGGAAGGAAAACAGGGGTTTTTGGGTCGTTTGGTTCGAGCTTTAGTCGACGGGCTAGGGACAGTGTCGAAGTGAACGGAGCTGGGGAACCAATAGGGCTGATCTGGACGATGCTGTTGGTGAAGAGAGGAGTCGTTTTGGTGGACGGAATGAGGAGAACCGCTCTCGCCGGTTCAGGGTCCAGACCACTGGTGCGAACCGGGTCTGCTCAAGGTTGACGGTGCACTGTTGCTGGCGTGTGAGTGCCACGCGCAGCCACTTGGGGCGGCGCGTGGGGGCGCGTGCGGCGGCGTATGGAGAAGCGATCAACAGGACTTTTGGTCTAGGAGTTGTGGTGAGTTCAATGGAGTTGGTTTCGAGTCAATCGGAAGTCGTTTGAGTGTAGTTCCGCGAGGGTGAATGTTTAGGGTCCCGGGTTTTAAGTCTTTGGTTTGGGGAATTTTAAGGAAATTAGGTAGTTGTGTCGTAGACGTATTAGTGATTTAATTTGACGGTGTCTGACAGGATCGGGATTTCCCGAGGAAGCCGAGGAACGGGCTGGACGTTCGGAACGCGAGTAGGGCTCAGTACTGTGAGTGGACCCTTTCCTTAAACTCGATCATGCATAACTGTTTTTATATACATTTTTGATGGTTTTACTTAAGACACTATGTTTATTGCATATGTTATGATGGTTTTACGTGATTATACGTGATTGAGATGTTTGCACGTTTTTCGAGAAAATGCTGGTTTTCGGATTTTGATGATACATTTGGGGATTTCCACCTATAAAGGTTTTCTGATGATGATAAATGGGTTATGAAATATGAGTTGTGAGTACATGTGGTTTTGGTATGAAAATGGATATTTTTTCGGATTTGGGTTCGGAATGACGGTTCTGAACGCCGGAAGGGCTTCGGACCAGTGATTTCGGATTCGGGTTTGGATAAGGATTTGGTAAATGGTTTTCAAATGGTTTTGAGATTGGATTTGCTGGATCTGGATATTGGGTTTAAAGACCCGGATTGAGTTTAAAGACTCGGATATATTGATTTCCCCCGTAGGCCTTGAGTTTAAAGACTCGGGAGTTTAAAGACTCGGATATGATTAAGGCCTGGATTGAGTTTAAAGACTCGGGAGTTTAAAGACTCGGATAGGTCCAGCAGGTTCGATCGGGAAATGAGGATTTGATACGGTTTCTGATACTCATGCGATGGTTTCTTATGATATTTTATAGAATTTCTGTTTCTTATGATGTTTTATAATGATTATTTTATAATTGTGTTCATAACTGTTGGTTATGCATGTGGTTTCAAAACGGAGGGTTAAACTTGGTTTTCATATAAAGTGGTTTTGAACTTTTTGTACTTTCTGGTCCACTCACATTTTTGTTTTAAATTGCCCTCCAGGTTGTGGAGCTAGCGCGGGGTCTTGACGTCGAGGCAGTGTCCGAGGCATAGAAGTGACGTAAGGGATCCTAGAAGAGTTTAAAGGCTTCTGTGTGCGTGTACGTTATCAGTTTTTATTTTCCTTGTAATTTAGTGCTATGCTCTGTAAATGATAAGGTTGGGATATTTTGTAATTATTCCTGCGTCTGTCTGGGTTTGAGTGCGTTTTACTTTGGTGTTGTGTCGGGGAGTCAGACGGGAGCGGGATTTACCTCGGGTTTCGGGATGAAATCGGGGTGGGTCCTGACAGCATTCCTCAATCCCTGCTCAAATCGTCGACACTTATCCTCCTCATTTTCCACATACATAGGAGTGAAACTAGATCAGTTCAAGAATTTCTGCTCATATTCGGCCACGGACACATTCCCCTGCTGCAATTGAAGGAACTCAACCTCTTTAGCATTCCGAAAGGATCGGGGGTAAAACTGATTCAGGAAGCGATCTCGGAAAGCCTCCCAAGTCAAAGTGTAGGCAGTTAAACCAGTCATTTGTAACCCATGCCACCATCTATAAGCATTACCACTCAACATAAAGGTGGCTAATAAGACCATATCCTCTGGCGGACATCTCATAACCTTGAAAATCCGCTCAAAGTGAATAAGCCACTTGTAGGCCTCTTCTGGGTCTGTCTGGCCAGTAAATCTAGTGGCTCCCAAACGTTGGGCTCTCTCAACATCTGGACCCTCGAACTCATTACCAGGCCGTGCACATGGCTCGCGTCTTGGAGGCATGATAAATCAGTAACCCAATGATCTGATACCAATTTGACAGGACCCGTCCTAAATGAATTTTTATAACCGTGCCCGGTCCTACTCTCGTCTAACAAGTCAACTGAAGTCCAGAAATTACCCCTCAGCACCTATCAGACAAGGGATAACTGCACTGATTTCCGCTCATGCTTCCGCCTCTCGATCATCCCCGAACGTCCTGCCACAGCCTAGAGGGTTAATAAAATAGAAAAGGTGTGAGTGGACAAAAATAATATCATTTAAAACATATTTCAAAATACATCATTTACCCTCTAGTTTATCAAACCATGTATGCATAGGGTAAAACATATGTATAACAATCACCAGTTTTCCAACCAAATCACACGACAAGTATCAAATCCCGGCTCTCAAGCCAAACATATGAAAATCATCTGGCCACAAAGACCAAAAACTCGTACTCAATACCAGTACGCAATCACAATCAACATCAAACAGCACTATTCAAAAGTGCACAATCAATCAATCAATCCATCCGCACTACTCACAGGTGCACAACAGTCACACAGTCATATTCGCACTACGCGTAGGCCAACCTCGGGAACAGCACTCAGGCACCATCCAAGTCATAACAGTAATGTATGGGAACTGTACACGCACCATCTAGACGTATCACATACTCGGGAACTGCACTCACGCAACATCCGAGTCACATCTTGGAACTACACTCGCACCATCCAGACATGGTCTAGTATCCACAATCACAAACACAATCCATACCACAAACACATATCAATCATATCCTTGACATCAAACCAAGTCAAAAGCATTCCTGACAGGGTCTCAAGCTCAAATACCATTTACATGTAAATCCGTAAAATCTTGTTTGAAAACATTAAAATAATCCAGAAATCATTCTTGACTCACCAATTAAGTCAAAATACCGTTTTTGAAACTTTTTTTACCACGAGTCTAGCCCAAAACATCATTTGCACATTCCTCGTAAAATGTGCCTCAAAGACCGATTAAATAATCATTAAATTACAAATAATCATGCCAAATCACCATGACATCATTGCCATTCAAATAAGACAATCAATCATGTAAAACATTAACCATGCATGCATATCAATTTATAAAACAAACGTCCACTCACACTGTCCAAACTGCTCGCTTTCCGAGTTGCACGTGTTTCCGTAATTTCTGGAAATCCCAAATACTATCAAACAACATCATTATGGGTCACTAATGAATCCAAGAATAGTATATTAAACTCCCCCAATTTTCCTGGAATTAAATACAAATTTAAAACATAAGCTAATCCTTCGGATCCCCGAAACAATATTGAAACGGTGTCCGATCGACTCGAAACCAACGCCAAAATGTTCGTTACATTGAATAAAGTAAAACACCTATTGAACACTTCCCCATAAAACTCCCCATGCGCCCTCATGCGCCGCCGCATGCGCCGCCGCAAGCGACTGCGCGTGAAGGCCACGCGTCAGGGAACAGTGTCATCATTCTCTTTCAATTCGACCATAATTTCTTCGATTCTTTCAACCAATACCTTGTAATCACTTCTAATTAGATTTCTATATCTTCATACAATTTAGATTAAAACTACCAATCTCACATTCGATGCCTGTTAAATTCAAAATCTCAATTCAACCAATTTGACGTAAATTGTACATTCTAATGAATTAGGAAGTTACAGAGGAATCTTATGAACAAAATTTCGACATCAATTACATCACTTCTTACCTTGAATCAATCTAACCAAACCTCAAATTTTCATAAATGTCGCAAGGCTCGTGCTCAATCAAATCTCCATCAATTCCCTTACCATTAGATTTGGTTCGAATCGTTTGGCTCCCAGAAGACTTAATCTCAACTTAATTTCACTTCAATTGGTCCAACACTTGAAAATCGAGATTCAAGTGCCCAAAATCTGGTTTCGTGTTTTCTCTCGGGTTTCTGAATTTTCATTCAATGTTCTTTCCTCTTTCTTTTCATTTTTCACTCTACAATTTCCCTTTTATTCTCTCTGTTGAGTCTCTACACGTATGGGATTAACTTGATCAACTATGATCAACAATGGACAATATGGATATGTATAGGTTTGTTTGCTTTATTCTGTATTCTCTGCGTTTAGCGGCAACCAGTGCCACCAATCCCTTTAATTTCATTGACATGTGTCACTTACTAGACTGAATGAATCACCCAATTGGCTGATTCATCAAATATCCCAGCCAAATTACCATTTTACCCTTACTAACAAAATGACCAAAATGCCCCTCACCGTTCGAGACCCACAACTCTCACATCCGACCTCTGATTGACGCATGCCGTCTGTCTACGGCTTTAGTGTCCCGAGACCTATCCAACGGTCATGGACAAAAGTCCAAAAGGAATCTCAAACAAAAAGTCAACTTTTGACCCTTATAACCAGAGGCAAAATCGTCATTTTACATCCTACTTTTCCAAATTTTCCTTTCTCGAATTTTCGGGTCGTCACACTCGCCAAGAAATTCCTCCAAGATTTTCCAGCGTTCGAAATCGTGAAGATTCCGCGATCAGAAAATAGTCACATTGATACCCTTACGTTCCTCGTATCATCTCTCGACGACGAGTTTTGGTCGAAGTTCAACACAGGCCCAGCACCAGACCAAACCCTGTATGCACCATCAACACCAGCCTAACTTGGATGGACCCTATCAAGGCATACCTGCAGGATGGTTCCCTCTCGAACGAAAAGTTTGAGGCCAAGAAAATCAAGCAGTAGGCTGTTCGCTACACCATTCAGCACGACCACCTCTACAAGCGCGGCTTCACCACTCCGCTCCTAAAATGCCTTACACCCGAATTGGGGGACTACGTTCTCACAGAAATGCATGAAGGCATATGCAGAGACCATTCGGGTGCACGCACTTTGGCACACAAGGCATTCCATTAAGGCTACTTTTGGCCAACAATGCTTGTTGATGCCACTATACTCATAGAGATGTGCACAAATGTCAACGGCATGCCCAGATTCCTCACCTTCAATCTGGACACCTCACCTCCATGATGAGCCCCTGACCCTTTTTCACAATGGGGACTCGACTTGATAGGACAGATGCCTACGGGTAGGGGGAAGGTAAACTTTGTCGTGGTTGCCGTGGATAACTTTACCAAATAGGCTGAGGCAAAGCCCCTAGCATCCATCACAGCTGCTCAGATAGAAAACTTCATGTATCAAAACATCATCTGCTAGTTTGGAATTCCGCACATGATTGTGACCTATAATGGGAAGCAATTTGACTATAATCGCTTCAAGAACTTTTGCTAGACCTACAACAAGTGACCGAGGTCGTTTCCCTATGGAAGTTTGATAAACGTCCTACCGTCTCATCTTCTTACGACCCCGAGACCAACAATCAGTAGATCGCACTCAACCTCGACCTCCTGGACAAAAGACGTGAGCAAGCTAACCTGAAGAACAGGGCCTACAAACAAAGGGTGGCTAGATACTACGACTCCAGGGTTCGCCATCGAAGTTTCAAAGTGAGGGACTTGGTCCTTCGTATGGTCAACCTTGAAGTTACTTACGTACTTCAAACCTCAGCTGGAAAGACACTCCCACACCCGTGGAATATGGACCACCTTAAGTATTACTACAGATGAGAACATTATAGGACACCGCAAGGTGCAACGCCCACCGCCACAACTGTTGTACTCATTTTCTAGCACCCCCATATTATCATTGAATGAAATTTTCACCTTATCTCGCCTATTTCACTTTTACTAATTTTTTGTTCCAAGGGTAAAGCACTTGGTCTTTACAAAAACCCAACAGCACATTCGGTCAGCCATGGCAGCATCAACATGATACTCGGCCAAATTGATCAATTGAGAATCACCCTGCCAACCTTCTATATGATCGGCCTCTAAAACAAGAATGAAACTACTTATGATCGGCCTGTATTCGAACCTCTAAAGCCTCAAACCGATCATATCGTATCGGCCTACATTAGCCCCTTTATAGTATAAACAAGTCTTCTCGTTTCATACTACTTTGGGATGGCACATGTATGGTTATGTAAGTTTAGTTAATTATCATTTAACTAACCAACCAAACAAGCCCATTCAAAGACACCTGTCGTAACTACACTTGGTCATTTTCATCCATCTAATTTAACATTCATACAGTTGCACATTAATTGCAAAAAAAATTATTTTATTTATGATGAAAGTTCAAGTACATTTTGTGAAAGCCACCACGTACTCCTCGTACTCCTTCTAAGCCTTAAACTCCTCCACACAAACCTTCTTCGCAAAGATCAGTTGTTCGGCTAGTTTCACATTGGCCGACTTTTGCTCCTCCAAACATGTCCTAGATTTCTCGGCCGGAGCGGCCACCCTAACCTCCATGGCCTTCACCTTCAGCTCCAGCTCCGCCTTTGCCTCTAGTGCTTGGTTGAAGAGCCTTTGGTTGTCAGCCAATGCTTACTCTTTCCCTTCCATATCCCTTTTCATGTCTAAGACCTGTTTCCTAACATTGCTAGCATGAACGAAGTTGGCGAAGACCTCGCCGGGAAACTACATCAAACAAACAAGTCGAGTTAAACACACCCAAAATACTCATGATCACAAGAAAACTGGAAAGGGATACTTACATGAGCACCAAGACGCATAGTCTTATCGTATCGGTCTACAAAGTCCTTCGACTAGAGCTCAGCGGTCTCCCCTAGCTCAAACTGGGACCTCTGAACAACGGTGTTCATAAAGTCCAACTGAGAAGGGTGGAGGGTCGTTGTGAGCTGCCTTCAATTGTCAACAACCTCATGGGTCCTGACCAAGTCGGGTTCCCTTTCAGCATTGATAAAAAAGGACTTAAAGGAGGAGTCGAATGTCGGCCTCTTCAATTTTTTAGGGACCTTTCAACCAGCCAACATCGACATCTCGAAGGGCACAATGATCTCCCTCACATGCTTCAACGTTTGAATTTCGGCATGCTTCTTCTTATGGGCCATCGCCTCCATACCCTTGGCCTCTTTTGCTTCCCTCCTCTACTCCAGCTTCCACTTCTTCTGCAGCCTAGCCTCGGTCATGAGCCTTCTTCACTCCTCGGCCGCGTCATCAATGTCGATGACCAACGGCGAGCTTCTAGCAGCTACCGGAACTGACTTACCGGCCCTTTTTGTGCTGACCGAAGCAAGGGGAGTTGGAAATAATGGTTGTAGAGGATCCCTAGTAGCTGGATCCACATCGACCGAGACGGCAGGTCCCTCGGCCTGAATGGGTGGTGTGGCTATCATCAGCCTCTGCTTGACTTTAGAAGTGGCTAAGCCCTGCAAGGGCTGATGAAAATCAACCTTGGATAAGGTTTCGACCTTCTATGCTTGGACCTTGGATTCCTCGCCCTGCTTCATTATCTCTTGAATCTTTTCCATTCTCTTCGCACACTGATCGGCTACGGCAACAATAAAATCCGAAGGTGCTGGTCGACAGAAGCATTGCTAGCAAATTCCCAAATCAACAAAATGAACACTAAACAACTTGACAACTAAAAGTGGTACTTACGTAGTTCATGTAACGACCTGTCCTAGTAATCGGGATTAGATTAGTGGTTAATGAAGAATTAGTAAAATTAATCGGTGATTAGTTGGGTGATTTTGGATGGACGGTGCGAAATGACAATTTTGCCTCTAGAATGGGCAAAATGTAGACTTTTGATTTGAGCGGTCAAACGAACTTTGGCCGATAACGGTGACGTAGTTTGGGACGTCATGAGTCCATAGACAGGTGGCACGTCCGATTCCGACATTCGAGGAAGAAGTTATGATGTTTGGAAGTTCGAGGGTATTTTGGTAATTTGGTTGCAAAAGGGCAAATTGTTGACTTTTTGTACGATAGGTATCTTTCACGTATTTCGAGGACTATTAGATAGGTCTCGATTCCCTGAGTACAACGACAGGCGACCCGCTGTCATCGGACTTCGGACGGTTCAGTTATGAGTCTAAATACGTGAGGGGCAAAA
Organism: Prinsepia uniflora; assembly: GCA_032719365.1. Lineage (NCBI taxonomy): Eukaryota > Viridiplantae > Streptophyta > Magnoliopsida > Rosales > Rosaceae > Prinsepia > Prinsepia uniflora. The sequence continues at coordinate 69,233,923 of CM064867.1, read as the reverse complement.
TGGTAGTTTAGGCATTAAGGGCAAAATGGTCTTTTGGCGACTTTTGAAATGTGTGATCAATTAGATGGGGACACATGTCCCCATAGTGTTGGATATTTTTCACCTGAGGTACTTAGATGGGGACAGGTGGATACCTTCTGGTTGGTTCCACTTTTTTTTCTCACGTTTGATCGATTAAATAAGGTTGTGATCGCTAAACAGGGGAAGGTTATTTGTTTTATGTGCTCTGTGTCCGGGTGAGTGAGAAGATCAGGGTGTGATTGTGTGAGAGAATAAACACAAGTGAGTCATGTATGTGTATGTCTGAGCTAGAGTGAGTCGAGTGGGCAGTGTGTAAGAGTGAGAAAAACAGAGACAAGGGAGGAAGAACCGTGATCCCCATAACAACCGTAAACAAAATAGTCAAACCCTTGTGACTATGTCTGTCAGTGGTGTTCAGTGAACGATCATAGGGCGACGGTGGAGGACAGAGGGCAGGTAAGACGTGCACAGCCCTGTTTTTCCTAGTTTTGTTCAAAATCAAAGATGCACGTTTTGGTGAGATAATGAATGTCTGTGATGCTCATTATAGCTTCTCAAGGCTGCTACTGAGCCTAGAAACATGAACCCGTGGCCGGAGGAGCTCGCGGTGGCCTGGAATAGAGAGGTAAACTTCTGCGTTTTTCTTCTTCGAATCATGAGGTAAGAATTGAAAGTCCAATTCGTGTTTTCATGAGTAGAAACAATTAGAAATTAAGGGACGAAGGGATAAGAATAAAAAGTAGGAAGAATGGTTGAAAAATGGAGGAAAACCGCCCTCGCCGGTTCAGTTGGATCGGTCTGAACCGGTCTGGCTGGCGGTTGAGGATGATAAATAGTAAGGTGCGTGAGGCCCATGCGCAGCCACTTTGGGGGCCGCGTGTGGGCGCGTGGCCCACTTTCTGGGATTTTTTTCAACATGGTTTTCAATCTAATCGATGTAACGAACATTTTGGGACTGGTTTAGAGTCGATCGGACATCGTTTCGATAGGATTCGGGATGTCCGAAAGTTTAAAGGCTAGGTTAAAAATAGTTAAAATTTTGGGAAAATTACGGGGCTTTAGTAGAAGCTTTATGAAGTAGTTAGTTATCCTAGAATGTGATATGGACAGGTTCGGGAAGTCTGATGATAGTGGATTAGCCGGGAAATCAAAATTGCACGCGTATCGAGCCAACAACGGGAATGGTCTGTGAGTGGACTTTGCTTTCTAAATTATGATGCATGCATAAATTTTTTATATGTTTTCTATATGTGATTTCTATGTTTATGGTATGATATTGATGATTTACGGTTTTACGCGTATTTTGATATATTTACGTAATTGCACGTTTTACTAGATTATGCTTTTATGCTATGATTTGAGAATGGTTTCGATACTATGATTTTGGGATTTAAATTATGATTTGATTTCAATGATTTATAAATGGATTTGGAAAAGTGATTTCGATAAACGTGATTTCAGTTTTGGAATCTGATTTCGGAAATATGATTCGGGATTCGGTTTTGGAACTTGAAAAGTGAAATTCTGGGTTTGGATTCGGAATGATGATTCCAGATACGGATGGATTCGGAATGATGATTTAAAATTCGGATTTGGAAATGGATTTATGGATTTGGATTTGATAAAATGGTTTTGGATTGGATTTGCTGGATCTGGTATTAGGTTTACAGACCCAGATATGATATGTGATGGGGGTGGGCCCGGATATGTGATTGGGTTTAAAGACCCAGATTGAGTTTAAAGACTCGAGAGTTTAAAGATTCAAATATTGTGATTTCCCCCGTAAGCCTTTTGAGTTTAAAGGCTCGGGAGTTTAAAAACTCGGATAATATTGAGGCCTGGACTGAGTTTAAAGACTTGGATTGCTATTGAGTTTAAAGACTTGGATAGATCCAGTAGGTTCGATTGATGGAAATGTGTTTTAAATGGATTTTGGATTTCTGTGATATAGTGATGGTTTTCAATATCAATGGTTTTCAAATGGTTTTCAAGTTTTTTGGGCTATAACCCGGATGATATGGCTTTTGATGGTTTTGGGCTGAGGCCCGAGATTTGAGGAAAGAAAATGATTTCGGTTTTCATAAATGGTTTTATTAGCTTGGAAATGAAATGGTTTTCGAATGCATGCATTGATTTTAAGTGGAAGGTATAAATGTCTTTTTCTGTAAAATGTTTTATAATCTTATTATGTATTTTTGTTCACTCACAGTCTTTTATGTTTTTGATACCCTCCAGGTTGATGCGGTGCGAGCTATTGTTAGTGAGACGGAGACATCACACATGCGATCCACAGTAAGGCTGCGAACTCTGGTTAACTCAAGTTGGTTTTTGGTACGTTGACCTGGGTATCCCTTGTCTGGCTTGCGTGTTCCACGGGTGTTTAGCCTTCGTGTCGCAAGTGAGTTAGACGGGAGCATGACTTAACCCTTAATCCAGGGGAATTGGGGATGGGTCGTGTCAGTTCGGTTATTAGGCCGCTCTTCAGGAGGTTGTGCGGAAGCCGAAGGAAGTCACGAATCTTCTCAGACCGATCAAACTTATCAAATAATTCTAGACAGTCAGGCTCGGACACTTGAAACCCTTTGAAACAATACACAAAGTACGTCAGCAAGGGCATATATAAAATATCAACCACCCTAAGACACTAGACATACAAAAAACAAATCAACAAAGACCCTCGGCCACACCTTTGGACTGATACGTCCTCGATATCCTACGCTGAGACTTGGTCAAATGGGCACCTTCCCATTGTCCACATACCAGCACAAACCTATGCTTCCATGCCTTTTGTGATTCAGCATATCCCAAATAAAGGGCCCTCTTGCTTTCCTATCCCTGGCCTCTACATAGACCTACCTTGTATTGTCTCTTCAAAACTGGTAAAGACACTTCAAGTGGCTCTATGTTGGCTCACCTTTACTGGCCAACCTGAAGGCGGTGTACATGCTTGTGAGAGAAATCCAAGTGTTCTGATTAATTTGACCGATAGCTACTCTCACCTAGGCCACCATTTTCTGGATCCATGGGTGTAATAGGAGGACGACTCCATAAGTGAACACATCCGGATGAAATGTCGTTCAATGTTCCAAAGTGTCAGGACCCGTCCCAAATCCTATCTCCCCCCCGCCCGGAATTAACGCGGGATAATTCCGACTTTAGCCCCACTGGGGCTTCTAGAGTGCGCCAGGATCCAGAGGAGGAGTGTGATGTCTCGGTCTCTACTACATCCCGCATCCGCGATCAATCTAAAGGGTATTAAAACCACACAAAAGCTGTGAGTGGACGAAACCAAATAATTTTGTTAAAAACATTTCATAAAAAGACGTTTATACCATTCACTAAAAAGCATGCATGCATTCGAGAACCATTTCTCAATTCATTAAACCATTAGGGCCTTAGCCCAAAACCGTAAAACCAAAGCACCTGGGAACTCAGCCCAAAATCAATACACGTGGGAACTCAGCCCAAAACCATTCATGTGGATCTCAGCCCAAAATTCCATTTCAAGTGGGACTCAACCCAAAATCGAAAAACCAAAGCACCTGGGAACTCAGCCCAAAATCAATACACGTGGGAACTCAGCCCAAAACCATTCATATGGGTCTCAGCCAAAAATTCCATTTCAAGTGGGACTCAACCTAAAATTCCATTTCAAGTGGGACTCAGCCCAAAACCAATCCTCGGCATCCCTGATGCCTGACATCCCAGATGTCACAATCACACCACTGTCACGGTTCCAAGCTACGCGTGCTACCCGGGGTCTCAAATCCCAAGTCTCCCTAGGGTCCACCCAAGTCAATGACCCTTAGATTAATGACCCTCCTTGGGGGAGGTGTTAACCTCTAGCAATCCTGCTCCTAAATCACTATACGAATCGGTCGCTCCGTGCAATAACCCCTCACAAGTAATGTCCCGTGACTACTCCAGGATACTACGAGACGTCCGTAAGAGACAACCCGCCACTCTAGGATACTACGAAACGTCTGGAGGGCATCTGTTCATGAGGATAGTGTATGGAAAACCGGTCAAATCATCTTAAATCCTTCAAAGGGCCATGTTTGGGCTTTCCATAAACCATCGTAAATCCAAATCCATTTGGGGTCCCCGACCCGAAATCACCTTTATAAGTCATAACTGGGCCTCATGCCCAAATTCGCAAACTAACGGGGCCCTCGGCCCGATATGACCACCAACTGGGCCTCAAGCCGGATCATGTAAACCAACTGGGCCCCCGGCCCGATCATGTAACTCAAATTGGCCTCCAGCCCGATTTCTCATCAAATCAAATAGACTCCAAATCCGATGGTTTCCAATCGAATGGTTTTCATGCCCGATTCCACATTTTCAAATCCAAAACCTTTCCATAAAATCATCATAGAAAACACAGCACATATAAGCACCGTATAAAACCAAAAACCATGAAATACGTGCAAATACGTAAATACTAATACACCACAAACAAATGCACTCATGGCATCACAAAACATATTCTAAAACACTTATAAAACATCTATACATGCATAAATTTAGAAAGAAAGGTCCACTCACAGATCATCCAAAGCAGCGCCTTGATATGCGTGTCATACGCCATCCCGAGCCAATCACCGTCATCGGGGCTCCCAAAGCTGTCTAAATCATTTTAGAGGGCTACTAACTACTCATTAACCTCTCATTAAAACCCCGTAATTTTCCCGAATTTTTAAGTATTTTTAAACTCGATCCTAAACCTTCGGACCTCCCGAACTATATCGAAACGATGTCCGATCGACTCGAAACCTGTCCCAAAATGTTCGTTACATCGAAAGGATGATTTCGTATGTTGAATATTTCCGCAAAATGGATCCCATGTGCCATCACGAGCCACCCAAAGGGGCTGCGTGTGGAGCCCATGCGCTGGGAACAGTGTCATCCCCTATCTCGTGTGAACCCGGTCTAGCCGGTTCACTGTAAATCCTGTCCAACTGGACCGGCGTGTTCGGTCCAGGGTCATAACTCCCTCATTTTTGGTCCATTTCCTTCCATTCCAATCCCAATCTCTCTGTCTCATCATTTCCTATCTATATGTGGATTCAAAACATTCAAAAAGGGCCTAGAATTTACCTGTGGAGGTCGAACCTCACGGCCCTGTTTTCCCCTTCGGTTCCTGGCCGTCTCCGACCATCTCCACGATTGAAACCAATCCCTACAAGGTTGTATGAACCCTAAAAACATATTAGAATCGACTTAAGCCTTCCACAACGTCCCAAAACCCATTTCCCAATTTTTTGAATCAAATGGGTTCTCGGGTCCTCACCTCCGCCGTATCCCCGCTTTGCTCTGACGCTCAACCATCCAGCTGATCATAGTCCTTCCCTCTCAGTCTCCCCATGATTGAAAAATAGAGGCTTATGAAGGTGTGGTCGTGTGGGAATCACGGTTTGAGGGAAGGGGTTTCAGGCTTATTTGGATGAGCACAGACAAGGGGGATATGCATGTATGTAGAAGAGTGTTCAATGGATGAGTGACACTTGTCACTCATCCATTGGGCCTGCTAAAATATCTGGATCCACATCAGACAAAAACCATCCCATCTCGTAAAACGTGCAATAGTTACCTTGAACTTCCATGAACCGTAACTTCCCTGTCGAATGTCCAATTTCAACGTGCCGCCTATCTATGGACTCGTATTGACCCGATCTACATCGTCCAAGGGAAAAATCGTAATTTCTCCCTAAACGTCCATTAATCCTTGGCTAATCTTCAATTAGCCTCACTAATCCATAAATAATCCTTAAAAGTAGGGACGGGTCGTTACATGGAGGGTCACTTAGCATGTCTTTCTCCCTCACTAGCCTTATCACCATTGAATCGGGCACATGAAATGCCTCCCTGTAGGCCTGTATGTCGTCCCACTTGAACGTACTCTATTGACGATCAATACGGTAGACTGACTTTGCAACGGTCACCTCCCGCATAGCCGCATCCACATCAATCTTTATGTCCATCGGCCTTGATGTTGCACCCTCATCACTTGTTCCAGCCATTTATTTTCCTCTCTTTCGGCTAGATATAGCTGGTATCCCCTCAAAAATTGAGGTATGATCGACCGACTCTACATCCCCTAATACTTGCTCGGCCTCACCACTAGCCGAGACAACCTCATCTGGTATCTGAACAAAAGCTTTCTCTAGCTCTTCCTCCAGATCCCTATCTTCTTCGGCCTGCGACCTAAGATTCACCTCTGGCCTAGATGTCCCTAAAGTAGACGTCGATTCACTTGTTCGTAATCGAGTGTCCAAAGCGGCCGAGCTAACCCTTGATTCATCCTCAAAGGAATTCCCAGACCGATTATCCATGCCTTGAGAATCTTCAGACAACATCTACAAATACAAAATAAAAGCTCCTAAGAAGGGAAACATGCAAGACTCAACTCCTTAACCGACCAAGGCAATCAAGATATCCAAGGCATGAACGTTCAAACATGTTCATACCAAGTTCTTGCTAAATCACATAGTGAATCGAAAACGGATATAAAACCGACAACATACCTTGTTTTTTCTCAGACGTCCACCGTAGCAACCGCTCTATGCCTTGATTGAAAATCGCTTTGATGCTTGCCGGAAATCGCCTGATGTCTCTATCAATCACACTCAAAATCACTCAGTTGCAAAAAGTGAAAAGTGAATTTTCACAACTCCTTTTTTACCACCAAGAAAAGTAACCAAGGTTAAAACTAGCCGTTATTAACCATCATCGGTCAGTCGAAGGGTCGCGCATTATCTCGGGTAGCGGAATCATCACATTGATTACCTTGCACATTAAAAGTGCACTACCTGGTGACTATCAAGTGGCACTTGATCGGTCTGAGGACATATCCTAGGCTCATCGGTCACCTCATCGTGCGAGGGTCTGCGCAAGCTAACCGACCAAGTTGACATCCACTCACCTTTGCACCCAAGTGGCACTTGATAGGCCTGAGGACACCTCCTATGCCGATCGGCCACCTCATCATGCGAGGGTCCTCGCAAGCTGACCGACCAAGGTGCCATCCACTCACCTTGGCCCCCAAGTGGCACTTCATCGGCCTTAGGACACCTCCTAGGCCGATTGGCTACCTCATCGTGCGAGGGTCCGAGCAAGCTGACCAACCAAGGTGACATCCACTCACCTTAGCACCCAAGTGGCACTTGACCAGCCTGAGGACACCTCCTATGCCGATCGGCCACCTACATCGTGCGAGGGTCCGTGCAAGCTGGCTGACAAAGGTGACATCCACTCACCTTGGCACCCAAGTGGCACTTGATCGGCCTGAGGACACCTTTTAGGCCGATCGGCCACCTCATCGTGCGATGGTCCGCGCAAACTAACCTACCAAGGTGACATCCACTCACCTTGGCACCCAAGTGGAACCTGATCGGCCTGAGAACACCTCCTAGGCCGATCGGCCACCTCATTGTGCGAGGGTCCGTGCCAGCTGACCGACCCTGTAGGCTCTGATCGGCCTAAGCATACTCCCAGGATGATCGGCCACCCAGTTGTTCTATTGTCAGGACCCGACGCTCCTCGGTTAGGACCCGACTAATCTAGCACGATATTTTCTGCTTTGGGCCTCCTCGCCCTCACGGTTTTATTTTCGGTAGCTCACGGTACAACTTCCCAAGGGTCACCCATCATGGAATTGCACCAGCCTCAACTCGCTTAACTTTGGAGTTCCAACCGAACCCAAAGCCACTGAGCTCCCAAAAGGTCTCGTGCTAGATAAGTGTGTGCCTACACCTTTAAGGCACACCACCATTCCCCTCCCAGACCATTCCCCCATCGCAGAAATGTGGGATTTTTCACCGTTCCCTCCAGGACATGAGTCTTACAATCCATGCCCTTAGGGCCCAGCGTCCTCGCTGGTACACTCCCGGTCGGGGTTTGGCTCTGATACCAATTTTTCCGGACCCGACTCATCTAGCATGATATTGTCCGTTTTAGGCCTCCTCGCCCTCACGGTTTTGTTTTTGGGAGCTCACGGTGCAACTTCTTATGGGTCAACTATCATGGAATTGCACCAGTCTGAGCATACTTCTAGGACGATCGGGCACCCAGTTGTTATATTGTCAAGACCCGACCCGACTTGGTTAGGACTCGATTCTTCTAGCACGCTATTGTCCGCTTTGGGCCTCCTCGCCTTCACGGTTTTATTTTTCGGGAGCTCACGGTGCAACTTCCTAGGGGTCACACATCATGAAATTGCGCCAACCTCAACTCGTTTAACTTTGGAGTTCCAACCGAACCCAAAGCCACTGAGCTCCTAAAAGGCCTCGTGCTAGATAGGTGTGTGCCTGCACCTTTAAAGCACACCACCATTTCCCTCCCAGACCATTCCCCCCTCGTAGGAATGTGGGATCATTCACCGTTCCCTCCATGACACGGGTCTTACATCTATGGTTTACGCAAACCAGCCATTAACTCACTTATCCCTCGGTATTTTCCTTCCATCAAGGGCTTGGGGGACTAGGGACTGACATAGTGTACACCTAAATAGGCCGATATGAACAATACAAGCCCTCAACCGAGGCAATCCACCTCAGTCAACGACTTGGGGGACTTTTCTTCATACCTAAACTAATCAGCTTGACTAAAGACCAAATTGACTTGCCTTGCTCAAAGCTAACCAACCATGTCTGATAAGCCAGCTCCTAGGCAACCCCGGATCATGCCAATAAGGTCAGGGCAACGCAGGAAGATTATATTTGATTGGCCATCCCGCAGATTGGCCTAATAACCAGTCGGTCTCCTTGCGAGCCAACCACAGGCCGAATCTCTCTAGGCCGAGGACATCTGGTCCACCGGGCCCACTGACAAGTCATAAATGTTACCCAGGACCACTATAGAACACCTTTATGCTCCTAAAGGCCACAACATTTACTCCACATTGACAAACACCAGCAAACACATTCAATGCTACTATAAATACAGGGGCATCCGCCTCCAAAAGGTAATGACAATCTTACCCTCACGCTGCCTAAAGTGCTACAGTAATCCTCTCACTTGAACTTACTTAAGCATCAGAGATTGTTAGGTCGGGACCACACCGATGTCCCTTTGCTCTCACCTTCTCCCTGTGCAAGTATCCATCCCCGAGAAGAGCAACAAAGAAGCTCAGCGAGGCAAGACTAAGTTGATCCATTTCTTACATAAAAAATATCAAACATTGATTTCATACCATATTATCATACATAGTTCTTTATATGGTATATTAAACATAGCATTATTATTAATAACTCTTGGTGTATAGCTCGAGTGACGACCATGCCACTGCTATGCCATGTCTCATGGATAGTTCAATGAGTTTCTTCAAGTAAAGGTTTTTATTATTTCTATCTAAATAACTCAAATATGGATTTTGAACAAGCATCAAGTAGCTATTCATTGTGGGGAAATAACTCAAATTCAACTAGAAAAAAAAAATGCTTAATGATAGTTCATTTATCTCTCGTGGTGTTCTCCAATTTCGATGAATAATCAACATTTGTCTCGGGGTGATCTCCAATTTTGATGAATAATCAACCTTTGTATCCATCAAGGAGGTGGTAGATCTGGAGCAAACTCTCACCTCCCCATTCCTTTCCCATTTGTTTTTTTCTTATTTCCTCAGCAGTATCCTCTCATTTTCTCCTCCCTGAGTAGTTTTCTCGCTCCTTCCTTTTTTGTTGTCGGCCTTAGCGTCGGCATGCGGTCTTGGTGGTGATGAATGGTGCTCAAGATGGATCTTTGGATATGGGAATTTTCCTATCCCGCCGTTCTTCGCTAATGACTCGGTCTTCTTGGCTGATTTTTCTTTTCTTTTCTTCCTTTATTTTCAATTGTTTTCCTCCCTGCCCTTTTTTTTTTCTCATAGCCCCATTTTCGTTCCTTCCTTTTCCATATCTCACCATTTATCCACATCATTCTTCTTCCCCAAATCCATTTCCCATAAATCTTTATGGGTGTCTCTCTTGATTACTCTGTTTGGTAATAGTACTGCACTTCCCCATTTTCAGCTCTTTCCCAAATTTTCGATTTGGTTGTTTGGGTTGAGAAAATTATCAGTTTTTCGTTACCTAACTGATCGCCTGAGTATATTGATCTTTGGTGGTTTTGTGCCTTCAAACAATGCTCTACTGATCGATCTATTTGGCTCCGGACTAGTTTGTGTCCCCTTGTGGTGACTAGGTGTTAGGTTGCAGCCATCTAGGGTTTTGATTTTATTTGTTTATGAGCTATTGTTGTTTAGACTTATTTGTTAAATTTTATTTATTTAATGTTTCTATATAATGCCTTGAGTGAGTTTTAACCCTTAGAATTTTTCCATTTTGGATTTCCTAAGTTCCCTATCTTAATAAATTTCACATTTCGAGAAAAAAAAAAATCAACATTTGTGATTTCCAATCTTTCCTGTTAAAATTAGTTCAAAGATGTGGATTTCCATAGCTTCCATCTCTGATTTTTGGCATTTTTGATACAACGGCATTAGAGAAAAGAAATCATGCACATTGTAAACTGACATCACCCTTCAAAAAAATCGAATTTAAAATCACCTACTACACAATAAACAACCAAGAATACTACAATCAAATGCAAGAAAAAACAGTAAGTACTGTGAATTGTGAAAGAAAGTTCACATCAAACAATAGAACATTAATATATCATGGAGTGACTACACTGATTTACCAAAAATTTCTAATGATCAAGAAAACAAAGGCGGATTAGGGTTCCAAATAAACCAAGACAAATATAGAAACTGGAAAAAGGAAGAAATGTATTAGCTACAGGGTTAGGATTTAGGAACGTAGGATCACTAGTTTCTTGTATAATGAAGCAAAATAATATCCGCATTCGATTCCAGAAGCGGCCAAGAGGTATCATGTTTTTATACTTACAGTTTCAGATTGTCAACCTAAAAATACAGTTAGGACGTACGCTGGAGATACCAGATGAGTTATTTCTTATGAAGCTAGATGCTGCTGCTGGTGATCTTCTCCGAGCTAGGGTCGTCTCCAAATGGAATATTTAAATCAGGTAGCGAAAATCCAGCTTCCCGGACCCCAGCCTCTTGTGTCTTGAAGGAAACAATTGGCGGACGAGAGCTCCGTGAAGTGCCAACTGCACTTAGTTGCTCATGTTGGTGGCAAACAAACGCAGCAGCAGAAGAAGTTGAAGCTTCCATCGGTTTCTGCTGTACCTGCCCATCAAGCTGTAAAAAGACATGAAGCACTGTTAAAATCTTTTCTGTAATTACATTTACTCACCTTTCTGATAGGTCTTAAATTCTCTATAAGCAAGCATCAATTTTTCCACGGAACCTTTATTTTCAATAATTACTCGAATACTAATCAAATGAGAATTCAATAAAACATACAAAGCAAATTAGGTATGAGCTTGCGGTAAGGCGCGTAAATGGTGGCCATTCTAAATCAGTTAGGTATGCGCAATAACCTAAGACTATTACACCGCAGCCACCTATATTTGCAACCAAGCATGAACTATGAGAACTCAAATTATCAAACTTTAAAGTTTCACGAAATCTGATTTAATTATGACACTATTGTGTGTGTGTGAGAGAGAGAGAGAGAGAGAGAGAGAGAGAGTAGCAGCAGCATGTTCACCTTCAGTTTTTTCAAGCTTTCATGTGTCGCCCTCGTTTTCTCAAGAGTGAGGCGTAGCGTTGCTAGTTCCTGCTCAGAGGATGGATTAAAAAAATCAATATTCAGGTATCTCCACTCATACATATAAGGCCACAACAAAGGACCATGAATGGAATGCATCTCTTTTCTTAAAGATACATACGTTTTTCAAATTTCTTCTTTCATTCAACAGCAGACTCTCCTCCTCTTTTAGTTCAGCTAACGTCTGCATTCAACCACGGGAAATTTATTACTGCACAGAGGTATGAATTTAAAAGTATTCCGCTCACCACCATAACAAATCAAAGAAAGAGCAGGGGAACGAAAATGCATAGCCTTGAAAAACTTCTACCACAAGAAAATTCCAATGCAATGGCAGTATCATTTTTTTGTATATTTGACCTCATAAAGAGCTTACAGATAACTAAAATCTCCGAAAGCCACGTAAAACTAATTTTAGCATTAGGACTCTTAACTTTAAACCCTGCCAAGGTTACCTCTATGAAACACTTTTCTGATCCTAAGACTGCAATTACCCATAACATGACTTAACTTCCTTAACTGGATTTTGTTTTGTTTAAGCTTCCATGGATATCTTCCTCGTGCAAACACATAAAAGACAGTATATTTACCTTCTTCTTCCTTGGTCTCTTGACGATTCTTTCACTTCTAACAGCAACCTGCACACATCAACATAAGAAAACCCAATTAGTTAACCAAGCATTTTTCTCTTTTCATCTACCCATACAGTAAAAAGAAAACATATATCCATACAAATTAAGAGCCGGCCGGCTCTACTGAAATAAAAATACAAAACAAATGCCATAATCCAAGCCAAGTTAAATACATCAACTCTCGCTACCTCCGAGGTCTGGAAATCACGACATGACGATGTGCATTTCACTTATGAATTCATATTGCGACCGTTTCGATTTCGTAATGTTAGCTTGGGAGAGCACAAAGAACAACAAATGAGTTAGCTAAACTTATAACAATTTGGGAGGCAAATGTGGTATTCCCACCCAACAGCCACTTCTACAGTCACTCATACAATTTGACTATTTGATTTTGAAATTAAAAAGGGCGCACCTTGTCTTGTCCCATTGGGATTATTTGATTCTAAACCCTGTCTTATTATGGACCCCACCAAAACATCAACAATGTTAACAATGTTATGCTAACATGACAGGCTGTCACATATAAGATATAGTAGCAGTAACAGGCTGATCATCAAAGGCTTTTTCAGTTTTTGCCCATTTGACAATTTTTGCATCCAAGCGTGAGCTTGACCTCGTCTTTCCATAAAACAAAGGTTTTTGTCTGGCGTACAAACGACGTCGTAGGACCGTGACTCGATTTGGTCTTTACCATGTGGCTGCAGAAAACGCCATACTGCGGGCGACCGCACCCTATCCTTCCCCCCCTTCTCACTGCACACCAACCACCAGCACCACACCAAACCCACAACACGTAGGAGAAATAGTTCGCCACGAAGACACGCCACCGATAAAGCAGGTGATGATGTTTTTCTCTTCCCAAACTACCCTTCAAAATTAAGTACGGTTTGACTTTTGAGAGGCTAGCTGTGTCCTTTCAGAAAAAAACAATTAAACCGCCGAATGCCAATGGGGTATGGTGTTGACTCGGACACTTTGAGTTATGGATTGTTGGCAGTTTGAGAGGGTGCGCGGAGGCATTGTTGGATGACGAAATTGCCCCTAACCAGAAGGGCATTTTGGGGTTTCTGTTGGTAACAAACGTCACAGAAGCGGAAAGAAAATGAGAAAAAAAAAACGTGAAAGTGTGATTGAGTCCTCTGACTCCAAGCGTTGATGGAAGTCACCGATTTTCTCTGGAAATAAAAATGTAGACAAATTTAAAAAAAAAAAAAAGTCAATTTTTACTCCGAACGAGGAGGGCAGTTCGGTACACAAGATGTTGACAATGGTAAAACGACAACGTCTAGTCCAAATGACCGGCGACTGTACAACCTGGTGAGGTGCGTCAATTACCGAATTGACCTCGGTGGCCACGACGCACCCCATGCAAAAAGGGGCATAATGGTCACAGTATAACAAACGGTTGGAAGCCCCCAGCCAGATTGCAAAAGAAAAGAGACCCTGACAGGTGCCGAAAGCCACCCTTGAACCACTCCACGTAATTACCCCAACGTCCCAGGGTACTTTCGTCACTTTAAAGCAAGATTTAAGAAATTAAAAAAATTGAAAACGAAAAGAAAGCCACCGAACCGATATCCAACCCGACCCGTAGGAGTGGCAGAGACAGACACACAGACCTTAGATCTCGCGGCATCGGTCAGCTTGGTGGGCTTGCTGGACTCTTCGGACCCGTCGATGGCGCAGCCTCCCCCGCCGCTGACCGAAGTGGCACCACTCCAGGAGAGCGGCGTGGTGGGGCTGGCTCTAGCGCCGCTGGACTCGCCTTTCTTCCTACTCTTGGAGTCGTCGAGCACGTCGTCGGCATGGTTATGACGAGGCAAGTGCTTAGAGCGGCGCTGCCTTACGCTCCAGCGCAGAATCCCGTGGGGAGCCTTGGATGATGACGGCGGCTGCACGACGTGCCCGAGACGGAGAAGAATATCAGCGACGGCGGCCTCGTCGTTCATGGCGAGGTTGAGCCAACCGTCGTCGTCAGCTGCAGCAGTCATAGTGTGGAGAAGAAGGAGAGGGTGGCGAGAGAGTAATCGAAGAAGAAGAGGAAAGAAATTAATGTTTTTAATTTAGGTGGGTTTGGACTTTGGAGAAGGAAAGAAAGAATATAAATTTAGGGAAGAATGAAGGGTTTTATATGTGGGTTGTATTCATGCTTTGCAAAACTGTTTCTTTTCTTGTGTTTCCAACAACTCACTCACACCCGGCTCCCTCCTCTTTCCCTGGATTTTTCTTCTTTTTTTTTTCTTTTTTTTTCCTTTCGTTTTTTTCTTTTTTTTTTCCTTTCGTTTTTTTCTTTTTTTTTTCCTTTCGTTTTTTTTCTTCTCATTCTTCCCTGTCTATTGAATACTATACGTACGTCTTAAAATCTAGATGGATATAATTTATTAATAAAAACTGAAATTTAATTTATTCTTCTTTGTAAGCCATTTTGTGTTCACTAAATATCGGACGTACGTAGAAAATCTCGTTTCTTACTTTTTGTTTTTATTTTTATTTATTCGCATTATTTGATTATTTATTTTACAATGTAAAACTGTTATTTAGAGTTTGGATTTTATATTTATTATCTCACTATTTATAAATCATTTCAATTTTAATTAAATTTTAACTTTTAAGTATTCAATTTAATGTTCTTTTCAGATTTTTTTATATTGGAAATTCAATTTAGTGTTCTTTTCAGATTTTTTTTTATATTGGAAATTCAATTTCGTGTTCTGTTCAGATTTTTTTATATTGGAAATTTGTTACCATTATGCCATTAATAGTAATCATATCCATTATTTGTGGAGTAGTGCAAAGAGATACGTAATTACATTTATAAAAAACTTAATAAGATAATAAAATATAAAATCAAGATTTGGATCAGTCGTATTAATTAGTTATCAAATAAGTTAATATAGTTGAATATCTTATAATGTCGACACCTATTAAAATAATAATCTCAAAATTATTAGTATTAATTAGTCAAATGACTAACAATTTTAACAAATGTAATAATAACAACAATAACAATAATAATAATTAATATAATTAAATAAATATCAATTATAATAATAATGTCAATAATTTTTAAAATACATCATTAATATATATAATATAGATATTTTTTATTGATTAATATAATATAATCCGATATTATCCTTCTCACATTATATTGAACTAAAATGCGGTAATAATACGATAAGTTTTTTTTTTTTTCAAAAGTTGTGCATAATCCTAGTAACCTATACCATATTATCTAATAGTTTTATCCTTTAAGGGTGTGTTTGGTATGCCGTATTACACTCCAGATAAGCTAAATAATCTGAAACATATGTTTGGTATCAATCGTATTAATTAGTCACCGTATAAGTTAATACGGTTGAATATTTTTATACGGTCCAGACACGCTAAATAATACGCTCGAAATTGTTCGTATTAAATAGTCGGATAACTAGTAATCTTATAAAATATAATAATAATAATAATAATAATAATAATAATAATAATAATAATAATAAATAGTAATATAATAAAAATAAAATATTAATAATAAAAAGTAATAAAGTAATAAATTCTAATAATAATAAATTAATAATTAATGATATTTTAATAAATAATAATGATAAAATTAAAAATAATTAATTAATAAAAATGTAATAAATAGTAATAATAATAATTATTAAAATAAAAAATAATAAAAATAATGACATATATAACTAATATTTAAGATATAAGTATTTCGTCAATTATTATAATATAATCCGGTCAGTATAATATAGTCGGCATTCTAATCCGGAAAAGTACCAAACGCCCGACTAAATAATCAGTCTATCTGATGGACAGATTAGTCTATCCGATTGAAATAGTCAGTAGAGTATGACATACCAAACGAGGCCTAAAATCCTTCTTCTTGTGGGATACCATGATGGGAAGACGTGGCAGTGGTGGACCTAGCTTGAAATGGCTTTTCTTTTCTTTTTAAATTTTTAGTATGCATCCAGTGATTTATTCAGATAGGGTTGTGACTTGTGAGTTGTAACTTGGTTGGTACAGATTGGTTGGGATGTGTTGTGCACGCGCCTTCAAGTAAAAAGTGAATGAGGAATTGGGGCAGATGTGGGAAGGGTGATGATGTTTGTCAGTTAAATGATGCGGCACGTTTGGCTTAGGATGTGCCCTTTGGTTTTATAATTTTTTTTTTTTTTTGGGCTTGATGATTTAAAATGTGCTTGTGTTTGCTTGTGTTTGGGTAAAGGCCCTGAACAAATGACTTTGTTTTTCAAAAACTCCAAAAAGAGAGTGAGGTAAAACCATTGGTGCGCATGCCTTGCCTTGTTATGAAAAAAGTTATTTTTGGTAGGTGATAATTAATGACAATCATGCATATTTCTCATTTAGGTAGACATGATTCAACTTATTGAAAATTTGAAGCCTACCAACAAATCTCGGTAAGATTGCATGTCCATAGTCCAATAGCAAGTCCTACAAAAAATTGTTATTTAAGGAGGAAAACAAGATACTAGGCAGCTCTAGGCAATCATGTAATGTATATGGATCATCATTGATGCAGTGTGAAAATCATTTCGAATAAATATTTCATGTTTATAAATCGTCATTTATACATTTAAAATGATCATTCAATATTTATAATGTATACGAGCCTCGATTCTCATCGAGTGATGTCGATATTCAATGTTTATATAATGTAATATCACTCCTCTAATATATTTGTGTTAAAAAAATGCATTTCAAGTGACTTCTGGAATAAAATCTCATTAAAATACGTGGGATTGAGATATCGGAAAAGCACTAGATATGACCTCAAAATAATAGGGGCCAAGGGAGATAAGTTTCATCGTGGAGAGGGAAATATTTCCCTCACGTGCAGGGAATTTTCAAGTATGACAAGTAGATAACTCATATTGAGTAATATGAAGCTCATTTTCAAGCCTGACAGCTCATATTGAGTAACATGAAGCCAATTTCAAACTGATACGTAGACTTAAGCGTGAATATTAGATATGACCTCAAAATAATAGGAGTGAAGGTCACTTAGTAAGACGATGAAAGATTAAGTTTTATCGTCGAGAGGGAAACATGTCTCACGTATGGGCAATTTTAAGTCTACTATATAGACAACTCATATTGTGAGTGAGCATATGTGGATAACTCATATTGAATAACATTGAGCATACTTTCAAACTTGACATATGACTTAAACGTGAATTAATTCACTTTGATACCATAAAAAAAATTAAAATTTCACCCTAAAATTAATTCAAAATAAAGAGAAAAATTCAACTTTTGACAAACTCTTAAACAGTGTACAATTTTCAAATATAAGACTTTTTGACTCTCATATTCTCACAAACAACTTATAAATCTAAAAACTCGAAACCCTTTTTTTTTTGGACCGAAGAGACTCAAAAGTCGAACCTGAAGCATTTGAGTTTAGTTAGCTTTAGATGGGAATGATTGACACAGCCCGCCCAATGCCAAACCCGGTCCAACTGAAACAAAACCCGGTTCCTAAAACCCAAGTATCTTCTAAACCCCCATCTCATTTCTTAGCCAATGCCATGTTTGTCTTCCCCAAATTCCAAAACCTAGGTCATCTACCTCCACAACAATGGCTCTCCAACTGAGAGCCAGACACCGACCCTTTACAACCCCATCTCTCACCCACCTCTTCTCCACCTCCACCCCCTCGGACCCTTTGGATCCCTCTGACCCTTTGGATCCCTCTGACCCCTCTGATCCAACAGACCCGAATCCCCGATCGCGCTCTTCCACTTTATCTTCCTACTTCTCCGATGTTAAAGCCAGCCTCAAGCAACAACAACCGCAACAGTTAAGACCCACTCCTCAAAACTCTTCCCCGCCGACTTCCTCCTCCAAAGTAGATTCCTTGGAAGCAATCCGCAAGAACCTCTCGGAGTTTAAGCGCCGATCGTCTGTGCCAGGGCCCACCGATTCAAACCCCGTACGCTCACAGCAAGTCTCTTTCCAAGAGCTTTATAAAAGAAATGTGGCTGCAGGCCACAATTCCGATAAGGGCACCAACAGTGGGAAGCTCTCTTTTGATGCAATTC
This sequence comes from Prinsepia uniflora, assembly GCA_032719365.1. Taxonomy (NCBI): domain Eukaryota; kingdom Viridiplantae; phylum Streptophyta; class Magnoliopsida; order Rosales; family Rosaceae; genus Prinsepia; species Prinsepia uniflora. The sequence continues at coordinate 69,215,521 of CM064867.1, read as the reverse complement.
GAAAGAGCTTGGGGAAGATAGGTACGAATACCAATGTGCAAAATGATAATAAGGGTGTATACCCTTTATCGTTAAAGAATCTCCAGAATAGTTTGAACCTGAAGCCCAGACCAAATGTTTTCGGCGGGACTGACGATTTGCCGCCGTCGATTTTCAAAAATGAGATGATGAAACGGACAAGTGAGGAGAAATCGAATGCAGCAATGAAGACGGAATTTGTTAAGATGTATAGCTACGCAGAGTTGGGGGAGAAGTTGAGGAAACTCAGACCTGAGGAGGCCAAGGAAGAGAGCTGGTTTTCATTGGGAGAGTTGAATGATAGGTTGATGAAGTTGAGGGAGATGGAAGAGAAGGGTACTCGGGCTGGGGTTAACAATGGATTTTCGTTTATGGATTTGAGGGATAGCTTGGTGAAGTTGAAGCTTTCTGATGAGGATAAGGCTAAAAAAAAATCAAGTAAGAAATTTGCTGATTATTTGCTTTGGTTTAATTTGGATTTCTTGTGTTATTTGAATGGTTCACTTTTCAAATTAATCAGTTTGGTTTCTGAGCAATTGTAGTATGATGAAATGCTATGAAATCGAGAGTAGGCAGAAAGAAAGCTCATTTTTTAAAGTCATTTTCTGAGAAACTGTTATGCTAATTTCCATCTATCTGTCATATTGCTGAATCCTAATATTTTAATGAGAACATTTAACTTGTATTATACCACTTCATATGCCGTCTTATATTCCTGTTAGTTTCAATGTTGGTGATGTAGTAGCTTGCTTTCCACGTCATGCCTAATGGCAAGCTAGCCTCTAATGCTATGTGGACTGAATACTTGGTGTGAAACTTGAAATTTCAAATGTTCTATACTAATAATTTTTGTGTTTAAAAGAAGTTATAAGATGAAATTTAGCTTGAATATTTACTAATGAAGGATTTCTATTTTTATAGAAAGCTAGATATGCAAAAAATATGAATCTCTTACCCAGCTGAAGCATTTTAGATTCCCAAGCTAGTTAGGTTGAACTATGAAAATATGACCTAGGCGTCTAAAAAACATTGACGAGATTATATTTTACTTAAAAGTTGGAATATAACAAATTTTTAGTCTTAGGTCCCTCCACTAATTTTGGCCACGTATGTTTATTGTCATCTTCTTGTACAATGTATGATTAGGATTCTAATCCATATTTTATATTGAACTTAAAACACATTTATTACTTTTGTATCACAATTTATACTTGTATAACTTATGGCTCAGGTTCAGGTTTTGATTCTTGGATTTTGGGGAGGGTCTTTAGGAGGGGGGTGGTGGAAGGAGCTTATGGCTTAGGCTCAGGGATTAATTCTTGGATTTTGGACCCAAAATCCAAGTATCAAAACGCTAAACCATAAGCAATTAACATAAACTTTTAATATTGGAAAATATAGATTTTTCAAATTTGAAGTTTTAAAGTGTAGAAAGATATAATTTTCTGATATCATTTACAAGCCAACTAGGCATATTTATACACATCAGTATGGGAGATAAGATGTGACAGTTATCTCCCATCTAAATATGATTAGGACATCTGTCCTAAGTAAGTAACTGCTACAAACTAACTAGAGTACAGGTTTCTAGGTCTAAACAGATGTCTAGTCTAACTGTGATATCCAATGATGTTTGAACAGGTGTACACGGGTCTGTCTTAGACAAGTGTACACTGTTCTGTACACTGTTTAACATCCCCCCGCAAACTAGGCACCCTTTGGGTGACGAGTTTGTTGGATAGGCTGCGATGTCTTGCCACTGGTAGACCTTTGGTGAACAGATCCGCAAGCTGGTGGGCAGAAGGGACAAACTTGACTTGGTGGGTGCCAGAGGCTACTCTTTCACGGAGAAAGTGATAGTCCAAGGCAATGTGCTTTGTTCTGGCATGAAACACTGGGTTGCTGGTCATGTAGGCAGAACTGATGTTGTCACAGTGAAGTAGAATCGGTAGGGGAGGCTGAAGATGGAGTTCTCGAAGTAGGCTGAGAGTCCATAGAGTGTCTGCACAGGTGTAGGCGAGAGCACGGTACTCTGCTTCTGCACTAGAACGGGAGACTGTTTTCTGTTTCTTTGCACACCAAGAGATCAAGTTTGGACCCAAGAATAGGCAAAAGCCAGTCACGGATCGTCTGGTGTCATGACAACCTGCCCAATCAGCATCAGAATAGGCACGGATGTGGAGAGGCAGGGGGCTGCGTTGGATGTGTATGCCTGTACCCAATGTACCCTTTAAATACCGGATGATGCGTTTTACTGCAGTGAGATGAATTTCTGTGGGGGAACTCATGAACTGCGCAACCTGTTGGACAGCATAGGAAATATCTGGTCTAGTTAAGGTTAAATAGAGTAGGGCACCTACTAGTTGTCTGTAGAGAGTGGCATCGGTTAGGAGCTGTCCATCATAGGCAGAAAGGCTGGTTTTGGCAGCAACTGGAGTGGGGGCTGGTTTACAATCAGTGAGCCCACTACGTTGGAGGATGTCGGTGGTGTATTTATTCTGAGTGAGATGAAGGCCAGATGCTGTTTTGGTGGCTTCAACACCGAGGAAGTAGTGGAGAGGACCTAAGTCCTTGATGGCAAATTCACGGGCTAAGGTTTGCATGAAGTGGGAGACTGTAGTGGTTGAGTTACCTGTCAATATGATGTCATCAACATAGAGGAGGAGGAACATTAGGGAGCTGTTGTTGTGGAACACAAACATAGATGGGTCAGCCCGACTTTGAATGAAGCCGTGTTGAAGGAGAAATGAACTGAAGCGTTCAAACCAGGCACGGGGTGCTTGTTTGAGGCCGTAGAGGGCTTTGTTGAGGCGGCAAACATGAGTGGGCCGGTTGGGGTCAATAAAGCCAGGTGGCTGTTGCATATACACCTCTTCAGTTAGGTTGCCATGTAGGAAAGCATTAGTGACATCCATTTGACGGAGGGGCCAGTTGAGGGACACAGCAATGGTAAGAACAACTCGGATGGTTGCTGGTTTGACCACTGAAGGTTTCCTGGTAGTCAAGTCCTTCTTGCTGGTGGAAGCCTTTGGCCACTAGGCGGGCTTTATATCGCTCAAGTGTGCCATCTGCGTTGCGCTTGATGCGGTAGACCCATTTACAACCCACTGTATTGGCTGTAGGAGGCAGGGGAACAAGAGTCCAGGTGTGCTGTTTGAGCAGAGCACTGTATTCTGTGTTCATGGCTTGAATCCAATGAGGGGATTTAGAAGCTTGCTTGTAGGTGGTCGGTTCTGAGGGGGGGACAAGAAAAGTAGTGTATAGTTGGGGGAGAGGGTAGCGGGAGACGTGTAATAGGTTTCGGGACTTGGAGATCCCTGCCTTGCTGCGGGTGATCATAGGGTGGGTGTTTCTGGGGGGAATTTGATTGCTAAAGGGGGATATGGACGAGTTTTCTGTGGTGGTGGGAGATGGTGGTGCTGGAGCAGAAACTGTCGAGGGTGGTGAGGAGGGAGGGACTATTGGAGATAGTGTTTGTGGGGAAGGAGGACTTGAAGAGTGAGATGTAGAGGTGGGAGGAATGGATACTGGGGTCTGATTTGGGTGAACAGATGTTAAGGTGGGTTCAGTTTGTGGGCTGAGATCATTGAATTTGTGTTGGATGGGGATGAAGGAGAAAGTAGGGGTAGGATTTGGGTGCTTAGTGAATGGGAAGGCAGATTCATTGAAGATGACATGGCGGCTGATGTAAACACGTCCAGTGGAGACGTGTAGACATCGATAACCAGCATGGGAGGGGCTATACCCGAGAAATACACAAGAAACAGATCGAGGTTCTAACTTGTGTTTGGTATAATCACCAAGATATGGGAAGCAGGAGCAGCCAAAGGTGCGAAGGAGATGATAGGGAGGCTGTTTCTGGTGTAGCTGAAAATAGGGTGATGACCATTTGAGGACAGGGGTGGGTAGAAGGTTGATTAGAAAAACTGCCGTGGTAATTGCCTCTGCCCAGTAGCAATAGGGAAGACCAGCAGTGATTAAGAGGGTGCGTCCAACCTCAGAAATGTGTCGGTTCTTTCTTTCGGCCAGGCCATTTTGTTGAGGGGTATGGGGGCATGAGAACCTTTGATGGATGCCATGGTTAGTGCAAAATGTGGTAAATGAATTGTTGGCAAATTCTTTGCCACCATCACTCTGAAATTGTTTGATGGTGGTGGAAAACTGAGTTTGAACATAAGTAAAAAATCTGGTGAAGTGCGCAAAAACTTCAGATTTGAGTCGAAGGGGGTAAATCCAAGTAAAACGGGTGTAGTCATCCGTAAATAGAACATAATATTTATAACCAGAAACTGAAGATACAGGGGACATCCATACATCTGAGTGGATTAAATCAAACGGATGTTGAGAGGTGTGATTAACAGAAGAAAAGGACTGTCTAGTACATTTGCTTAATACACATTGATTACAAAAGGGACTAGTAGTAGAGAAAACAGAAGAACTGAGATGGTTCTGATTTGCCAGCCTGCGTAGGACTTGGTGAGATGGGTGGCCTAGCCTTTGATGCCACAGAGTGGGGGTAGCCGTGGTGAGGAAGGCTTGTGGTGGGTTGTGTGGCTTGATGGGGTATAATCCATCCTTACAGGGGCCCTGAAAAAGAATAGAGTTGGTGGTTAAATCCCGGATAATAAAGTGTGTAGGAAAGAAGGTGAGGCTAACATTTTGATCTTTGGTGAATTGAGCAACAGAGAGGAGGTTTTTGCGGATAGTGGGAACATGTAGGACATCTGTAAGTTTAAAGAGAAACGGACCAGAGGAGAATGTAATGTTACCAGTGTGGGATATGGGCATGGTTTGGCCATTGCCGACCATGATCTGGTCTTGAGAGGTAGGGGCTGTGGACTGTGGAGCAGCAGGGTTCATGGAAACATGGTTAGTTGCTCCACTATCCGGATACCAGTTGGGGTCTGAGACAGCAGCGAGATGAAGGCCAGCAAAGGCCTGTGAGAGATCATGATCTGCAGATTGGGTGGTCTGTGGGCAGTGTGCGGCAACATGGCCAAAACGATTGCAGGACCAGCACTGTGGGCCTTGGGGGCGTGAAGCATGAGAGGGAGTGGGGCCGAGAATGCCAGGAGAGGGATTGGTGGGATATCGGCCAGAATTTCTGCGGGTGAAGGGTCTGTAATTACGGCCAGGTTTGGAGCCACGGTAGTAAGAGGGACGGCCACGAGCATTAGGGGCAGTAGGGCCTGCATAGGTGGTGTAAAGGGCTGTGGGAGTGGCAGCAGGGGTATATGCAGAACTGGATGTTTGTTGGGCTTCGAAGGATAGAAGACGGGCTCTAAGATCAGAGAAGGGAGGCAGGGGTGGGAAGTTGAGCATTGCAGTGACTAAGATGGTATATTCTGGTCCTAGGCCACGAAGAACAGCAGTGACTAAGTCTGTGGGTGAGAAGGGTTCATTTATGGCAGCAAGAGAGTCAGCAAGGGTCTTGGCATGGGTAAGGTATTCAGAGATGGTTCTGGACCCTTTGGTGAGAGACATGATCTGAAAACGCAGGTTAGTGGCATTTGCAAGAGACTGTTGAGAGAAGTTTTGCCTGAGACAATCCCAGATGGCACGAGAGGTGGTGAGACCCACAACTTGGGATAGAATAGGTTCGGTTAGAGTGGCCCGAAGCATGCTAATTAAGGTCTGGTCAATTTGGAACCAGAGAAGGTAGGCAGGATTAGGCACGGGTACAGGATTTGATGTTAGGGCAGAGTGTTCAGAGTCAGATTGGGGTGAGGTTTCAGGATTCAGGGAAGACAGAATAGTAGGAGGAGGAGGAGGATGAGTGCCATCAATAAAACGCCAGTAATTGTGGCCAATGAGGAAAGGTTTAATTTGACTTTCCCATAGAAGGTAATTGGTTTCACTCAATTTCACAGAAACCAAGGTGGAAACGTTAGGGGAAGAGATAGGAGAGGAACAGGAATCGGCAGCCATAGATAGGGTTTGTGAGGGATCGGTTTATGGTGATCAGACAGATGGCTCTGATACCATGTAGAAAGATATAATTTTCTGATATCATTTACAAGCCAACTAGGCATATTTATACACATCAGTATGGGAGATAAGATGTGACAGTTATCTCCCATCTAAATATGATTAGGACATCTGTCCTAAGTAAGTAACTGCTACAAACTAACTAGAGTACAGGTGTCTAGGTCTAAACAGATGTCTAGTCTAACTGTGATATCCAATGATGTTTGAACAGGTGTACACGGGTCTGTCTTAGACAAGTGTACACTGTTCTGTACACTGTTTAACATAAAGTATTTTTGATGAATTATTGCTCTTAATTATCTTGTTTTAAGTTGGATTGACCTTACATTACTCCTTAAAATGAACAAGTGAAGAAGAAAAAAGATTATAAGTAGGAGTTATGTTATCATAAAATAGAAAGGAAAACAAAAAACTACGAATTAGGATTAAAGGCTTTAAATGCTCAATTTCATTGTTTGAGTAACTATTAATGTGGTTTGGGGTTGGAAAGTTTAAAAAATATGGTTAGTGGAGCCTTGAATATATATTGATATTGTCAAGGACTCATCAACGGATAGCCTACAAATAATGCTTCTATAAACATTTAGTTAGTGTTGCTTGATCAATTTATTTGTTGGATCGTAATTTGCTGATTGGTTTTATTGTTGCAGTCCAGAGACTTGATATCTTGGGGCATTTAGGTCGAACTCCTAACTTCATGTTGCAACCTCCAAAAGAAAACTTGGTTGAAAAGGCAAGAAGAGTTTTTCTGTATATTTTGTGCATAACTAATGAATTCCACTCAGTTATAGCCATGTGCTATGATGTTGTCTTCAATATTAAACCCTGTAAATAACTAACGACATTCATACCAGCTTATGGTATGCATGTCTGCCACATTATTATTTGAGGCCTTAATGAGTTCATATTGTCTGCTGTAAAGAACATGTTATTCTCAGTTTTTTTTTTTTTTTTTTTTTACTTAATGCTTTCACTGCAATAATTCTTCAAACTCTGCTGTTACTTTTGATTTTCTGTTTCCAATAACTCTCAAGGAGTTTATACATTTTGGTGCCTAATATGTTCAATACAATGTCCAATGCAGTATTTCCATCCAGATAACATGTCTTCTTCAGAAAAATTGAAAATTGAGCTTGCCAAAGTTAGAGATGAATTTAAAATGTCAGAGTCAGACTGCGGTTCTGCACGAGTTCAAGGTATAGATTTTCATTTAACTTAGTTTATTCTGATTTTCTTTCCATAACAGTGTTCTTCTATCTGTATCTCCTGCCCACATATTCATTCTAAATTTTGGGTTGTCTGGAATTTTAATTGCCTTTTCACATATTTTCTCCATACATGACATTCTATCTTCATTAAAGATAGGATACAGTGTCCAAACCTTACTTTTACTTGATTTTCTTCAACTTTGATCATAGCTATTGAGTAGAAATGAGGTTTTCTAAATGCATCCAGTCTTTAAAAAAGGGAGGGTTTCCTGTAGAGAAGCAAAATCATACATTACTCGGTATCCGACAAGGGCGAGAGATTAACCTATGCAAAAGGTTGTTTTGAAAAACCTACAATATATTTTCAGTAATTATTAAACAAGGGTTTACCATGCAGAATTGTGTTAGCTAATTCTTTTGATTTGTAAACCCTCCTTTCTATATTTTTTTAGTAATTTATTATGTAAGTCACACATCAGGAACAATAAATAACATTTTTGTGGGACCTTAAAGGTGGAGGCTAGTCATCATTATAATTAACTAATGGAAAAAAAAAAACAAGATAAAAAATTATGAGAAGTGTTGAGTTTTTGGGTTTATATGGAAGATCTAAAGGCTTAGGAAGGTGGTTAGATGGTTTATAGGTTCTGTAAGGTGTTTGTAGTGCATAGATTCTACAGAAATGTCCAAGGTTATATAGCAAGTATTTTTAATGGAGGGTTGTTTAGTGAACTAAAGTAATGCTTAAGGTGGCTTTCGTTGCTTGGTTTTTGGTGCGGGTACAGTCCTGATCTTTGAAAACTTCTGGAAGAGGATCATCTTGGCTAAAAGTCTACGTATGTGCAAAATTGGCAAAGTGTCAGTTAACCGCCTTCTACCATGCTGCAGGTGGCATCAGAGTCGTATTCTGTTCCTCTATTGTTTTGCATTTCATTTGGTTATGTCTGGCCCAGTGAAGTATTGTCCTATGGGCCCAGGATACAGAGATAGGATAGTGTTCTATGATTGTTGATGACCGGCTCCCTTGTACAGTTAGATGTTTTAGCAATGTGGTCGTATTGGGGATCCTGAAGCATTCCAAACTGCATACTCAAATTGTCTTTTCAGTTACCATGGGCGCTATAATCTATTTTGATTTTTTCTGGTTTCCTGAAATGAGTAGGCGTAGCATGTTTTCCTCTTACAAAGCTTTCCTCTTGTTAACCATTTTCTCTTCCTGATTGCTCTGCAGTGGCACAACTCACGACTAAGATCAAACATCTATCCTCACTTCTACACAAAAAGGTGATAATAGAACCAAATCTCCTATTTCATTATTTTGTTCATATTTATTTTAAAATACTATTTGCCATGCTACTTGACCAGGTAATTAGTTAGTAACTTAGTAGTTTCACTCTTCCCTGTTGTCTGTCTAAGTGACATGATACAGTTAAGTCTTGTGGGTTCTGGATTATCTTTATGAAATTTTATTAGTCCTAAGTAATTAGATATGGAAATTAATGGTGGGCATGTCAAGTGGATCAACAAAATGTTGCTTATACTAGCTGTTACTCTTGAAGGTTGACCTTGAAAATAATCGTGTGTAAGTGCCCAGGTCTGCTGTAGTTGGATTTGCACTCTAAGTTGTGACTGTTTAAGCATATGTGCATAACATGGATAGATTTAACAGTCTCAAGTTGCGTACTCTTAACCACTTTGTATCTTTATGCTGTATAGGATAAGCATTCTCTGAAGGGTCTTCAAGCAATGGTGCAGAGGAGGAAGAGGTTATTGAAGTATCTTCGAAGAACTGACTGGGATTCTTACTGTCTCGTTCTCTCTAAACTTGGTCTCCGAGACAAGCCAGAATTTCTCTCTAAACTTGGTCTCCGGTACAAGACAGATAACAAAAATTAGATTAGATTCATGTTGTTTCTTTGGGCAATATTTTTAATTGCGTCTGGTAATTTTGTGACTTTTCCAACTTTGCAAGGAAGAAAATGGAAATTGAAGTCTCATTCTTGCTTCATTTTTTTTTTTCTCACTCGTTTGAATAAGTATGTTATGTAGTTTTCTTCTAGTAAGACATGATTGATAAGCATGTCAAGTTATACAACATCCGTCTAACGCAACCGTTGCTATTTTATGCCAAAGGAGGGATTGTGTTTGTAAAGACCTAATTTGTTGTTAACTCATCGTCTTTACTTGTTATTAGAAGCTCCAACAGTAAATCTTGTTAAGTTGAAAATAGGAACACATGCTTTCAGCTCATTTGCCTGTCTGCCTTTTATTTGTTTGCTTCTTTGTGGCTTTGTGGCAACCAGAAAGGTCTGAATCCATGAAATCTCCATGCACATAACCAAATTTGGGGTCATGTTCTTGCATTTGAACCCAAATTTGATTGCCACTATACCTATTCGATATTAGTATAAAAAGCTTAAGATAGTGAAAGCATTTAACCTCTGTATTGTTTCAAAGGCATTCTTTCAGCCACGGGCTGGAACTGAGGGGCCGCTGGCTGGAATTCAGCATGTGATCCGTGAGTGTCAAACATGATTAGTGGGGCTTGAACTTGAGTGTCATCTCGCAGGGTAATTGCATTAGCTATAGAGTGCTGAGGTCCTCTTGGTTGACCACAATTCGGCTCGGGAACTTTCCGAGCTCATGTTGGTTGAGTTGATTGGCATAATGATTTTCCATGGTGGCAAGACGGTTCTTCGTATCTTGCATGAAGCTTTGATAGCTTTGGTTGAGGGCGACCGTATTTTGAGTAATGGTGGCCACTAATGAATCCAAACTCTTGGTCGTGGGGTTGGCACTTGGTGAAACACTTTGTTGCTGCATTGAAGGGGAGTGGCTGCTTGTTAGAATCTAGGTGGTGGCATCGGGTTTTGAGTGTTATGGTTGTTGCCCCAACGGAAATTGGGGTGGTTCCTTCACCCAAGGTTATATGTATTGGCCCAACGGAAATTGGAGTGGATTGGAGTATGGATCATTCTGAGGTCTTAATCCATCACCAAATCTACCTATCATGTTAGCCCTCTTCTATCATTGGACAATCTTGAGAACCGTGCCCCTGACACTTGCACGCCTTTGGACTTTTCATTGCACAACTGTTTAACTATTGCGGTGAGCTGGGCAATGGTTTCATCCTTGTCCTTAAACACACTCCCTAGGGTCCGGGGCTGATATCCCCCATAATTAAATTGGGTTTCCCATTGGGCAATGCTTTCAAATGCAACCCTAGCTTATTCCGGAGTGCTTTCCAAGACTCCTTTGGATTGAGAGTTTATCGTCACCCTGTCACTATTTTCAGCCCTCCATAGAAATACAATATCAAATGACAATCTTCAATGTTATGGTATGGGCATGATTGGATGAGTTGATTAAACCGCTCCCAAAAATCGTAGGAGAACTCATCTTCAGCTTGCTATGGGTCCATGATCTCACTTTTCAGTTTGTTCGTCTTGGAAACCAGGTAGTAATGTGTGAGAAACTTGGAGGACAAGTCTCCAAGTCGTGATGGAAGCTGGGGCCAAAAAGTGAAACTAGGTCTTGACTCGGTCCTTGAGACTAATGTGGAAGAATTTGAGCCGAATTTATGCTTCTGTCATTCCATTGATCCTCAATGTCGAGCATACCTCTACAAACTCCTTGATATGTAGATGAGGGTTCTCCCCAAATAATCCATGAAATTTAGGAAGCATATAGATGGTCCTGGACTTAAGCTCAAAATTTTTTGTTGCATATAACCCGTCATGATATCGTTGCATAAAAAACTCTTCGTATAATATGAACGACACAATAAATAAATATATTAACTTAGTGGTATTTCTATTTATTATCGGAAGAGTTAGAATCCTGCTAACTGCCAATTGATAAAGAAAAGAAGAAATCAATATTTAACAGAATCTTACTAATGGTATGTTTTTTATAAGTACCTTTAAAGTTCCAACAAATTTAGGCTAAATTAGTCAAAGATTAGAAACGTCAGAGTACTAAGGGATAACAAATGAGAAAACAACTAGACAAAGGTTACTTACAAATCCCATCTAAATATGCCTTGCATCTAATGATCATTTTAAAACTCTTGGTACTTAAAATTCCTCACTTCGAACTAATTTTTCTTGATTCCTTGAAATTTTAAAATCTCCCATCGAAACATATACCTGAAAAAAAAAATCCTAACCTTAGCAAAAACAAAGACAACAACAAAAACAAAAATTAAAAGCTTGTTAAAATTAAAAAGCCGTGTCCAAACACTTATCCATTTGGATGATCCATTTAAACCAATCAAGTTTGAGACCATTGCACGTGAGAAGAAGGGAGTTCATGGGGCCAAGTCAGTGTAGATGGTAAGCTAAGACAGGCTGGTAATCGGTTCGACAGCATGGAGCATCCAACATTGATGTTTTCCTCGGAGACATGAGGGGTTATGGTTGAAGCCGTGGGGCTGGATGGACGGGCTGGATGGACGGGCATAGTGACCAAGAAGCCGTGGGGCTGGATGGACGGGCGGCTTAGGTTGATCGGGTTATGGTTGAAGAACACAGTCTGCCATCCTATGTGGAGATGGAGGTGGGGAACCGTGCACTAAAGAGCTCCTCGTAGATGGGGTGGATGTGATCCGTGAAGGTGAGAACGAACCTTTCAAAGATTCAAGTGTGGACACAAAGTACCTGAAAATAGAACAAAAATAATCTAAATTAGAACGATCTAAACAACTTGGACACCATTGAATTAACCGAAAAACATTTGGCTAGAGGAGGCATGTAAATGATCATCATCTAATATCTTCTAGGACACAATATAATCATCAAATAACAACGCTCTTACATATGAAATTAATCAAATAACACTACTTGTCCAAACCCCTCCCCCAATATCCTTGTATCAATAAACAAGGCTAAACATATATTACACAACTTGTTTCTAGGAATTGAGGAATCAGATAGTTTTACATATTTTTAGAAAAGCTTTTCCCTTCAACGCGAGGTGAAGTCATAAGAAAGTTAACTAGATCGAAGAACAAGAACCCAAAGGGAGAACAATATAAACACAGCACCAACCACAAAGCAGCAAGATATGATGGTTAGAAAGACATCAACGAGAACGGTAATAGAAATCAGTTGAGAACTCAGTGCAACTTACAAGTACATTTAAGTGTCATATCAACGTAAGAATTGAGTCATTCTGAGCAGCAAGCTACTGCTGAGCAACAACCTCCTACTGAGCAATATCTGCCTACTGAATAGCAAACTCCTACTGCGCAACATCCTCAGCCACATAACGGGCAATCATCTATTTGTACAAGGACAAACACATACATATATATAAACAATGTAGCTAGAAACAAACTCAAATTTTTGAGATTACTATTACATGAATGAACTTATATAGTAAACATGCACAATTCTGAATATTAGACCTAGAGGTTTGGCAATTTGGTCGTACCGTTTCTCTAGCTGTGTGAGGACCGCCTGCATTAAGGGTGCAAAGCATGCCTCAAATGTCATCTTCAGACTTGCCGCATCAACCTTCAAATTCCCATCCCCAATATACTTTGTGGCTTTAAGAACTGTGTCACACTGATCTTGAAAATTTCCTAGTATTACTAGGAAGTCTAGATGATGTTGCACTTAAAAATGATACTTCATCACATTATCCATCACATAAATACTATGCACGGTTGGCACCTTGAAATCACTTAGTTCATATATCAAGCTCTCTAATCCTTCATTGATAAAGATATCTACGTTGTTATTCAATATCCTCGGCAAAAGATTAGACTTTTAATTTTATATGTATATATATGTATATATTGGTACTTAACCTTGTATAAAACAAGTCAAAGCTCACAAAGCAGTAAAATATAATTTGCTAAAATGAGAATGGTAATAGAGATCAATTGTGAATTCAGTATAAACTATAAGTCCATTTCAAGTGTCATATCGGCAAAAGAAATTATCAATTTCAATTACTCTAGCTATTAGATATTAGTATATAAAACATAAGACAGTGAAAACATTTCAATTCTGTATTATATCAAAGGCATCTTTTCCCATGCCAATTTCTTGAGAGCATCTAATGACCACTACTATTATTATTTAGTTAAATAACATCGGCAAAAAAGAAAAAGGAGGCAGGTAAATGATCATCGTCTAATATCTTCTAGGACATAATATATTAACTCATCAAATGACAACGTGCATACATATGAAATTAACCAAAAAACAATTCACATTTATTATCATTTATGTGTGTTTATACCTTGGCCTTGTTCCGAAGATAAACATCTAAAAGCATCCTCTATAATTGCTAAACAGAGTTTGCACATAAAAGTTTAGTTCAAAGAATTTGAGATGCACAAAATACACTACGAAAAAAAGTGTCATTTGCGGCTGATTTTTTGCGACAGAGGACACGGCCGTTGCAAATAGAAGTCATTTTAAGCGCTGATTATTTGTGCAAATATTTTCACGACCCCACTCTTACTCTAAATAACGTCGCAACAAGGGTCGTAAAATGATAACAAATGCAACCCTCGTCTTCATTCTCCGCTTGCTTCCTCCAATTGGAGCCCAATTTTTTTGCTGAAAGTAAAAAACCTAAGAGACTGCACATATTGCACAACCTTCATCTCCAGTCTCCGCTCGCTCCCCTCTTCTCTCAGTCCCTGCTCGCCCCCCTCCTCTCTCAGCCCCAAAAACATTATATTTAGCATTCCAATTCGCGCCCAGAGACCGCACATACTGCACAGCCCCTCATCTTCAGTCTCCACTCTTGGAGCGAGCAATACGCCTTCGTCTCCATGCTTGGAGTGCACGGACTTCCTCGCAATCAATTTAATCGAAGCTCAAGAATAATCTTGGAAGCACCATCAGATCTGTATGTTCATTCTTTCATCTAATTTCTTATTGAAACGTCTATTCCAATGTTTGATAAATTGTATTTGGTTTATTCCAATGTTTATTAAAACGTCTACCAATTTTAGGGTTGCTGTTAAGATGTAGAAAACTTTAGTGTTTTGACTAAATCAAAGATTAAGAAACATGCGGCCCTCATTCTGATAATTCTGAGTTAATTCATTCCGAGCTGTACTTGATATCTTCTGGTTTTGATGCTCGGATATCCGAGGTTTATGGTTGTATATTGGGTTTATACGTGCTTGTGTTTTCAATAGTTTGATTAATGGAATGATTTCAGATTTGGAAATATGGAATCGGGCTTAAGACTCATTTGACGTATGAACTATCGAACTTAAAGTTCATTTGATTTAATGAGGTATCGGGTTGGAGGCCCATTTAGTTTATACTATCAGGCTTAAGGCCCAATTGGTTTATAACATCGGGCTTGAGGCCCAGTTGGTTTATGATATTGGGCTTGTCCCAGTTGTGGTTTACGTATATGATATGTGAAAATGGTTTATGAAAGTTATACTTCGGGCATGAGACCCAGTTGTGGATTTACGATGGTTTTATGGAAATGGAATGGATGAAACTATATTCCGGACGTGGGCCCCTTTGAGGGGTTTTGAGATGATTTGTGAAATGTTTTCCATATACCATCCTTATGTGTGGATTGTCTCCTCCAGATGTCAGGAACACTAGAATAGTCACGGCACATTGCTTGGGGCTGCTCTATGTGAGAAACCGTAGAGAGGCTTAAAATCAGGATTGCTAGAGGTTAAAACCTCCCCCCAAGGAGGGTCATTGACTTGGGTGGACCTTGGGGAGACTCGGACTTCAGACCCCGAGTGGCACGTGTAGCCTTAGAGACCGTGATAATGGTATTGATTAGGCATCTGGGATGCCAAGGATTGGTTAAATTATATTTTAATGGACTGGTTATTTGACATTAACAGATTTTGGGCCAAGGCCCTAATGATTGAAGGAAGGAAATGGATTTGATTGAGAAGCATTTTCATTGAGTTTTGATTTGGAAAACCTATGATTTGATTTAAGGCAATTGGTTGTAATAATTGGGTTTTTTTATATGCATGCATGCTTTTTAATGAAGGGTATAAATGTCTTTCGTGAAATGTATTTTTATGAAACTAGTCCACTCACAGCTTTTCTAGTTTTTAATACTTTTCAGGTTGATCACCGATGCAGACTACAGCAGAAACCGAGACATCACATGCCTCTACAGATCCTGACGCACTCTGGAAGCCCCGAGAAGGTCAAGGTTTGGGTTATCTCTTATCTGGCATGTGGTGTCAGACAGGAGCATGGCACATCCAGTGTTAATCGCGAGGGGATTGGGATGAGTCGTGTCAATATCGATGTGATGATTTCTGGTGTATGATGCATGTTGTGGAAACACCTCTATTGATTTGGTTAGTCTCAAACGTCGAGCTGGGCTCCGAATCCTGAGACTGGGATTATGTTTGATTGTGATTATGACTTCTGATGTGGTTCATGTGAATATGTTTCTGGTATTGTGATGGATAGTCTTAGACGTCGAGCAGAGCTCTGTATCCTGAGACTAGTGTGTGATGGCGACTCAGACGTCCAGCTGGGCTCTGTATCATGAGCCAGTTTTCACTTGGTGGTCGATCTGGGCTCTGTATCCCGAGTGAGTGATCTGCCTACCAGCAGTGGTTGTGACGATTGATATTGTGCGTCAAAGATGGATGGATTTATGTGGTGATGCAAGATATGGCTTCGGTTCTATATGATTGCTATGTTGGCTTAGTGTTGATTGTTGGGTGATTGTGTGATGATTGTATTATCATACTGGTGGTTTTGATGGTGTAATGTGACATTTGATTTGAAGCTTCCTTTCACGTATTTTGAGATTATAAACTGTGATTTGTTATATATATTTAGTAAAATGGTTTTTGTATGCATGCAAGGTTTTTGAAAATGGAGGGTAAAACTGGTTGTTTTCAAATTATGTTTTTTAAAATATTTCTTTAGTCTACTCACACGTTTTCTTGGTTTTGTGACCCTCTAGTGGCATTGCACGGGAATAGAGGGTTGAGAGGCGGAGACATGAACTAGGAAGACTTTCGTGTATCCCTTGTCTGACAAGTTCAAGTGAATGTTGACACTAGGTTACTTGTTAGACAGGAGCAAGATCCGAGTACGCCTTACGGGGTGTTTTTAGGGTCGGGTTCTATCATTTCAAATATGCTAAATCAATCTTTTTCAATCTCTTTTAAATGAGATGATAGAAATAGGAAATGAAAACTTGAATTCATGAATGCTTGAAGAAAAAACTTGGGTTTCTAACTGGAGAAGAAAGCTCCTTTTATAGACTTGAATGTGAAGCTTGATGGTGGAGAGATGAGTTCTTTGATGTCATTATTGGATGAAATTGAGATAATTGGAGATAAGTGATGGCTTGTCTGTAAGGAGAGAGAGAGTGATTGTTTTCTTGCCTTTATAAAGATAATTTCACAATTTAATGTTGGAGACCTTTGGGAATAGATTTATTTATTGATTCTTATCTTTATATGAGCATTATTTGATGCCTTGAGTGAGTGTGGATGAGTAGTAAAAATTTACTATTCATGAATAGTAAATGGTCTTTTGGATTTATCATAAAGATGGATTAAAACCCAAATAGTATGGATCTTGAGAATCTTCAACCTCTGTCCATTGTATTTTTAGCGTTGGAGATCATTTCAGCTGACTGGTTAAAGATGTTGTTGAGGAGTTATGAGAGGCTGGATCATCTGGAATTTGATCGTCATCATTTTTCACTTGGCTAGCCTATATCATGAGTTGTCTGGCTAGGCCTTGAAGTTCTGAATTAGTTTTACCATCTTCAATTGAGAGAGTTGATCAAGATGTCACTGAGACTGTTGGCTTTTTTGATTTTTTTATTGAAGAGAAATCTTTGTTGACTATCTAGATAATTCGGTCAATATCAATCCTATCCCACTATTTTGTGTGGAATGAATGGACGAGAATATCTGATTCAAAATTGAATTCCCACTTCACTATGCACGAATTCTTATATTTTTCCATGAATTGCGAGAGGACCACATGGGGGGTTTTTTTTTTTGTAAACTATGTTGAAATACGTAATTGTTTCATGGATTTGATTGGGGATGACTTCAAATGTGGAACCATGTGTAGTCCGCTATTTTTAGAACCAAATTGGGAACTTACTTTCGAATTTTCGATCAAAGTTGACGAACCAAAAATGAGTAGCAGTTTCATTTTGATGCAATAACACTTTGTACCATGCATCAATATAATCATAGTAATATTGTAAGGGATTTCTTCATTGGACTTGGGGGAAAATTGAAGTTATATGTTTGGTTCCCCATTTTGGTTGATTGTTGATTTGTAAGATGTAAATGGAATGGTAAAGTAATTTTGGCTGGTCAATTTTTTCATAAATAGGTTTAATAGTGATGGATTCTATTTGGAAAAAAGATAGTTGTGTAATACTGGAGGTTCTTGGTAGGGTGGCTTGGGGTATAATGAAAGTAAGGTGGAAAATAGGCTTTAGCTAATTGGGAGGGTGACGTAAGATGACTAAAACACCCTTCAATGTGACGACCCGTCGCGAATTAGCGGGATTAATTAAGAATTAATGACAGATTAGCGAGACAAATCGGGGATTAGACGAGGATTAGCAGACGTTCAGGCGAAATGACGATTTTTCCCCTAGAATGGGCGAACCATTGACTTTTCGTTCAGGCGGTCAAATGCACTTTGGCCGATGACTGCGACGTAGTTCGTGACGTCACGAGTTCATAGACAGGTGATTCCGACGTTCGAGGAAGAAGTTATGATCTTCGGAAGTTCGAGGGCATTTTGGTAATTTAGTTGAAAAGGAGCAAATAGTTGACTTTTGACCCGGGAGGTCCGAGGGCTGAGGACCGTTACGTAGATCGGGATGATACGAATCCATAGACAGGCCGCACATCGAAATCGGACGTTCGACGGAGAAGTTACGGTTTACGAAAGTCCAAAGGAACTATTGCACGAATTACAAAACGGATGCCTTTTGGAATTATGTGGGCTTAAATATTTGTTTTAAGGCCCAATGGATGAGTGACAAGTGTCACCCATCCACTGGACACCATTTTCCCTTCATGCATATCCTTCCCTTGCCCTTCATCGATCATTTTCTCCTTTCCAAGCAAACCCGAGCAACCTAATCCAACCCAATCCCAAACCATTCCCCATCTAATCTTTTGAGAAGCTCAAAGAGTGAGATGAGGGCTGTGTTGATGGTGGCTGGCCAGGACGGCGCCGCCATGGACGGCTGAGACCCAAACCCGAGCAAGATTTCACGGTTAGACCTAATTTCCATTTTAATTCGATTTTTACGTTATGGATGCTTTTGGATGATTAGAGGATGATTATTAGGTTTCTCATGAAGTGTAGACGAGGTTTTGGTGGTGGTTGGACGGCTGAGGAGCCGTGGGAGGAAAATGGGAAGTTTGGGCCGTGAGGTTCAAATCGAACCGTGGGTTTTAAGTGGTTTTTTCTTAGGTTTGATGATTGGAAATGATAGAAAACATCAAAATAGGAAAAATGGAATCAAAAAGGAAAAGATTGGACAAAAAATGAGGGAGGAAAATGGCTGGACCGGAGTGCACAGAAAAACCGGCTTGACCGGTTTGATTACTTGGAGAAGATGTACAGTGTCCTGGCACGTGAGGCCCACGCACAAGATGTTCTTGGGGCACGTGGGGATGCATGCTCCCTCCTTTGGGGAAAGTTCCAACACGTGAAATCATCTATTCGATGTAACGAACATTTTGGGACTGGTTTCGTGTCAATCGGACATCGTTTCAATATAGTTCAGGACGTCCGAAGGTTTAGGTTCTCGTTCTCAAATAGTTAAAAATTTTGGAAAATTACAGGGCTTTAGTGAGGGGTTATATAAGTAGTTAGTAACCCTCTAAATAAATTTGGTCAGGTTCGGGAATCCTGGAGGCGACGATTGACCCAGGAGACACTTATGACACGCGTATCGAGGCGCGGCTTCAGATGGTATGTGAGTGGACCCTTCTTTCGAAATTGATGCATGCATAAATGTTTTATAATTATTTTAGAATATGTTTTGTGATGCCATGAGTGCATTTGGTTGTGGTAGCCTAGGATTTACGTATTTGCATGTATTTCGAGATTTCCGATTTTATACGATGCTTATACGTGCTAGGTGTAACACCCCGGAAATTCGAGGATCCCAATATTGTAATTTAATGTGTGATTTGACGCTTTTACCCTTGTTTTGGGTATGGTCAAATGTTGACTTTTTGATTGATGAACTAAATGAACTTTGACCTATGACCGTGACGTAGTTCGGGACGTCACGAGTTCATAGACAGGTGGCACGTCCAATTCGGACGATCAGGGTAAAAGTTATGACTATCGGAAGTTCAGGGGCATTACCGTAATTTGGACTCTCGGGGGAAAATGTTGACTTTTCTTTTGACAACTAATTTTCAGTTGACTCAAGGACCGTTGGGTAGGCCTCGACGTCCTGAGTCCGTAGACAGGCGGCACGCCGAAATCGGACTTCGTACGAGGAAGTTATGGTCAGAAACGTGAATTCGGGAAGTTTGTGTCTCGATTTTCGTGTCGAATATTATATTCAGGAAATCTGATTGGAGGACACCTGGTGAGTGACAAGTGTCACTCACCCATTGGCTAGATTGGATCAGATCCACTATTGGATTAATTAACATTTAAATCAGCTTTAAATTCCAGCCCTTGGATTGAAAACCCCTGATCTAATCTGAGCCCTTGATCTAATCATGGAGATCAAATCTGGGCCGTCCGTTTCCTTCCCTCAATTTCTTTATATTTCCTACCCGAATCGCACACTCTGTCCATTTCGATCAAGCATCCCAGCTAATCACCCACTCACTGTGTCTGCGTGTTGGGGGACTCCCTGGTGAGGCTGAGCGACGACAGTGATCACGGCGGAGGACGGCGGTGAGGAAGGAAGCAGGGGAAACCGTGACGGTTTCAAACCCAGTTTTTGGTAAACCCATTTCCCGCGTTTTGATTTGTCCTTATTAAATCCTAATAGACTCTAGGAACTGCCAGGGACTTACTGGAATTGAACTCGTGGCCGGAGGAGCTCAGGGCGGTGACACAACTGCGACGGGAGGCCAGTGCTGTTCTTCGAGGTAGGCCCTCGATCCTATCGGGCTTGAGGGCCTATTGGTTGTGAAATCGGGCTTGAGGCCCGATGCTTTATGGTTTTGGGCTTAGGGCCCAGTTAGTCGTGATATAGGGCGAGAGGCCCAGTTGATTGTGAAATCGGACTTGAGTCCCAGTTCGGTTTGTGAAATGAGAATTCGGGCATGAGACCCTGTTGAACTGTGGATTTAGGCCGAGGCCTGTGAAATTGATTTTAATCAGATTCGAGGAATCCCGTTGAGATGAATCGGGTATGAGACCCAGTTGAAATGTGTTTTGAGAAAGAAAGAAAGAGATTTGAAAATGAATTATACCCTCCATATGATTTATATGGTCTCCAGACGTCGACCTGGAGAGTCACAATCCACAGACCAGAATGGGTATCCCCATAGGGATCCCGTTCCAGGAGTGGGGGTTACGATTTATGATGAGGTTCCGGACCAGATTCCGGAGAGATGATCAGACTAGGTCCGAAGATAGAGCCTCCCAGATGGAGAATTCCTGGGAGAAGACTCGAAGTGAGACCCCGAGTAGTGTGCACACTAGTATAGAGATGATATCATGACATTTACCGGGGATGTGTTCCCTAGGGGTTGTGTGCCCCGAGTTGGCATCTTCTCGGAAGTGTCGCGGATGAGTTAGACGTATGTTGATACATATGAGATTTATAGAAAGTGATTTGGGGGCGAAGACCCCATGTTTTATGATTCGGAAAGTGATTTGGGGCGAGACCCCGTATTCGTTGTTTTGGTTTTTCACTGAGAATGGATTTGGGGCTGAGTTCCCATGTATTGAATTATGGTTTTCAAGTTTGTGATTTCGGGTCGGGGACCCATAAATGGATTTACGGTTCATGACGGTTTATGGGAACCGGGCATGAACCCTTGAATGGTTTTTATGGGTCATGACGGTTTATGGGAACCCTTGAAAGGTTTTGAGAATATTTGACAAATGATTTTATGAACGTTTTGATAAACGGTTTTTAAATGCATGCATTTGCTTTTAGTGAAGGGCATAAATGGCTTGATGTGAAAATGTTTTTATTAAAATGATTGTTTTTGTCCACTCACAGTTTTCGTGTTTTAATGCCCTTCAGGTTGATCGCGGATGCGGGCTGTAGCAGAGACGAGACATCACACTGCTCCTCCTACGATCTTGGCGTACTCTGGAAGCCCTTGTGAGGGCTAGAGATTGAGTTTTCCCTGGTCTGACACTTCGTGTCAGACGGGATCAGGCGCATCCCACGTTAATCCCGGGGGATTTGGGACGGGTCCTAACATTCAATGTAAAAGTTTGCATGACTGATACTTTGGATGACAGCTGAGGCCTATAATGGGTAACTACTTGACTAGTTTCCTGAATTGATTGGTAGGGATCATAGGGAGTAACTAAAGCTGATTGGCAATTAAGGCATAATTGCCCACTCATAGAACCGAGTATTGTATATTTGTTGGTCAAGGTAATTGGAATAGTTTAGTATGGAATGAGCCCCCAAGAAGGACTTTCATCTTTCATTTCTTTTTTAATGGTGCTGAAGACATGCTAGCAGTTGATTGAGTGGAGAGTCATCTAAACTCTATTCGTTTTTCCCTGTACAAATTCTCTAGTAAGGAAATCAGGAGTGCAATTTTGACTGCCTTGAATGCATTTGATGTTAAAATAAAAAATGCTTAGTATGGATTGCCTTTGGGCAAAAATATGTTTTGTTGTAATATTTTTAACATCTTTTTCTAAAACATATTTTTCACTTTTACAATCAACACAAACCAAAAAAAGGGTAGACCTAGTATTAATTCGGTAGTTAAATTTTTCACTAAGACAAAATAAGTTTTGAAACAAATATTATTCTGACGGACATGGGCCTTCAGGTGGTGCACAAACTTTCAAACGTTTTTTCAAAGGATTTACTTGGAATTAATTCTTCTTGGATGCAGTTTAGATCTACTCCTCTATCAATCAGTGTATTGGTAACTAACTCAAAATATTTATCTCTAATGGTTAATTTGGAGTACCATTTATGGATTTTTAGACGATTAATACAGATGAGAGTGACTTCATGATTTTGACGTTCATCTTTAGTGATTTGTTGAACTCGAACAGTTGATTTTAATGTTTGAACATCTTATCGTATTTCTTGACTTTTTTTTTGTTTTAATATTTTTATATCATTTTTTAAACCATGTAATTTTGTTTGGAGATGTTGAAGTGTGACTATTCTTTTAATTTTGTTGAATTTTTCAGTTGTGCCCAGAGAC
Source organism: Prinsepia uniflora (assembly GCA_032719365.1). NCBI lineage: Eukaryota > Viridiplantae > Streptophyta > Magnoliopsida > Rosales > Rosaceae > Prinsepia > Prinsepia uniflora. Next base: position 69,192,952 of record CM064867.1, on the reverse strand, counting down.
GGGGCTAACCTATGGGCTGGAAGGGCTATAGCCCTTCCAAGATTTTTATTTAATTTTAAAATTGTTTTTTTAGATTTTTATTAATTTATTTTTTTTTGTAGATATTAGAATAATTAATTCCTGAAATTCAGCTCATCCTAACCTAACATACTAAATAAAACTAATATAAGTGGGTCTTAAATAATGATATTTGTATTTGCATTGCTTGTTTATTCATATTTATTATTGTACATTTTTTTTTGTTTAGTCAAGTTTTTATTTATGTGTAGAGTTACATTTAAAGGGTAATACTCATTATATATAATCCCTAAATAGGTATTTTTTTCCGCTGATTAATAAAATTCAATTTAAATTTCTCTTTCACAATTTTAGTATATAAATTTAGCCCACTTAAAATTTAGATTCAGGAACGTCCCTGGTTGTGCCTAGTTTGATAGTTTTAGTTTTTGGTGTAGTTGAATTACTGGGATCATTAAGGAGATCTTTTAATTTGGTTAAATACAGAGTCTTGATTTTCGAGACATATATTTGGTTGATTAATTCAATCAAATTTTGTTCTTATTCCCCTTGTTTAGTAATGTCATTGATTGTGTTACAATTTAATAAATTGATTGTTTTGCAGCAATTATCTTTGCAACTAAAACTTATGTATGGGGAATCAGACTGTTGACTATCAATATCTGTGGGAGCGTGTGAGCTCCAATCTTTATTGTGTGTGTTCTTCTTCATATTCATTGGAATCAGTATTTTGTATTTTAAGGATTCTTATTAAAAGAAAATTTATATAGGAGTTGTAATTGGTTGATAGTTTTTTTTATTGTGCAATCACTTTGCATAATGTCCATTCTTATTAAATTTATAGCAAGTAATTGTTTTAATTTTTTATATTTTACATGAGGACAAGACAGTTTTGTGGACTTGTATTTTATTATGATTGTTTTCATAAAATTTATTAGGTGTAAATTGATTGTTACTTTTGTAATTATGATATTTATTTTTTCTATGATAAATTTTTTTCATTAGTGTTTTTGTGATGGTGCAATTGGAGATATCCCATATTTTTCACAAAAATTTCCCATTTCATATTTTTCTGTTTTCTTTTCATTTTCTTATTTTTTTATTTGATTAATTGTTTTTTATTTCTTGTTAATAATCAATTAGAAGGTAAATTAACTTGGGGCATTTTATAGTGTGTGGGATTTTAATGTTTGCATCTTGACTACTTTGGATTAATAAGGTTTAATTTTTTGGGCTTTTACAAATGGCTTGAAAATTCATGTTTGCTCCAATGGATTTATAGTAAATTCCGTAGGAAAAATTAGAGAAATAGTCTCTCAACTAAACCTCTAGTTTTACAAGCATTCCTTAACTCGATTTTTGAATTTTTTGATCCCTTAACTTCAGCAAAATCAACACTATTAGTTCATCTGTTACAAAATCTCACTAACACTGCTAAATTTAAGGGCAAATTTGTCCATTCCAATATGACCTCCTCCAATACGACGTCGTTCTGCTTCTCAGCTTCATCATCATTATCCATGACCTCACAAGATTTCGACAGGATCAAAGACAACCTCCATAACCCCCATCGAATCCCCCAACACATCATATCCACTCTCCTTCTCTCCATCTCCACCCAACCAAGGATTGAAATATCGATATCGACGGATATATCGCTAGTCAAATTTACGGATATCTCGCCCCAAATATTGATATCGTTTATGATCAACAAAAATGACGGAAATTCGATCTAAAAGTTGGAAATTTTGAATGAAACTTTGGAAAAAACTTAAGTACCCAATGATGGTTATAAAGGACTAATAAAAACTATAAAATGACTTTGATATAATAAATATATGATGAATAATATGATACAATAAGGTTCTATCGTTGACTAGTAATATAACAATATAAACATAAATATAAATTAAAGTGAATTATTATAATTGAATGTTAATATAATTAAAAACATAACAATAAGCATAAAAAATTTTGAATGGGAGAAAAATTATAAAATTAGTAAATATATTTAAAATTGGAAAAATGATAAAAAAAAAAAATAGAGTCAATCTTTGTTCAAAAATTGAAAATGATTGATATATTTAAAATTGGAAAGGATTGATATATTTAAAATTGGAAAAAATGATAAATATAGTTCAAAATAAGGAAAAAATGATAAATATAGTTCAAAATAAGAAATAAATGAAAAATATAGTTTAAAATAAGGCATAAATAAAAAATATAGTTCAAATTAATAAAGAATAAATGATTTAAAATTGGAAAGGATTGATATATTTAAAATTGGAAAGGATTGATATATTTAAAATTGGAAAAAAATAATAAATATAGCTCAAAATTATGAAAAAAATGATAAATATAGTTCAAAATAAGAAATAAATGAAAAATATAGTTCAAATTAATAAAGAATAAATGAAAAAAATAAAAAAAAAACAAACAAACAAAAAAGCACAAGGGGGATCGAACCCAGGAGGAGGCGCACAGGATTGCTTTTAATGAAAAGCAACCACACCAACTCAACTAGCCAGCCAAGTTGCAAATTTAAGAAAGCAACTAATATATAAAGCATACGTACGGGATTAAAAACAGTCTTCTTCCTCCTCGCGCGGGTCTGCAATTCGGATTTTTTGACCCGTGCGGTATGACCCGACTGTAACTCTATCGTTTTACGTCCGATTTTCATGAAATTTGTTCTTATCTCGATCTTTTTAATGAAATAAAGATATCGATGGGCTTAAAATAAGGAAAAATGTCGATATTTCGCTCAATTTCTTTCCCCCCCTCTTACCTGCCGCCGGCCAAAATTTCCGACATATCGACCGATATATCGGCGATATTGTCGATATTTTCATTATTGCACCCAACACATCTCAACTTCCTTCATGATTTCCATTCTCCTGCTCTCAAGCCCAATTATTATTTTTTTTTTAAAAATCCCTAATTTCGTCTGCTAACCCCACAAATATCTCTCCCATCTTCGCCATTGTCATTGCCCAGATACACCGACTCTATTGGCCTCTTCGTCGTCACCTCTGTCGCCTCGTATTGTTGCATAAACAGGGCTTCTTCATGTTGCGGTGCCGTTGGCGGAGCTTCTCCATCTTGTGGCGTCACTGAGCGGCGGTTTTCAATGGCTCACAGTAGTGGTGAAGGGTGGAGACGAAGAAATCTGTTTGGGGACCTACAGTTTATGATTGCCATATTCAATGCTGGGCTCTTGCATTTCCGACCGAGTCGAATGCATTGTCTCTATGTGAAATGCTTATTCAATCCTAGCAATGACTCCAACAAGGTCTTAATCATTAACCTTGTTGGAGTCGTTGCTGGGTTTCAGACGCCATTAACAATGATACCCGTCAACATTCAAACATTAAAAATCCAAAAAAGAAATATCACTGGAAACAAGGGTTTGGGATCTAATTCAATCCCATTCCCTGTTAGGCAGGTAGCCATTTTTGGCGAGCTTGAGCTTCTAGCTTAGCTTCCTAATTCCAGAGGTCGAACAAATTAAATTTGTTTTCATTTGTGTGTGATTGGTGTAATTAGTGATTTCTCAAGCGTGTTGGAATGGGATTTGTATGAGATTGGGAGCTGAAATGTAGGGTCGGTGAATTTTGTGTAGGATTGTTTCGGACGGCCTAGCTTAGAGCCTCTCGGTTGAGCGGTGGGAGTTGTCCTTCCTCAACCTCTCCCTTTACTCAATTTGTGTTCAAAACTTGAATCATGCCTAGCTCAGAGCCTCAGAGCCTCAGAGCCTCGATTCAACGGCTGAGATTGAATCCGGTGGAAAAATATCAATATGAACAATATTTTTGAACCTCAATTGTAACTAAGAATCAATATGACATAATTTGACAATTTTGTCCTTAAATTTAACATAATCTGTGACATTTTTTAACGGAGGGACTAATAGTGTTGATTTGGCTGAAGTTAATGGATCAAAAAAGTCAAAACTCGAGTTAAGGGAAGCTTGCAAAACTGGAGGTTTAGTTGAGGGACCATTTCTCGGTTTAGTTGAGGGACCATTTTTCTAATTTTTCCAAATTCGGTATATCAAAGCTAAATGTTGGATACCTTCTAGGACTTGATATCCATAATTTTTAATATTTAAAATTATTGATTTTAACATATGGGGATCACTTAAACTTATTGTGAGATAAAAAAAAAAAAGTCTAAATGAATTGGATCGTCACATGGACTTGATTCGATGATGTTAAGTATATTATCAATAAAGTTAGTAATTCGAGCATATCAGAGACACACCAGGATAGAGGCATTAAGTCCTTTTCATATTAATGATTTTATTGTGACTTGCATACAACCAATATGAATGTAATTATGACCATATTTTCGATGGTTTTTTACTGAATCGAGATTAAATAATTAACATGTTTCATGTTCATTACTAGTAGCATGAACTTGTTCAACTGTTTTGACATGGTGTTCGTTTTAAAAGTATTTATAGACCATTTTTTCTTGTAAATATTTTACTAGGGACTTTACGAATATTCCAATCATTAAAATCAATAATTTTATTAGACTGGTATTCAAAGTGTTCTTCATTAATTATGAAAGGTATTGTATTAAGCCCACGTACTTTTGGAAGAACTTCCAGAAAGTTTCATCTAAAAAGTCTACTCAATTTTCAAGCAAAAGATTATCTAATCTAAGTAGAGTTTTAAAATTCTGATAGTTTAAAGGCCGTTTGAAACTAATTTCGCTTGACTCCTATGGTGTTTCTACCTCCTCGCTCAGGCCTCTCCTCTCACGCTGGATATGGGATGGGGCTTATTGTTTGGATGGGCTTTACTGGTTTGGTTTGGAGTTACATACCATAAGAGAAGAAAAACAAAGTAGTAGACAGAAAGGATGACAACAAAACAATGAAAAACATAACCAGCCACTTGGGCTGGTGAATAGATGATCTAAAGTGTAAGGAGAAGAACTAGCCACTTGGGCGATGAATTAATAAAAGATAAATAGATCTCAACCCATTCGGCACTGATACCAGAGGGGGCATATCTAGATAAATAAATCCAGAGTTCCACATATCTCAAAAGGTTGTTATGTAAACATAGTAGCTAGTAACAAACCGAATGTTTTGAGATTAATATTAAGTGAATGAACTAATATAGTACGTATATCATTCTGAATATTGGACCTAGAGGTTTGGCAATTTGGTTGTATCACTACATCAAAAGAGTGTTTTTAGGGCGCGCCTTAAAAGTGGTTATTTTTATACTACTTAAGGCGCACATTATGCGTGTGCCCTCTTTTATAACTAATTATGGCGCACTTTAAAGATGTGCCTTAAAATGCTAGCTATTATGGCGTGCAATGCGCGCCCTTAAACCACGAATTTTTAAGGCTCGCTTATGTGCGCCTTTAAAGCCAAAGAGGGAAATGAAATTTTGGAGGTAAATGAAAAAATTTTGAGTGCGTCCTGATTGTGCACTTATATTCAGTGCACCATCATTATTCATCTCCTTTCATTATTCTCAGACCCATCTAGTGTCGTGATTTTGTGCACCCTGATTATTCACCCCCCCTTCATTATTCATCTTCCTCTTGGACTGCTCTTCGACATTTGAAAAGCGGCGAAGGCTGTTCTACAAATTTCCCAAAACTTCCACTAAAATTTCCCCCATCCCCGTCGTCTTCCCATCCGTCGACCTAGACTGCTCTTCAACATTTGAAAAGCGGCGAAGGCTATTCTGCAAATTTCCCCAAATTTCCCCCAAAATTTCCCCCATCTCCGTCGTCCTCCCATCCGTCGACCTCTCTCCGTCGACCTGCTTTGATTTTTTGACATGACTCATCCCAATCCCCCCGAGATTAACGTGGGATGTGACATGCTCTCGTCTAACACGACGTCAGACAAGGGATAATATGTACCTTAGCCCATACGGGGCTCCCAGAGCGCGCTAGGATCGGTGGAGGAGTGCGATGTCTTGGTCTCTGCTGCAGCCCGCATCCGTGATCAACCTGAAGGGCATTAAAATCATTTAAAAGCTGTGAGTGGACGAAAATCAATAAGTTTATAAAAACACATTTCATAAAGACATTTATGCCCTTCACTAAAAAGTATGTATGCATCGTAAAATCAGTAATCAAAACATTTGCTCAATAGACCATTAGGACCTTAGCCAAAAAACCGTAACTCAAAACCAAGTGTGGGAACTCAGTCCAAAACAGTAGAATACCAAATCCGTACATACAAAACCAAGTGGGCCTCTGCCCAAATCCATAAACACAAATCCAATCGAAAAACCATTTCATAGATCCAATAGTCTATATTTACCACATAACTATCCTCGGCATCCCAGATGCCTGGCGTCCCAGACGCTTGACGTCCCAGACGTCATACTTAACGGTAATAAGAAACGCGTGCTACACGGGGTCTCTCCGGGTTAATATCTCTGACATCCCAGATGTCTGACGTCCCAGACGTCTAATCATAGCATTTCTGCTCCTGAGTCACCATACGGTCAGGTAGCTCCGTATAATGACCTCTTGCAGGCAATGCACCGTGACTTCCCCAGTGTCCCAGACACTTGGAGGAGACTATCACATATCCTCGTATCAAGATGGTATATGGAAAACAGTTTTACAAAGTTATTTCAAAACATCTCAAAGGGCCCTTCTCAAAATCTCCATGAACATCACAAATCTATTTAGGGTCCCCGACCCGAAATCACGTTTATGAAACATAGGGTCCCAAACCCAAAATCACATTTATAAAACTCAACTGGGCCTCATGCCTGATTTTGTAAACCATTGGGCCCCGACCTGATCACATGACTCAAAAGGGTCTCAGCCCGATTTAGTAAACCAACTGGGCCCTTGGTCCGATCACATAATTCAAATGGGTCTCATGCCCGAGTTCATCTTTCCAAAACCAAAACCATGCCATAGAACCATAATTAGACTCACAATCACATAACCATAGTATAAACTCGTAAACCTTAAAAAACGTGTAAATACAGGTTTACCTCGAAATACGTGCAATCGTATAATCCACCACTGCCACAATCATCATCATAGAAATCACGTATGTAAAACATATAAAATAGCTATGCATGCATCACAGTTTAGAAAATGAAGTCCACTCACAGACCGTCCGACGTTGCCGCCTCAATACGCATGCCATAGGCCCTCCCGGGCACCATCACTATCACCAGGACTTCCAAACCTGTCCAAATCACACTAGAGGGTTACTACCCTCTTCATTAACCTCCTATTAAAGACCCCGTAATTTTCCCGAATTTTTAACTATTTTTAAACTCGATTCAAAACCTTCGGACACCCGAAACATATCGAGACGATGTCCGACCGACATGAAACCAGTCCCAAAATGTTCGTTACATCGAATAGATTAAAAGCCATGTTGACAACATCCCCAAAATACCCTCCACACGCCCCCATAGGCCTCCGCAAACGGTTGCGCGTGAAGCCCACGCGTGGTGAACAGTGTCGTCATCTTCCTTAGTTCAGACCGGTTCAGATCGATTCGGTCCAACCAAACCGGCGCCACCGGTTTTCCTTCATTTTCGAACGTTTTTCAGCCCTTTTAATTCCTAGAGTTTTGTCTAATCATTCCTAGTTGTTTTATGGTCTCAAAAAGCCAAGAAATACACGAGAAGGTACCTTCTTGGTCCATCAATGGCGACGGCCCTGTAACTGAGTTCTACCACCATTACCACCCATCTCCCTCCTCGAAACCACGTCCATTGTACTTGTTTTAACCTCAAGGACACGTCCCAATCATCTGACACGATCGAGAAACATCAAAAACTAGTTTTCAAGTTTCAAACTGAAACTCACCATTTTGGTCATCGGCTGCCTCAGACCACCAAACCTCACGAAATCGAGTCCAAGTCACTCGTCTGAGTCCTAGGAATACTTTAGTATTAATCAGCTCGATCGAAAATGTCACCAAAAATGGTTTCTCGAACCTGGGTTCAAAACGGCTTACAGTTCCCTCGTCATGGACACCACCGTGGCTGCAGCCCTCACCAGTTCTCAGGTCATTCTCGGTCTCTCACAGTTGCACACACTAACTGTCAGGACCCGTCCCAAATATGGCCTCGATACCCGGGACGAACCCTGCTCCCGTCTGACAATCACACTTACAGTATCAAAAAAAACAAACAACCTTCATACAACTATAAGCATAACTATTAGACGAAGGAGTAAAATATACACAACAGTCAGTCAGAGCATAGTTCTACAAAATGGGCACAAAAGTCCTACAATGCTAGTCTCGCAACGGAAGAACGTCGGAAGCTCTATGCCTCGATATCTGCCTCAACGTTCACCCCAGCGCTATCACCACGATCTGGAGGGAAAAATTAAACCAAAAGATGCGAGTGGACTAAAAGAAAAAGAACAGAAAGTTTGAAACCCGTTTATTTTCAAATAACGTTAAGAAACTAGAACACTCTGTTCCCTCCGTTTTGGAAATCACATGTCTAACTCAGTGATTAAATAATTCTAAACCAAGAAACATCATAAGAAACAGAAACACTATAAAATATCATAAGAAACAGATACACTGTAAAATACCATAAGAAACAGAAACACTATAAAACGGATATAGAAATCATAGCATTAGCATCAAATCATCATTTCCGATCAAACCTGCTGGACCTATCCGAGTCTTTAAACTCAATCAGGCCTTAAATGAAATCCGAGTCTTTAAACTCCCGAGTCTTTAAACTCAATAGGCCTATGAGAGTAATATCAACATATCCGAGTCTTTAAACTCCCGAGTCTTTAAACTCAATCCGGGCCCGTCCCCCTTCAATATCAATCCGGGTCTTTAAACCCAATATCCAGATCCAGCAAATCCAATCCATATCCAGTGTAAAACCAATTCGAAATCCATCGCCAAATTCGAATTCGAAATCCCCGGTTCGAAGCCCTTCCGGCGTTCAGAACCGTCATTCCGAACCCAAATCCGGAAATTCATTCTTATACCCAGAAATCACACATAAGCATAATTCATATTTCATAACCCAGTGATCATCATCAGGAAACATTTAAGGTCAAATCGCAAATATGGCATCAAAATCCGAAAATCAGCTTTTCTCAAAAAAACGTGCAAAATCTTGGAAATGTCTCGAAAAATGTGCAAACATATCAACCACTTATAATCATCATTTAAAAGCATAAAAACATTCGTAATATCATAAAACATCGAGAAAATAGTTAGACATGAGCGAAAGAAAGAAAGAGTCCACTCACAAATCCAGAACGAGTCACTCGCGCTCCGTGCGCTCCTCGACTGTCTCGGGTACCTCCCGTCCTGTCAAAATGCACCAAATAGGGTCACAATTATATCAAGGATCCTAATCCTAATTTCCCCAATTTTTCGGGAATTAAATAATATTTTAATCCTAAACCCTCAACCGTCTGGATTCCCGAACAACTCCGTAACATCGTCCGATTCACCCGAAAACCACACCAATAAACTCCTTAGGACAATTAGAACCAAACACATGTTGGAAGCTTGGGCGGATTCTTCTCTATGCGCCTCCACGCGCCTGCTACAGTGCATCCCCAACCTCGATCGAACCCAGTTCGCACCAGGGCTGCAATCCCGGACCGGCGAGAGCGATTCTCTGCCGTCCGGCCACCATTTCACTTCCTCCCTTCACCCAAAGCTTCGTCCAGTCACCACGAACTCATCCCCCTCACTCTCCTGGTTCGACTCATCCCTCAGCTTCACGACTGAAGCTCGAAAGGAAACACAGACAACCCCTGTTTTCCTTCCCAGCCGTCCAGTGCTTCCCCCTTCACGGTGGCGATTCCAATCTCTCCCTAGGACCTCACTGAGTCACTCCTAACTCACAAAAACCTTCGATTCACCCCAGAAGTCCACGACTTCCCGTTTGAATTCACGGTCAAAACAGAGTACAGATTACTCGCCGTCGTCTGAACTCCGCCGTGTGCTCCCCCGTCACGGCGACCGTCGCAACCTACTCCTAGGACCTCCCTAAAAATCACTGCACTCGCCAATCCCCTCGATTCTCATCCTACCTTCACGACTTTCAAATTGAAAAACACTGGAAAAACAGAGGAAGAACTCTTACCCTTCGATTCCGTCTCCGCCGCAAGCGCCGCCGCGTACCACGGTGCTTGTTGGTCTCCCTACAGCCTCCTGAACTTCCCACGGTCGTGGTTTGAGTCACCACACGGCGTAGCCACCACCAAACTCTCACGGTCTCTCTGTTTCCCCCAAAAATTCAGCCGTCCACCGTCTAGCCTCCGTGCACGGTTGCAGCTCCAAACCGTGATCAATAACTCACCCTCGTCTCTCTTCCACTTCCACTAATCACTCTTCACTCACTCACCCCTGGAATCGATCACTGTCTCCCAAAATCTCACCCCCTGTTTCTCTGTGTTTCAAACCCAAAACACGGTTTGATTTTGTGCAACGTGTGGCCGTGCACACTTGAGAACGGCCTGGAACCATCCAGCCACTCCCACGTGTCCATCATCCATAGGCCAGCACAAAAAATCTCTGTCCCTAGCCCTTATCTGATTGGGCTGAGGGAAATGACCAAAATACCCCTCTTGCACAAATTACCATTTTACCTTCATACTTTCCAGACCCGTAACTATTTCATCCGACGTCCGATGACAGCGTGCCGCCTGTCGTTGTACTCAGGACGTCGAGACCTATCCAACGGTCCTCGGTCTATGTGAAAATCACAAGTCCTCCAAAAAGTCAACATTTTCCTCGTTTACTCAAAATTACGGTAACGCCCCCAATCTTCCGAACGTCATAACTTTTCCTCCGGTTGTCCGAATCGAACCTGCCACCTGTCTACAGACTCGTGACGTCCTAAACTACGTCACGGTCAAGGGTCAACACTCATCCAATCGGTAATTCAAAAAGTCAACTTTTCGTCTACTATTCACAAGGGCAAAATCGTCCTTTATATACAAAACTTTATAAAATTACATTTTTACCCTTCCCGAAGGTACGGGTTGTTACAATCTACCCCCCTAAAAATAATTTCATCCCCGAAATTCAGTGAAATAAGTAAGGGTACTGTCCCCGCATCAATGCCTCAGGTTCCCACGTAGCTTCTTCCACTTGATGATTTCTCCATAACACCTTAACCAAGGGAACCGTTTTCCTTCGTAAAACCTTATCCTTCCGATCCAAAATCGCGACAGGTTGTTCTTCAAAACTCAAGTCTTCACTCAGTTCAACTGGTTGTGCTTCCAGAACATGCGAATCATCTCGAATATACTTCCGAAGCATAGAGACATGAAAGACATTATGTACCTTTTCCAAGTCTGCTGGTAAAGTCAATCGATATGCAACAGGACCAATCCGTTCTATGATCTCATAAGGTCCAATGTAACGAGGACTCAACTTCCCTCGTCTGCCGAACCGCACAATTCCTTTCCAAGGAGACAACTTTAGGAAAACCCAGTCTCCTACGGCAAACTCCAAATCCCTGATCCTACGGTCGGCGTAACTCTTCTGTCGGTCCTGAGCTGCCTTCAACCGATCCCTGATCAGTGCCACTTTTTCCTGAGTAAGCTCCACCAATTCAGAAGTAGTCAACCTCCTCTCACCAACCTCAGTCCAACACAATGGAGTCCGACACTGTCGCCCATACAAAGCCTCGTAAGGAGCCATCCCAATGCTCTCCTGATAACTGTTGTTGTAGGCGAACTCCATCAAAGGTAAATGAGACTCCCACGTACCCTGGAACTGTAAGACACAAGCTCGCATCATATCCTCGAGAATCTGAATAGTCCGCTCCGACTGTCCATCGGTCTGAGGATGAAATGCAGTACTGAAATGCAATTTAGTCCCAAAAGCTTCCTGTAAGCTCTGCCAAAATCGGGAAGTGAATCTCGGATCTCTGTCAGATACTATCGACTCTGGAGTCCCATGCAACCGAATAATCTCATCTATGAACAACTGTACAAACTGCGCCAACCTGAAGTTCTCCCGTACTGGCAAGAAATGAGCAGACTTCGTAAGTCTATCTACAATCACCCATACGCCATCGTGTCCCTTCGGTGTTCTTGGAAGCTTGAACACAAAATCCATCGTCAGGTGATCCCATTTCCACTCGGGGATCGGCAAAGGTTGCATTGCTCCATAAGGTCTCTGCCGCTCGGCTTTTACCTGCTGACAAATCAAGCATCTACTGACATATTCTGCAATCTCACGTTTCATTCCCGACCACCAGTAATGCTCTCGAAGTGTACGATACATCTTGGTCCCACCAGGATGCATCGCATAAGCTGAACAGTGAGCCTCATCCAGTATCACTTTCTTCAATGCTTCATCCTCAGGTACGCACAACCGTCCACCTTTAACCAAGGCTCCATCCTCACGGATCTCAAAGTCCTGTCTCTCTCCAGCCTCGACCTCAATCCGAATAATGCCTAGAATAGGGTCCTCAAACTGAGCATCAATAACCTGATTAATCAAAACAGGTCGTACATGGAAACTCGCTAGGAGTGCTCCCTGATCATCCACAGTCAACTCTACTCCCAACCTGCGGAGCTCAACCAGCAACGGTAACCGTACTGTCCTCAAATGTGACAAAGAACTAGCTGACTTCCTACTCAGAGCATCGGCTACCACATTAGCCTTCCCTCGGTGATACTCAATCGTGCAGTCGTAGTCCTTAAGCAATCCAACCATCGGCGCTGTCTCAGATTCAATTCCTTTTGAGTGAACAAATACTTCAAGCTCTTGTGGTCCGTGAAGATCCTGCACCTCTCGCCCTACAAGTAATGCCGCCAAATCTTCAGTGCATGAACCACCGCTGCCAGTTCCAAATCATGTGTAGGGTAGTTCATCTCATGGGGTTTCAATTGTCGGGAAGCATAAGCAATCACTCTCCCATGCTGCATCAAGACACAACCCAAGCCTTGCAAAGAAGCGTCACTGTACACCTCAAACTCCCCACTATCGTCTGGAAGGGCTAACACAGGAGCAGATGTCAACCGTCTTTTAAGCTCCTGGAAACTCTGTTCACAGTTCTCGTCCCACTCAAATCGAATTCCCTTCCGAGTCAACCTCGTCAACGGTGCTGCTAGAATAGAAAAGCCCTCAATAAAGCGCCGGTAGTAACCTGCCAAACCCAGAAAACTCCTGATCTCTGTCACCGTTTTAGGCTGTTCCCATTTTGCTACCACCTCAACCTTCTGAGGATCCACTCTGATGCCCTCGGCCGAAATCACATGGCCAAGAAATCCAACACTGGTCAACCAAAACTGACACTTACTCAGTTTCGCATACAACTGATGCTCCCTCAATGTCTCAAGCACGAGTCTCAGATGTTTCTCATGTGCCTTCGCACTCTTCGAATACACCAAAATGTCATCAATGAATACGATCACAAAACGATCCAAATATGTCCGAAACACTCGGTTCATAAGGTCCATAAAAGCTGCTGGGGCATTAGTCAAACCAAAAGGCATCACAACAAACTCATAATGACCGTACCTGGTCCGGAAAGCTGTCTTCGGTATATCCTCCTCTTTAACCTTTAACTGATGATAACCGGAGCGAAGATCAATCTTCGAAAAATACTGGGCTCCCTTCAATTGGTCGAACAAATCGTCAATCCGGGGTAGGGGATACTTATTCCGAATAGTTACCTTATTCAGTTGTCTGTAATCCACACACAATCTCAATCCTCCGTCTTTTTTCTTGACAAACAAAACAGGTGCTCCCCAAGGTGACATACTCGGTCGAATGAATCCTATATCGACCAACTCTTGCAACTGGGCCTTAAGTTCCCTCAATTCTGCAGGTGCCATACGGTAAGGAGTTTGTGAAATAGGCTGTGTACCTGGAAAAAGATCAATCGTAAACTCGAGATCTCGGTGTGGGGGTAGTCTTGGCAACTCCTCGGGAAAAACATCGGGAAACTCCCGCACCACTGGTATGTCCTCCGCCCTCACTGGCGTAGCACGTGTATCCACCACATGAGCTATGTAACCTTGGCATCCCTTACGCAACAACTTGCTAGCCTCAAGTGCCGAAATAACTCCAGTAGGAAGTGCACGCTGATCCCCCTGAAACGTAGTCTCTGATAACCCGGGACTCCGAAAAGTCACTCTCCTATCAAAACATTCGATAGAAGCATGATGTCTCGTTAACCAGTCCATACCCAAGATAACATCAAAGTCCCGCAGATCCAAGAGTAACAAATCTGCCATTAACTCAACCTCACCTACCATCACCGGACATTCTCTCAATACCTGAGTCACTACCAACACCTCTCCAGTAGGTGTACTTACCCCTAAAGCACAATCCAAAGTAGACACCTCCCTCTCCGTCACCAAACTACAACTCCGAGCTACAAATGAATGGGTAGCCCCGGGATCTATCAAAGCAAAAACAGTGTGACCAAGTATGGTGAGTGTACCTGTCACCACTCCCGGTGCTGACCTAGCCTCCTGCTGAATCATAGCAAAAACTCGCGCCTGAGGTCCCGATGACCTACTGCGCCCCCTGGAACTGCTCGTGGCACCACCGCCACCCCTAGGGCCTGCTGCCCCTGACACTGAAGCAGTGCTCCGCCCGAGTTCCGCTGCACCTCAGCCTGCTCCACCCTCCGAAGCTAACAATGGGCACTCCCTCCGGAAGTGTCCTCGCTCTCCGCAATAGAAGCAAGTATCCCTACCGGGTCCACCGGTATGCCTCCCCGTAGAAGCCACTGAAGTCGCACTCGCCTGAGGAGTCGGCTGTGCCCTAGCTCCTCGAAATCCCGATCCCTGAAAACTCCCTGGTCGGCCATACCGGGCTCCACCAGCCGATGACGATCCAACAAAATTACCCCGCTTCGGGGGCCTCTGACTCGATGCTCCTGGAAATGAATGCTCTCGACGTCGAACACTGCCCGAATACTGTGATCTAGCAGGCAAACAGGCCTCAACTCTGACAGCAGCATCAGATAACTCCCGAAATGTAGCAAAAGAGCCAGCTGTCACTATGGCCCTGATCTGTCCCCGAAGGCCCAACTCAAACCGGCGGCACTTCTCCGCCTCGGTCGCCACAAATGCAGGAGCGAAACGAGATAGCATCGGGAATATCTGCTCATACTCAGCAACTGTCAAGTTCCCTTGCTTTAACTGAAGAAATTCTGCCTCCTTCGCATCCCGGAAAGAACGGGGATAGCACTGATCGAGAAACTGCTCCTGGAAAGTCTCCCATGTCACGGTATGTGCATCCCAGCCGGACAGTTCCAACGTGTACCACCACTCATATGCAGCTCCATCCAACAGAAAAGTAGCTAACAAGACCCGATCCTTTGGAGGACAGTGCATCACCCCAAAAATATGCTCGAGCCGGGTGATCCATCGGTGAGCTTCCTCTAGATCGGCCCCACCGCTGAACGTAGTAGCCCCAAGCCTCTGGGCTCTCTCGATCGAAGCGCTCTCAGTCCCTCTCGCCGCTTCATCTTCAGGTCGTGGAGGGGGTTCACGTCGCGGAGGCATGATAGATCGTACGCTGAAAGAGGCATAGAGTTAGTAAAACAACCTAGACCCAACACAAACTGTCAAACCTATGCTCTGATACCAATTGTCAGGACCCGTCCCAAATATGGCCTCGATACCCGGGACGAACCCTGCTCCCGTCTGACAATCACACTTACAGTATCAAAAAAAAACAAACAACCTTCATACAACTATAAGCATAACTATCAGACGAAGGAGTAAAATATACATAACAGTCAGTCAGAGCATAGTTCTACAAAATGGGCACAAAAGTCCTACAATGCTAGTCTCGCAACGGAAGAACGTCGGAAGCTCTATGCCTCGATATCTGCCTCAACGTTCACCCCAGCGCTATCACCACGACCTGGAGGGAAAAATTAAACCAGAAGATGTGAGTGGACTAAAAGAAAAAGAACAGAAAGTTTGAAACCCATTTATTTTCAAATAACGTTAAGAAACTAGAACACTCTGTTCCCTCCGTTTTGGAAATCACATGTCTAACTCAGTGATTAAATAATTCTAAACCAAGAAACATCATAAGAAACAGAAACACTATAAAATATCATAAGAAACAGATACACTGTAAAATACCATAAGAAACAGAAACACTATAAAACGGATATAGAAATCATAGCATCAGCATCAAATCATCATTTCCGATCAAACCTGCTGGACCTATCCGAGTCTTTAAACTCAATCAGGCCTTAAATGAAATCCGAGTCTTTAAACTCCCGAGTTTTTAAACTCAATAGGCCTATGGGGGTAATATCAACATATCCGAGTCTTTAAACTCCCGAGTCTTTAAACTCAATCCGGGCCCGTCCCCCTTCAATATCAATCCGGGTCTTTAAACCCAATATCCAGATCCAGAAAATCCAATCCATATCCAGTGTAAAACCAATTCGAAATCCATCGCCAAATTCGAATTCGAAATCCCCGGTTGAAGCCCTTCCGGCGTTCAGAACCGTCATTCCGAACCCAAATCCGGAAATTCATTCTTATACCCAGAAATCACACATAAGCATAATTCATATTTCATAACCCAGTGATCATCATCAGGAAACATTTAAGTCAAATCGCAAATATGGCATCAAAATCCGAAAATCAGCTTTTCTCAAAAAAACGTGCAAAATCTTGGAAATGTCTCGAAAAATGTGCAAACATATCAACCACTTATAATCATCATTTAAAAGCATAAAAAAATTCGTAATATCATAAAACATCGAGAAAATAGTTAGACATGAGCGAAAGAAAGAAAGAGTCCACTCACAAATCCAGAACGAGTCACTCGCGCTCCGTGCGCTCCTCGACTGTCTAGGGTACCTCCCGTCCTGTCAAAATGCACCAAATAGGGTCACAATTATATCAAGGATCCTAATCCTAATTTCCCCAATTTTTTGGGAATTAAATAATATTTTAATCCTAAACCCTCAACCGTCTGGATTCCCGAACAACTCCGTAACATTGTCCGATTCACCCGAAAATCACACCAATAAACTCCTTAGGACAATTAGAACCAAACTCATGTTGGAAGCTTGGCCGGATTCTTCTCCATGCGCCTCCACGCGCCGCCCAAAGTGGCTGCGCGTGGGCCTCACGCGCCTGCTATAGTGCATCCCCAACCTCGATCGAACCCGGTTCGCACCAGGGCTGCAATCCCGGACCGGCGAGAGCCATTCTCTGCCATCCGGCCACCATTTCACTTCCTCCCTTCACCCAAAGCTTCGTCCAGTCACCAAGAACTCATCCCCCTCACTCTCCTGGTTCGACTCATCCCTCAGCTTCACGACTGAAGCTCGAAAGGAAACACAGACAACCCCTGTTTTCCTTCCCGGACGTCCAGTTCTTCCCCCTTCACGGTGGCGATTCCAATCTCTCCCTAGGACCTCACTAAGTCACTCCCAACTCACAGAAACCTTCGATTCACCCCAGAAGTCCACGTCTTCCCGTTTGAATTCACGTCCAAAACAGAGTACAGAGTACTCGCCGTCGTCTGAACTCCACCGTGTACTCCCCCGTCACGGCGATCGTCACAACCTACTCCTAGGACCTCCCTAAACATCACTGCACTCGCCAATCCCCTCGATTCTCATCCTACCTTCACTTGACTTGCTGATTCATGCCATTAAATGACTCATGTAATGCATCAAGTGACAAATGTCACTTCTTAGGGATGATTAGTGGCACTTAAGGAGTTAAATTAATTAGTTAATTGAAGATTGTTAACTGATGAACAGTAATCGTACACGACCAAACCTTCAAACACAAAACAGAGAGCATCCTATATTCACCTTGATCGATTCCAGTGGAGTCAAGTGTAATTGAGTAAGAGATTAGGGACAATTTGGAGAGAAAAACCGAAAGGAAACCGAACAAAATCCAGGGGAAACCTGTACTGGAATACCCGAAACCACCATTGAAGGACCCAAATTTGATTTCGACTTTTGAGACGAATTTGATCACAATTGAGGTGAGATTTAGCTTCCTGGGAGCTAAACGACTCGAACCCAATCAATTGGAACAAAAATTGGAGGTGAAATTGTGACGATCAGACGCTGCAACTGTTTGGAAAAATCGAGCTTGAGTCGAGTTACTTCGAGGTAAAATTTCATGAAATCTTGATTTCGTGTTCATTATAATCCTATGATGCTTCTGGTGTGAACAATCGAAGGAAACATGTGAGTTTTGGTTGGGACCCGAACTCAAACCCGACGGGTGTTCATCTTGAGTCAAGATGATTTAAGGCTTAATCGATTGAATTAAAGTTATAGAACTGTATGTCAGATTGAATTTAGGATAATGAGTGAAAGAACGGAAGGAATTGAGTTAGAATCAAGGGAAAACGAGTCGGGTCTGATCGCGGGTCGCAGACCCGAATACCAGAGAAACGGGCGAGAGAGAGACACTGTAGCAGCCACTGTTCACGGCGCGTGAGGGCGCGTGGCCGGGAATCTGCCGGAGGGTCCAACATACTTTTTAATGTTCTCGATGATACGGACCTATTGGCGTTAGTTTCGGGTCAATCAGATATCAATTGAGGATAGTTTTGCTTATCCGAAGTGTATAGGTTACGTTTAAATAATATTATTTTATTCCGACGATTCGGAAATTCGTACCTATGATTATATAATACTCTAGTAACCCTATATTACATGTTTGACATGCCAAAATATTCTCGGGACACCGAACGAGAACGAACAGCTCGAATCCGAGCAATCTGGACGGTGTGTGAGTGGGCTTTTGTTTTCTACCCTAAATGCATGCATATATGTTTTAACTGCTTTTAAATATTTATGATATGATTTAAATTGATTTGCTATGATTAATGATGTGATATGGTGATTTCCGGATTTTGGGAATATTATATTATTTTATATTGCTTTTGGGCACGAATTTCGAGAAAATCATAAAATTGTGATTTTGGGCGATGGCCTAAGATTTGAGATGGATTTTGACTCTGAAACTAAATTACATGATTTAATTGAGGAAATTGAATTATAAATGATTTGTTAGACATGAATTTATGGAATTTACTTGTGCTGTGGAAATGCTATATTTCGGGCAGAGACCCTGTTGAACTATTGATTTGATTTTGAGATTTAAATAGTTTTGAAATGAGATTCTTGATTAGTGGTATCATCCTCGGTGATTCGATGGTCTCCTCCAGACGTCGTAGATCCTGGAGTAGTCACGATCCACTGCCTGGAGATAAGTAGCTCCGAGGGGAGGCTCAATCTCAGGAGTGTGAGTTTATATTGATATCCTCCAGACGTCGTTGATCTTGGAGATGATATCACCCCAGACGTCGTTGATCCTGGGGAGGTACTCGGACGTTAGACACCGGAGTTGCACGCGTTGCATTGATATCGTGACGGGTTATTGAATATTAAGATTGGATGTTGAGGATGGTGGTATCATGATTGATTTTGAATTAAATTAACTGTTTTCTTTTACCTTTGATTTATAGAACTCATGTTTTATATGATATGCATGCATGTTTGTGAAAACTGGAGGGTACGACTATTTTGATAAATGTATTTCTAAACCTTTATTTTTGTCCACTCACACCTTTACTGTTTTTTTTGTACCCT
This sequence comes from Prinsepia uniflora, assembly GCA_032719365.1. NCBI lineage: Eukaryota > Viridiplantae > Streptophyta > Magnoliopsida > Rosales > Rosaceae > Prinsepia > Prinsepia uniflora. Next base: position 69,173,354 of record CM064867.1, on the reverse strand, counting down.
CCAGGCCCGTGCACAGGTACTGAGGCTCGTATTGAGGCATAAGAATAAACAAACCGTTGTGTACTCGAATTCTGACCGTGTAGGACTTTAATCCTTGTTTGTAAATATTTCTTATGCTTTGTAAACCGGTTGACGACTGAGATAGTAAACGGTCCTAAAGACGTACCTATCCCTAGTCTGACTATGTGTGTTGTTGGTTGTGTTATATTATGTATTTATATATATATATATATATTATGCGGACTACTTTTGGTATTTTAAAATCATAGTCAGACGGGAGCAGGATCATTCACGATTATCGAGGAATAATCGGGATGGGTCCTGTCAATTAGTATCAGAGCATAGGTTGCGGTCTGAGTTCGGCACATGGTGTGCATGGGTTGTTATACTAATCTGTTTCTGTTTACAGCTACCTCAAAATGCCTCCGTGACGCGAGCCTCATGCACAGCCTGGCGAAGAGATAGAGGGTCCAGATGTCGAAAGAGCTCAACGTTTAGGGGCCACTAGCTTTACGGGCCAGACCAACCCAGACGAAGCCTATGATTGGATTACTCAGCTGGAGAGGATTTTTGAGATCATGTGATGTCCACCCGGAGACATGGTTCCCTTAGCCACGTTTATGTTGAGTAGTCAGGCGTATAGATGGTGGCGCGGCTTACAGTTGACGGGATTGGATGCCAGCACCCTGACCTGGGAGGACTTCAGGCATCGTTTTCTAGATCAATTCTATCCTCGTTCCTTTCGTAATGCCAAGGAAGTGGAGTTCCTTCAGCTGCAACAAGGAAATATGTATGTGGCTGATTATGAACAGAAGTTCTTGACCTAGCTAATTTCGCTCCTCTGTATGTGGCCAATGAAGAAGATAAATGCAGAAGGTTTGAACAGGGGTTACGGAATGAGATCCGTGGTGCTGTAACAGTGTGGGATTTCTGGGGCATGTGATTTCTGCAGAAGGCATTTGTGTTGATCCCCAGAAGATTGAGGCAGTCGCAAAATGGGAACAACCGAAGACAGTAACCGAAGTGAGAAGCTTTTTGGGATTGGTCGGTTACTACAGACGTTTTGTCGAAGGATTTGCTACCATTGCTGCTCCACTGACCCAATTGACCAGAAAAGGAGTTAAGTTCATTTGGAATGAAGCTTGTGAGCGGAGTTTTCAATAACTGAAGAAACGATTGACATCCGCTCCGGTGTTGGTTCTTCCGGACGATAGTGGTGAATTTGACGTGTATACGGATGCATCCTTGCATGGATTGGGGTGCGTATTGATGCAACATGGTAAGGTAATTGCTTATGCCTCTCGAAAATTAAAACCACATGAACACAATTACCCTACCCACGATCTAGAGCTGGATGCAGTGGTGCATGCACTCAAGATCTGGCGACACTATTTATATGGTGCCACTTGTAGACTTTTTACGGATCACAAAAGTTTAAAGTACTTTTTCACACAAAAAGAATTAAATGTGCGGCAAAGAAGATGGCTGGAATTGCTTAAAGATTATGACTGCACGATCGAATATCATCCAGGGAAAGCAAACATAGTGGCGGATGCGTTGAGTAGGAAGTCAGCACATTCTATAGTTCATTTGCAGATGGTACATTTACCCTTATTGGTTGAGCTTCGTCAGACTGGTGCTATGTTGAAACTGGATAACCAAGGTGGTTTGGTAGCGAGTTTCCAGGTTCGACCAATCTTATTTGATCAGATAATTGAAGCTCAATTCCAAGACCCTATCTTATGTATTCTCCGGATTGAAGTGGAAGCCGGGGAACGACAGGATTATGCAGTGAGTGAGGATGGAGCCTTGAAAAAAGAAGGCAGATTGTGTGTTCCTGCTGATGCTGTGTTAAAGAAGGAAATTCTGGATGAAGCTCATAGTTCAGCATACGCTATGCACCCAGGAGGAACTAAGATGTACCGTACGCTCCAAGAACATTACTGGTGGCCTGGAATGAAACGAGAAATTGCTGAATATGTGAGCAAATGTTTGATATGCCAACAAGTAAAAGCCGAAAGACAAAGACCTTATGGAGCACTGCAACCGCTTCCTATCCCAGAATGGAAATGGGACATATAACCATGGACTTTGTATTTAAACTTCTGAGGACGCCTAGAGGCCACGATGGAGTTTGGGTGATTGTGGACAGACTTACCAAATCAGCGCATTTCTTACCTGTAAAGGAAGATTTTCAGATGTCCCAGTATGCTAATTTATTCATTAATGAGATCATCCGGTTACATGGTACACCTACCTCTATTATTTCAGATCGAGATCCACGATTCACCTCTAGATTTTGGCAAAGTTTACAGGAAGCTTTTGGGACGAGATTGCATTTCAGTACGGCGTTCCACCCTCAGACAGACGGGCAGTCAGAGCGAACTATCCAGATCCTGGAAGATATGATGAGGGCATGTGTTCTGCAATTTCAGGGAACTTGGGAGTCACACATACCATTGATGGAATTCGCCTACAACAATAGCTACCAGGCGAGCATTGGGATGGCACCTTATGAAGCTTTATATGGACGACAATGCAGAACTCCTTTGTGTTGGACAGAAGTGGGCGAAAGAAAATTTTCTAAGTCTGAATTGATTGATCTGACGACGGAGAAGGTCAAGCTTATCCGGGAGAGACTCAAGGCGGCCCAAGACAGGCAAAAGAGCTACATGGATCGAAGGACGAGAGATCTTGAATTTGCCATTAGCGATTGGGTTTTCCTGAAGTTATCACCTTGGAAAGGCATAGTACGATTTGGCAGACGCGGGAAATTAAGCCCCCGTTTTATCGGACCTTATGAGATTATCGAGCGGATCGGCCGAGTGGCTTACAGACTAGCATTACCTTCAGAGCTTTCCAGAGTTCATAATGACTTTCATGTGTCAATGTTGCGAAAGTATGTGTATGACGAGTCCCATGTACTAGAAGAGCAACCTATTGAGCTCAAGGAAGATCTAAGCTTTGAGGAACAACCTGTGCAGATCTTGGATCGAAAAGATAAGGTACTCCGCCGAAAGACAATTCCCCTAGTGAAAGTGCTTTGGCGAAATCTGAATGTAGAAGAAGCTACTTGGGAACCCGAAGCTCAGATGCGAGAACAGTATCCGTACTTGTTTCCGTGAAATTTCGGGGACGAAATTTCCCAAGGGGGGGAAGGTTGTAACGCCCCGAAAAATCCAAAAATTGTAAAATATTAAAATAATGTGAAAATGACGTTTTTACCCCTGGAGGGACATGGCTAAAAGTTGACTTTTTGTTTGGTATACTGTTTGTACATTTTTCTTGTGCCATTGTGTAGGTCTCGGAACGCTGAATCCGTAGACAGGTGGCACGTCGAAAACGGAGCTCGTATGAAAAAGTTATAGGTCTGGGAAGTTCAAGGGCAAAATGGTCATTTGTGACCACAAGGGTAAAATGGTAATTTTGGGTGGATTATACTTGGACGGTGGAAGGATAATTATAACTTCACTTGACTTGCTGATTTATGCCATTAAATGACTCATGTAATGCATCAAGTGACAAATGTCACTTCTTAGGGATGATTAGTGGCACTTAAGGAGTTAAATTAATTAGTTAATTGAAGATTGTTAACTGATGAACAGTAATCATACACGACCAAACCTTCAAACACAAAACAAAGAGCATCCTATATTCACCTTGATCGATTCCAGTGGAGTCAAGTGTAATTGAGTAAGAGATTAGGGACAATTTGGAGAGAAAAACCGAAAGGAAACCGAACAAAATCCAGGGGAAACCTATACTGGAATACCCGAAACCACCATTGAAGGACCCAAATTTGATTTCGACTTTTGAGACGAATTTGATCGCAATTGAGGTGAGATTTAGCTTCCTGGGAGCTAAACGACTCGAACCCAATCAATTGGAACAAAAATTGGAGGTGAAATTGTGACGATCAGAGGCTGCAACTATTTGGAAAAATCGAGCTTGAGTCGAGTTACTTCGAGGTAAAATTTCATGAAATCTTGATTTCGTGTTCATTATAATCCTATGATGCTTCTGGTGTGAACAATTGAAGGAAACAGGTGAGTTTTGGCTGGGACCCGAACTCAAACCCGACGGGTGTTCATCTTGAGTCAAGATGATTTAAGGCTTAATCGATTGAATTAAAGTTATAGATGACAGGACCCGCCCCGATCCCACAGTGACCACAAGGGGACGTGCCCTGCTCCCGTCTGACACCCAATAATTCATACCAATTTTAGCCTCAAAAACATCAAATGCATAAATAACCAAATTAAAGTTATACATCAAATCCGAATTAAACAGATGTCAGACAAGGGATGAAATCCAAACGACAAGTTGCGAGCACGACTCTAACATAAACCTGCGGGTACACCACCAAACAGGGGTTCAGGTACGCAGAAATGGATCTATGCCTCAGCCTCAGGTTCCTCCTCTACCTCATTAGCACGACCTGGAGGGGTTACCAAAACATTAAGGGTGAGTGGGCCGAAACTCAAGTTTATAAAATCGTTTAGTAAGTAAAACATATAATTTACCCCTCCGTTTTCCAAAACATGCATGCAGTATTATTTACAATCATTAATCATATAATATGAACCATAAGGCATGTAATAAAACCATAAACATAATTTTAGCCACTGCACTATACACTCCAATCCCGACATCCCTGATGTCTGACGTCCCTGACGTCCAATAAGGTCACAATCACAAGGCTACGCGTGCCACTCGGGTCTCAATTCCGAGTTCAATCCCCGAACCCTGTTCGGTTACAGCATCCCTGATGCTTAGCGTCATAGACGCTGGACGTTCTAGACGTCCGTGACCACTCCGGGGTACCTCATCCGGAGGAGACAGTATCATATGGAAGGATCTATACAGTGCAGTACCAAATACATTTTATTGATATCCACATGCAAAACATATGAGTATACATAGGTAAAATCTGAACCGATCGTTACGTTTCATCAGACAGGTCTCATGCCCAAATACCGTGAAACGTGCCATAACCGAAATTTCAATATCATCAAAACCATTTATCGATTCCAGCATGTGAACATATAAGTAAATCAGAAAAAATTTAAGCATGCAAGGGTTTAATGAAAACGGGCCCACTCACAGTACGATCCCGTGGTGAAACTGTGCGTACGAACTTGTACCGGGATTATCGTACAGTTCCTGTCAGTCCAAATCATACGTAAGGGTCACAACAAGTCTTAAACATTTATCCAAATAACTCGAAACAGAAACCGGCTCGGGGAAACCGCCCAACACGTTTCCCGAGACAACCGGCCCTAAACTGACCCATCAAAACTATCCCAGATCAACATGGTTAATTCACCAAAAATGTTCAGAATGATGAGAGGAACAAAAGTCATGTTGATCGTGATCGGAGATAAGGTCCAACGTGCCCTCACGCGCCGCCCAAAGTGGTTGCGCGTGAAAGTCACGCGCCTGACACTGTAGCTACAGTGTCAGCACCTTCACCCGTTTGTCTGCAATACGGGCCTGCCACTCGCGGCTTGAACCGATTAAATACCCAACAATTCTAACTCGATTTCGATCTCATTTGATCCTAACATGTTAAATAACTATCCAATTTAGGTTCTGTGACAAAAATCAACCTCGACACATCCCCAAACGACCCATCGACCCGTGATCAACCAATCGGGTCAATCACCAGAACTTCCTGGTTTCTAATTCAAACTTCAATTCACTTCACAGGCAGCTCAATAGGATCAAAACGAACTAATATGAACGATCAATTGGGTCTGAGAGTACCTGAAGGTTGTCGTCCCAAGCTCTGCTATTTCCCTGAAAACAGCAGTCACCGTCCCAGCTCACCCATGGCTGATGGCCTTCGATTTCGATGTGGTTGAGCTCCAAACACTCCCAGAAGACTAAACCAGGCCTTGGTTTGGTCCAATAGTCACCAGAAATCAAAACCCGATTTTCCCTCCAATTTTTCCCGAAATGGTTTCTCTGGTTTTCTTCATCAATTCTCAGTTTTCTTAATGGCAGAGTGATGCTCACACATGTTCTAATCAGTTTTAAATAACCTCAGCTGTCCCAGAGGCTCGTGGAAGTCCAATTTGTCCACTGAAAAATGTTCCCCGAAAAGCTTCGAACTTGAATTAATAATGGGGTCGTGCAAGGTGGATGCAACAGACCACGTTCTAAAGCATCAGACACTCCCATCTTTTCAGCACACAATTGCATAAACAATTGCACATTTGAACCACCGCACATGGTGGTGCCGCCCATGTCCCCCCGCGGTTGTTACAGTAACCAGGGGCGAAATGACTAAAATGCCCCTGGTTCAATAATTACCATAATGCCCTTCACATTCTAGACCCGTAACTCAGCCATACGAAGTCCGATTTCGGCGTGCCGCATGTCTACGGACTCAGGGTATCGAGACCTACCTAACGGTCCTTGAGTCATGTGAAACTTAGTTGCCAAACGAAAAGTCAACATTTTCGCCCCTGAAGTCCAAATTACGGTAATGCCCCTGAACTTCCAATAGTCATAACTTTTTCCCCGATCGTCCGAATTGGACGTGCCACCTGTCTACGAACTCGTGACGTCCCAAACTACGTCACGGTCACTGGTAAAAGTCCATTTGACCCACCAATCAAAAAGTCAACAATTTGGCCATACCATTCACAAGGGTAAAAACGTCAATTCAAACATTAAATTACAATATTAAAATCTTTGAATTTTCGGGGTGTTACAACCTTCCCCCCTTAAGAAATTTCGTCCCGAAATTTCAAAGAAACAAATGAGGAAATTGTTCTCGCATCTGAGCCTCAGGCTCCCATGTGGCTTCTTCCACATTCTGGTTTCTCCGGAGAATCTTCACGAGAGGAATCGTCTTCCGACATAGTACCTTGTCTTTCCGATCCAAAACCTGCACTGGGTGCTCCTCAAAGCTCAAATCCCCTCGGAGTTCGATAGGTTGATCCTCCAGTACATGGGAAGCATCACGTACATACTTCCGTAGCATCGATACGTGAAAAACATCGTGTACTCTAGATAGTTCTGGAGGTAGTGCCAATCTGTAAGCAACTCTGCCAATCCTCTCCACGATCTCATATGGTCCGATAAAACGCGGACTCAGTTTCCCCCGTCGGCCAAAACGGATAATCCCTTTCCACGGAGATAACTTTAGGAAGACAAATTCTCCCACTTCAAATTCCAAGTCTCGAATCCGTCGATCGGCATAACTCTTTTGGCGATCCTGTGCCGCTTCAATCTCTCCTTGATAACTCGAACAGTCTCCAGGGTTAAGTCCATCAATTCCGGCCCTACCGCCGCTCGCTCCCCTATCTCCATCCAGCATATAGGTGTGCTGCACTGTCGACCATACAGTGCCTCATAAGGTGCCATCCCGATGCTTGTCTGATAGCTGTTGTTGTAAGCGAATTCCATTAATGGCAAATGAGTATCCCATGAGTCCTGAAACTGTAGCACACAGGACCTCATCATGTCCTCCAGGGTCTAAATGGTCCGTTCAGACTGTCCATCGGTCTGTGGATGGAACGCAGTACTGAAACGTAGGGTTGTTCCCAAAGTAGCTTGTAAACTCCGCCAGAACCTGGAAGTGAAACGCGGATCACGATCGGACACGATCGATTCTGGCGTACCATACAATCGTATGATTTCTTTTACGAACAATTGAGCCAGTCGGTTGGGTTTATAAGTTTCCTGAACTGGCAGAAAATGGGCTGACTTGGTTAGCCGATCCACAATCACCCATACTCCGTCGACTCCACTCTGAGTCCTGGGTAACTTAAAGACGAAGTCCATGGTGATGTGATGCCACTTCCACTCGGGAATCGGGAGTGGCTGCATAGCCCCATACGGTCTCTGCCGTTCCGCCTTAACCTGCTGACAGGTTAAGCATCTGCTCACGAATTCAGCAATATCCTTCTTCATTCCTGGCCACCAATAATGGTTCCGGAGGGTACGGTACATCTTTGTACCTCCCGGATGCATAGCATAGGCCGAACTATGGGCCTCCTCAAGAATCTCGGTCCGTATCTCTGCCACTGCAGGTACACACAACCGGCCCAACTTCACCAGTGCTCCATCATCCCGGATAGTAAAATCCGGTCTCCCATCCGTATCGACCCCAATCCTGTAAATACAGAGTATCGGATCCTAAAGTTGTGCTTCGATGATCCGATCAATCAATACAGGTCGCACATGGAAGCTGGCCAACAAAGCTCCATGCTCATCCGTACCCAAAATAACTCCCGCCTTCCGGAGTTCCACCAGCAAAGGAAGATACACCATCCTCAGGTGTGCAACCGATCCCGCTGACTTCCTTCTGAGTGCATCAGCCACCACATTGGCCTTACCCGGATGGTACTCGATCGTACAGTCATAATCTTTCAGCAGCTCCAACCATCTCCGTTGTCTCATGTTAAGCTCCTTCTGAGTGAATAGTACTTTAGGCTCTGGTGGTCGGTGTATATCCGACACGTTGCGCTGAATAGATAATGTCTCCAGATTTTTAGAGCGTGAACCACCGCTGCCAACTCCAAATCATGGGTAGGGTAGTTCAACTCATGAGTCTTTAGCTGCCGGGATGCGTAGGCGATAACCTTGCCAGTCTGCATCAACACGCAGCCCAAACCTTGTAGTGAAGCGTCACTAAAGACCACGAATTCTCCACTGTCATCAGGCAATGCAAGGACAGGTGCAGTGGTCAATCGATATTTCAACTCTTGAAAACTCCGATCGCACTGCTCATCCCAGATAAACTTTACTCCCTTCCGAGTCAAACGAGTCAATGGTGCAGCAATTTTGGAGAAACCCTCCACGAATCTCCAGTAGTAACCTGCTAATTCGACAAAACTCCGCACCTCAGTCACTGTTGTCGGTCTAGCCCAGTTGGTCACCGCTTCTGTTTTCTGGGGATCCACGCAAATCCCATCCGTCGATATCACGTGTCCCAGAAAACCAATACTGCTTAGCCAAAACTGACACTTGCTCAGCTTGGCGTACAACTGCTCTTGTCTCAGCTTCTCCAACACCAACCGTAGATGTTCCTCATGTGCTCGGGCACTCCTCGAGTACACCAAGATATCATCGATGAACACAATCACAAATTTATCCAAGTAGGGTCGGAAGACCCGGTTCATCAGATCCATGAATGCTGCTGGAGCATTCGTCAACCCAAAAGGCATAACCAGGAACTCGTAGTGTCCATAACGGATTCGAAAAGCAGTTTTCGGAATATCCTCCTCTGAAATCCTCAGTTGGTGATACCCAGACCGCAAATCAATTTTCGAGAAGCACTGAGCTCCCCGCAACTGGTCAAAAAGGTCATTGATCCTGGGTAGAGGATACTGGTTCCTCAATGTCACCTTGTTGAGTTACCGATAGTCAATGCACAAACGGAGACTTCCCTCCTTCTTCTTTACGAACAACACCGGTGCTCCCCACGGTGAAGTACTTGGTCGGACATATCCCAATTCCACCAACTCCTGCAACTGAGTTTTGAGTTCTCGTAACTCGGCTGGCGCCATCCGGTATGGTGCCTGGGATATAGGTCGGGTACCAGGGAGTAGTTCAATAGTAAACTCGATCTCCCGCGATGACGGTAATCCAGGTAAGTCTTCCGGGAACACATCCAAAAACTCACGTACCACCGGTATCTCGTCGATACCCGGAGTATCAACCTGATCCGACACGACGTGCGCCAGATAACCCTAGCATCCTTTCCGTAGAAGTTTGGTAGTAGTAAGTGAAGAAATCACTTCAGGAGGCGAACCGTCACATTCCCCCTGGAAGATAACCTCCGGCAAACCCGGGCTTCGCAGAATCACTTGCTTGTTACAGCAATCGATGAGCGATCCATGCTCCGATAGCCAATCCATCACTAGGATTATATCGAAGTCGTGGATATCTAGAATAATTAAATACGCTGGTAAATCCACATCCTCAATTCTTACCGGGCACCTTCGAATCACCTGATTCACAAGGTACACGATGCCCATTGGGGTGCCAACACCCATTTCACAATCTAAGGCTGATACCACACAATCAAGCATACCAGCACAACTCTTCGAAATAAAAGAATGTGTAGCCCCCGCATCCATCAATACACGTACAAGAAGGTTTAGGATATGTAGTGTACCTGTAACCATGCCTGGGGCGGTCCTCGCCTGCTGCTGGGTCATTGTAAACACTTGAGCCATAAGCCCTCCATTCCGTCCGCACCCGCGCGCGCCACGGCCAGCACCACGATCACCTCCCTGACCGCGACCTCCATTAGTGTGGGAAGCCGTGCTCTGCACCACACTAGAGCCCCCAGCGTCGTTGCTTTTGGACAATAGCGGGCAATCACAGGCATAGTGGCCCTCCTCTCCGCAAGCAAAACAGGTTACCGGCCTCGGCCTATCCGAATGCCCACCAGAAGCACCGCTCCATGACGAACGTTGCCCGGAGTTGTATCCTGATCCTCTGCCCTGAGAGCCTCCGCGTCGACCTGACCAGCCACGACCCTTGAAGGATGAGGGTGCCCCCCTGTAGCCCCCTCCCTTGTTGTTCTTCTGGCCTGATGGCCCACGGTGTGGGCGATCCTGACGTCGCCCCTCGCCCGAAGGCTGTCGTGTCTGGTGTGTCGCCAGACTGGCCTCGACACGCACCGCAGCGTCAACAATATCTCTCAGTGAAGCATGAGTAGCAGCAGTCACACTTGCCCGGATCGCCCTTCGGAGTCTAAGCTCGAACCTTTGGCATTTGTCCTCCTCCGTGCTCACGAATGATGCAGCGAACCGGGATAGTTTTCCGAAAGTCTGCTCGTAGTCCGCAACGGACATATCTCCCTGCTCCAGCCGCAGGAACTCAGCCTCCTGTGCCGCGCGAAACGATCACGGGTAGTACTGGTCCAGAAATCGGGAACGGAAAGCTTCCCAAGTAGTGGTATGGACAGACCACCCAGACATTTTGAGGCCGTGCCACCACTGGTAGGCTCCTCACTCCAGCAAGAAGGCCGCCAAAGTTGCCCGTTCACCCGGAGGGCAGTGCATCAACGTGAAGATCCTTTCCCATTTGGTGATCCAATCATGAGCATCTTCGGGGTTCGATCCCCCGTTGAAAGGTGTGGCTCCCAGACGTTGAGCCTGCTCAATGCTTGCGCATTCCATTTCCCTTTCCAGATCCTCGTCAGTTCGTGAATGAGGAATTCTCCTAGGAGGCATAACCAACTGTCAAGGGGCATAGATCAGTTAACATTATCCTTAAAAGTCGAAAAGTAACTAGTACTAATCGCTAGTCTAGCATGCTGACCACAACCTAGTGCTCTGATACCAAGCTGACAGGACCCGCCCCGATCCCAAAGGGACCACAAGGGGATGTGCCCTGCTCCCGTCTGACACCCAATAATTCATACCAACTTTAGCCTAAAAAACATCAAATGCATAAATAACCAAATTAAAGTTATACATCAAATCCGAATTAAACAGATGTCAGGCAATGGATGAAATCCAAACGACAAGTTGCGAGCACGACTCTAACATAAACCTGCGGGTACACCACCCAACAGGGGTTCAGGTGCGCAGAAGTGGATCTATGCCTCAGCCTCAGGTTCCTCCTCTACCTCATTAGCACGACCTGGAGGGGTTACCAAAACATTAAGGGTGAGTGGGCCGAAACTCAAGTTTATAAAATCGTTTAGTAAGTAAAACATATAATTTACCCCTCCGTTTTCCAAAACATGCATGCAGTATTATTTACAATCATTAATCATATAATATGAACCATAAGGCATGTAATAAAACCATAAACATAATTTTAGCCACTGCACTATACACTCCAATCCCGACATCCCTGATGTCTGACGTCCCTGACGTCCAATAAGGTCACAATCACAAGGCTACGCGTGCCACTCGGGTTTCAATTCCGAGTTCAATCCCCGAACCCTGTTCGGTTACAGCATCCCTGATGCTTAGCGTCATAGACGCTGGACGTTCTAGACGTCCGTGACCACTCCGGGGTACCTCATCCGGAGGAGACAGTATCATATGGAAGGATCTATACAGTGCAGTGCCAAATACATTTTATTGATATCCACATGCAAAACATATGAGTATACATAGGTAAAATCTGAACCGATCGTTACGCTTCATCAGACGGGTCTCATGCCCAAATACCGTGAAACGTGCCATAACCGAAATTTCAATATCATCAAAACCATTTATCGATTCCAGCATGTGAACATATAAGTAAATCAGAAAACATTTAAGCATGCAAGGGTTTAATGAAAACGGGCCCACTCACAATACGATCCCGTGGTGAAACTGTGCGTACGAACTTGTACCGGGATTATCGTACAGTTCCGGTCAGTCCAAGTCATACGTAAGGGTCACAACAAGTCTTAAACATTTATCCAAATAACTCGAAACAGAAACCGGCTCGGGGAAACCACCCAACACGTTTCCCGAGACAACCGGCCCTAAACTGACCCATCAAAACTATCCCAGATCAACATGGTTAATTCACCAAAAATGTTCAGAATGATGAGAGGAACAAAAGTCATGTTGATCGTGATCGGAGATAAGGTCCAACGCGCCCTCACGCGCCGCCCAAAGTGGTTGCGCGTGAAAGTCACGCGCCTGACACTGTAGCTACAGTGTCAGCACCTTCACCCGTTTGTCTGCAATACGGGCCTGCCACCCGCGGCTTGACCCGATTGAATACCCAACAATTCTAACTCGATTTCGATCTCATTTGATCCTAACATGTTAAATAACTATCCAATTTAGGTTCTGTGACAAAAATCAACCTCGACACATCCCCAAACGACCCATCGACCCGTGATCAACCAATCGGGTCAATCACCAGAACTTCCTGGTTTCTAATTCAAACTTCAATTCACTTCACAGGCAGCTCAATAGGATCAAAACGAACTAATATGAACGATCAATTGGGTCTGAGAGTACCTGAAGGTTGTCGTCCCAAGCTCTGCGATTTCTCTGAAAACAGCAGTCACCGTCCCTGCTCACCCGTGGCTGATGGCCTTCGATTTCGATGTGGTTGAGTTCCAAACACTCCCAGAAGACTAAACCAGGCATTGTTTTGGTCCAACAGTCACCAGAAATCAAAACCCGATTTTCCCTCCAATTTTGCCCGAAATGGTTTCTCTGGTTTTCTTCATCAATTCTCAGTTTTCTTAATGGCAGAGTGATGCTCACACATGTTCTAATCAGTTTTAAATAACCTTAGCTGTCCCAGAGGCTCGTGGAAGTCCAATTTGTCCACTGAAAAATGTTCCCCGAAAAGCTTCGAACTTGAATTAACAATGGGGTCGTGCAAGGTGGATGCAACAGACCACGTTCTAAAGCATCAGACACTCCCATCTTTCCAGCACACAATTGCATAAACAATTGCACATTTGAACCACCGCACATGGTGGTGCCGCCCATGTCCCCCCGCGGTTGCTACAGTAACCAGGGGCAAAATGACCAAAATGCCCCTGGTTCAATAATTACCATAATGCCCTTCACATTCTAGACCCGTAACTCAGCCATACGAAGTCCGATTTCGGCGTGCCGCCTGTCTACGGACTCAGGGTATCGAGACCTACCTAACGGTCCTTGAGTCATGTGAAAATTAGTTGCCAAACGAAAAGTCAACATTTTCGCCCCTGAAGTCCAAATTACGGTAATGCCCTGAACTTCCGATAGTCATAACTTTTTCCCCGATCGTCGGAATTAGACGTGCCACCTGTCTACGAACTCGTGACGTCCCGAACTACGTCACGGTCACTGGTCAAAGTCCATTTGACCCACCAATCAAAAAGTTAACAATTTTTCCATACCATTCACAAGGGTAAAAACGTCAATTCAAACATTAAATTACAATATTAAAATCTTTGAATTTCCAGGGTGTTACAATAGAACTGTATGTCAGATTGAATTTAGGATAATGAGTGAAAGATCGGAAGGAATTGTGTTAGAATCAAGGGAAAACGAGTCGGGTCTAATCGCGGGTCGCAGACCCGAATACCAGAGAAACGGGCGAGAGAGAGACACTGTAGCAGCCACTGTTCACGGCGCGTGAGGGCGTGTGGCCGGGAATCTGACGGAGGGTCCAACATACTTTTTAATGTTCTCGATGATACGGACCTATTGGCTTTAGTTTCGGGTCAATCGGATATAAATTGAGGATAGTTTTGCGTATCCGAAGCGTATAGGTTACGTTTAAATAATATTATTTTATTCCGACGATTCGGAAATTCGTACCTACGATTATATGATACTCTAGTAACCCTATATTACATGTTTGACAGGCCAAAATATTCTCGGGACACCGGACGAGAACGAACAGCTCGAATCTGAGCAATCTGGACGGTGTGTGAGTGGGCTTTTGTTTTTTACCCTAAATGCATGCATATATGTTTTAACTGCTTTTAAATATTTATGATATGATTTAAATTGATTTGCTATGATTAATGATGTGATATGGTGATTTCCGGATTTTGGGAATATTATATTATTTTATATTGCTTTTGGGCACGAATTTCGAGAAAATCATAAAATTGTGATTTTGGGCGATGGCCTAAGATTTGAGATGGATTTTGACTCTGAAACTAAATTACATGATTTAATTGAAGAAATTGAATTATAAATGATTTGTTAGACATGAATTTATGGAATTTACTTGTGCTGTGGAAATGCTATATTTCGGGCAGAGACCCTGTTGAACTATTGATTTGATTTTGAGATTTAAATAGTTTTGAAATGAGATTCTTGATTAGTGGTATCATCCTTGGTGATTCGATGGTCTCCTCCAGATGTCGTAGATCCTGGAGTAGTCACGATCCACTGCTTGGAGATAAGTAGCTCCGAGGGGAGGCTCAATCTCAGGAGTGTGAGTTTATATTGATATCCTCCAGACGTCGTTGATCCTGGAGATAATATCACCCCAGACGTCGTTGATCCTAGCGAGGTACTCGGACGTAAGACACCCGAGTTGCACGCGTTGCATTGATATCGTGACGGGTTATTGAATATTAAGATTGGATGTTGAGGATGGTGGTATCATGATTGATTTTGAATTAAATTAACTGTTTTCTTTTACCTTTGATTTATAGAACTCATGTTTTATATGATATGCATGCATGTTTGTGAAAACTGGAGGGTAAGACTATTTTGATAAATGTATTAAACCTTTATTTTTGTCCACTCACACCTTTACTATTTTTTTTTGTACCCTCCAGGCCCGTGCACAGGTACTGAGGCTCGTATTGAGGCAGAAGAATAAACAAACCATTGCGTACTCGAGTTCTGACCGCGTAGGACTTTAATCCTTATTTGTAAATATTTCTTATGCTCTGTAAACCGGTTGACGACTGAGATAGTCAACGGTCCTAAAGACGTACCTATCCCTGGTCTGACTATGTGTGTTGTTGGTTGTGTTATATTATGTATTTATATATATATATATATATATATTATGCGGACTACTTTTGGTATTTTAAAATCATAGTCAGACGGGAGCAGGATCATTCACGATTATCGAGGAATAATCGGGATGGGTCCTGTCAGACGTCATACTTCTCGGTAATAAGCAAAGCGTGCTACATGGGGTCTCTGTGGGTTAATACCTCTGACATCCCAGATGTCTGACGTCTCAGACGTCTAATTATAGCATGCCTGCTCCTGTGTCCCCATACGGTCAGGTAGCTCCGTATAATGACCTCTCGCAGGCAATGCACCGTGACTTCCCCAGTATCCCAGACACCTGGAGGAGACTATCACATATCCCCGTATCAAGATGTTATATGGAAAACAGTTTTACAAAGTTATTTCAAAACATCTCAAAGGGCCCTTCTTGAAATCTCTATAAACATCACAAATCTATTTAGGGTCACCGACCCAAAATCACGTTTATGAAACATAGGGTCCCAGACCCGAAATCACATTTATAAAACTCAACTGGGCCTCATGCCCGATTTTGTAAACCACTGGGCCCCTAACCCGATCACATGACTCAAAAGGGTCTCAGCCCGATTTTGTAAACCAACTGGGCCCTTGGCCCGATCACATAATTCAAATGGGTCTCATGCCCGAGTTCATCTTTCCAAAACCAAAACCATGCCATAGAATCATAATTAGACTCACAATCACATAACCATAGCATAAACTCGTAAACCTCGAAAAACGTGTAAATACGGGTTTACCTCGAAATACGTGCAATTGTATAATCCGCCAGTGCCACAATCATCATCATAGAAATCACGTATGTAAAACATATAAAATAGTTATGCATGCATCACAGTTTAGAAAATGAAGTTCACTCACAGACCGTCCTACGTTTCCGCCTCGATACACGTGTCATAGGCCCTCCCGGGCACCATCACTATCACCGAAACTTTCAACCCTATCCAAATCATACTAGAGGGTCACTACCCTCTTCATTAACCTCCTATTAAAGACCCATAATTTTCCCGAATTTTTAACTATTTTTAAACTCGATTCAAAACCTTCGGACACCCGAAACATATCGAGACGGTGTCCGATCGACACGAAACCAGTCCCAAAATGTTCGTTACATCGAATAAATTAAAAGTCATGTTGAAAATATTCCCAAAATACCCTTCACACGCCCCTATGGGCCGCCGTAAGCGGCTGCGCGTGAAGCCCACACGCGGTGAACAATGTCGTCGTCTTCCTCAGTGTAGACCGGTTCAGACCGATTCGGTCCAACCGAACCGGCGTCCCCGGTTCTCCTCAACTTTCGAACGTTTTTCAGCCCTTTTAATTCCTAGAGTTTTGTCTAATCATTCCTAGTTGTTTTATGGTCTCAAAAGGCTAAGAAATACATGATAAGGTACCTCATTGGTCCATTAATGGCGACGACCTTGCAACTGAGTTCTGCCACCGTTACCAGCCATTTTCCTCCTCGAAACCACGTCCATTGCACTTGTTTCAACCTCAAGGACACGTCCCAATCATCGGACACGATTGAGAAACATCAAAAACCAGTTTTCAAGTTTCAAATTGAAACTCACCGTTTTGGTCATCGACTGCCTCAGACCACCAAACCTCCCGAAATTGAGTCCAAGTCATTCGTGTGAGTCCTAGGAATACTTTAGGATTAATCAGCTCGATCAAAAACATCACCAAAAATGGTTTCTCGAACTTGGGTTCAAACCGGCTTATGGTTCCCTCGCCATGGCCACCGACGTGGCTGCAGCCCTCACCAGTTCTCAAGTTGTTCTCAGTCTCTCACGGTTGCACACACTAACCCAGATGAATATGGTGTAAGGGGTGCTAAGTGTTGGGTGTTTGTTTTGAGGAAAATGGAGAGAAATGGTGATCGGGTTTTAGAGGAAAATTATAAAAATGAAGATGATAGTTGATATTTGATGATGGTAACCAGGTGTGAGAGCGAGAGAGAGAGAGAGAGAGAGAGAGAGAGAGAGAGAGAGAGAGAGAAGATGGATGGTGGGGATTAGAATAAGATGAAATGGATGGCTAAGATTAAGGAATGGATTAAATATATATATATATAATGAGCCAATGGGACAAGATCCCCATTTTAAGGAGATTGACCAATCATATGGATGACACTTTTCACTAATCTGGTGGTTCTTTCCAGAAGGTTCCCCAATCAAAATCTGCCACATGTCCCTGATTCTCGATTTACGTGTAATAGTGTCATTTTCGTTTTAGACCCATAATTTCGCCGTTCAACGTCCAATTTCAACGTGCCGCCTGTCTACGGACTCGTAACGTCTCGATATACGTCACAGTCATCGGCCCTTGTACGTTTGACTCCCCGAGTCAAAAATCAACATTTTGCCTCTTTCAACCAAATTACCAAAATACCCTCGAACTTCCGAACATCATAACTTTGTCCTTGAATGTCGGAATCGGACGTGCCACCTGTCCAAGAACTCGTGACGGCCCAAACTACGTCTATGTCATCGGTCGAAGTCCATTTGACCGCCCGAACTAAAAGTCAACCTTTTTGCCCATTCTAGGGACAAAACCATCATTTCGCACCGTCCGTCCGAAATCTCTCAACTAATCCCTGTTTAGTCATTCTAAACCATAATTAATTAATATTTAATCCCGATATTCGGGACGGGTTGTTACATTTTTAGTATTTGGCAGACTAAATTCCAATTTTTGCAGGCAGAAGCTTTCTTCAAAGCTTCGAGCTCTCTCCGTTGATTGTTCAATTTGTACTACTTCGAATTCTTCAATCTCTTCAACATTTGGGTCTTGCTATTCTGAATTCCAGATTTTCATATTTGGCTAGTACTAATAGGCTCCATCGAGGAGAACTATTATCTTGAACGATGGCCTCGAAAATACCATCCAAGGAACAATAAAACCATTGACATTTGAACACCACCTCAAATTTCTCTCTTTTTTACTGTTTAAAATGGCGACCACTTAGTCTGCCTAGGCAGCGTCTAGGCGCTCGAAGGTGAGAAACTACACCGTATAATGGCTAAATGCCTAGGTGGAGCGTAAACATCCTTATATATATATATATAAGATTTTTTATAAATAGATTTAGTTATATATATTATTTTATTTATTAAATACTTAGTTAATAAAATAAGTATTAATTGAAATAAAGATAATAAATTAAAAAACATAGAATGTTGTATAATAAAATTAATAAAAACTTACATTTTCAACATTTATGATTTCCAATTCAATTTACTTATCTAGATAATGAATTTTGTTCTTAAATTATTTGATAATATTCATGTTTGAGCCAGGTCGTAATCCGACCTCGTCAAATTCAAAATCTGACAATGGGATACTTTTGGGCCCGAAAAAAGGTTAAAGGCCGAAAATACAGCTAGAAGCCCAAAATGACAAGTTCGGCAATCATATAAAAAAGATTGAATTACGGTCATCTCAATTGTAAAGGTAATTAGAAAAAATGAATATATGGAAAAGAATCATCATAATTCGAAGATAATATGATAAAGATCAACATGAAAAGGAGATCAAATCATGTCTCAAATCAAACGTATCCAACAATTATGAAATTAAAGCCAACTTTGGTTAGAATTGTTTTGATTGAGGAATAAAAAATAGTCAACATCAATCATCTCTAAATAAGGAAGTAATCTTGCTAATTGAATTACTTGCCGAGTTGGGATGCATCCGAGCCTTATAGATATCAAGCTTTGAAGAAGAGAATAGACATCTCCAACACACCAAACAAGTTGTCTTTTTGCATGTTGTTCAATCTTATCTTAGGAGTAGCATAATGTAATTTATAGCATAGTTTTTATTTTTCTCATTCTAATTTCTTTGTCTTTTTATTCTTACAGTTACACACTTTAAATTCCATACTTGAGTTTCAAATATTTATTTTATTCAAAATTTTAATTTACGCACTCGTAATTAATTTATTTTTTATGCAATTTAAATTTCACACTTTCCCTTTATTTTAAGCACGTTAATTTATATCACTATTTCGATTGCACTTAAATTACATCATATTACTTTCTTGCACTAGTTTTTAATTTAATTTATGGTTCTTTCAATTTATTTACGTTATATCGTATTTACTTCCTTTTTTTTTACTTTCTCCTTTAATCTTTGTTTTCACAAACTTCATATCAATTGATTGTTCATTTAAAGTCTTAACTCAAGGTAGTGAAAGAACCAAGATCAGGAACAGGTTCCTTGCTTAGTCAAACAATCACTTGGTTATAAGTCAAGTTTACAGACACACAACATAATTTCACCCATTCACATGCCATTCAAACCAATTGGTGGATTGGTTGTGGCACGTCTGCGCACTTAACGGAAATAAGACCAAAATCTCTTCGCCGACGGCCATCCGACTGAGAAAAGGGAAACAATTAACTATATTATTAATTAATATATAATTAATTAATTTTGTCTTAAAAAAAAAACTGCCTAAGTCCCACTAAACCGTTTAAATCCCAATTAACCGCCTAAATGCTAGACCCATATCAATCGCCTTAGGAGCACCTAAGGCCATTTTGAACCTTGCTCTCTTTTATCTACTCCCAATTCGCCACCACTTCCTTCACCCCTTTCATTGTCACACTTAAGCGGCCTGCCAAGTCCAGTTGCAGTAGGCTGCGACCTCTTTTTCCAATCGCCCGAAATAACAAAATCCATGAAATCACCTCCCCAATATCCTTATAAAAAAAAAAAAACACAGACTAAACCACTTTTTAGGGCTCGGCGAATCGAATAGTTTTACATATTTTTAGACAAGCTTGATTTCAACTCGAGGGGAAGTCATGATAAAGTGAACTAGAAGAACAAGAACCCAAATGGTGAACAATATAAACACAGTGCCACAAGGCAGCAAGATATAATGCCTAGGAAGAGATATAATGGCTAAGAAGAGACATAATGGCTAAGAAGGTATAAATGAGAATGATAATAGACGCTGAGAACCCAGTACAAACTACAAGTCCATTTTAAGTATCATATCAGCAAAAGAATTGAGTCAATTTCAGTTACTTTAGCTGATAGATAGCTGATAGATATAAGTATATAAAACTTATGACAGTGAAAGCATTTCAACTCTATTGCTTCTAAGACATCCTTTCTCATGCCTATTTGTTGAGAGCATCCAATGACTACCATAATTATTTACTTAAATAGCACATGCAAAAAAATGAAGCAGGTGAATGATCATCATCTAATTTCTTCCAGGACATAATATAATCATCAAATGACAACGTTCTTACTTATGAAATTAACCAAAAAACAATTAACATTTAATATCATTCATGTGTGTCCATACATCGGCCTGCTTCCAAAGACAAACATCTGAAAGCATCCTCTATAATTGCTAAACAAAGTTATTACGAAAAATTTCAGTTTAAAAAGTGTATGATGAACAAAAACTGAAATGCATTTTTCACAGATTTTTATTAATGAAAGACTACTAAGAAAGAAACTTAATCATATGCACTTGCCTAAAAGCCCTCAAAGGCTACATCCCTCAGACAAGACACCCATGGCGCAAGAAAATGTTCGTTTGGCTAGTAGTAACATCACCATTGGGGGGGACTATTATCTTCAGCGATGGCCTCGAAAATACCATCCAAGGAATAATAGAACCACTGACATTTGAACACCACCTCAAATTTATCTCCCTCAGTTCTTTGCAATTCGCCACCACTTCTTTCACCCCTCTTACCGTCACACTCAAGCAGCCTGCCAAGTCCAGTTGCAGTAAGCTACAACATCTTTTTCCAATCATAGCCAATGCGTCATCATCAATTTCCGCAAACTTTAAAGACAATACCTTCAACTTCGGCAGTTCAAACTCAAGGTGTATAAACAAGTCCTTCATCATTTTACATCGGTTTACCTCCAGTTTCCAAATCTCAGTGCATTTCTTCAGTACTTCTACAATGCCTTCTTCTGTTATTCCATGACAGTTGTTCAAATTGAGTACTTCCAAATTGGGGCAAATAGATGCAAGACTTCTTAGAAAGCCATTGTCAATTAAACCGTTGTGAGCCAAGTTCAGAGATTTGATTCCATGATTTGCAGCACAATCTGTTTCAATATTTTCAACCCCAATAATTGTCCCTGTCATTTCGATCGCCTTCAAGGCTAGACAGTTTCTTACAAGAGAGTAGAAGGTGATGTTGGTCAATCTATTGCAAAAACTAAGGTTTATATATCTGACACCATGCAGCAACTTGGATAGCTCAGCCATGTGATTATCGGTGAGGAAATGTACTGCTTCCAGATCTAAATGCTCAAGTGATGGGTACTCTTTCAACAGAGATGATATCCCATTAAAACTAAATTTTATACAATTAGAAAGAATGAGTTTCTGGATAGGAAAACGTGCCTCTGCAACTCCATACAGGAATTCATCCGAAATAGCACAATCACAAATATCAAATAAACCATTCCAGTTTACGAATGATTTGTCACAGCCTACATCAATATAAGGCATCCCAATTCCACGAACTGAAATAGAATTCAAGTTACGGCAGTCATGAATCAACTTAGCTATACCATTCAGAGTTATGAAGTGACAATTGTGAATCACAACTTGGCATAACATCAAACATTTGGTGGACAGAAACACAAGGGACTTATCAGTAATGAAGCTATTACCAGAAAGGTTGATCTTCCTCAGGCTCTTGAGCTTCACTGCCAATGAAAAGATGCCGGGATCGGAGATGGGCTTGGAGTTGGAGACACTGCTTTCTTGCTCAGGATAGCTAATGTCAAGCTCTTCAAGGCATGGAAATGAATCTGCAATCACACTCAGATGAAAATCCAGGAAGAATCTGATTCTTGAGCAATTCAAGCTCTTCAAATTCTTCATTTTCGAACCCAACAATCTTAAACCAACCACTGGAAAATTTGCTCGATTGGAAACGTTAAGCGATTCAAGGTTCAACCCAGATAGCGAAATTTGATGAAGAATTGGGTTCATGGCGCCTGGGAATCCATTGAGGTCTATCTGTTTGAGGTGGCTGAAGCGTTGAAGAAGACGAGGGAGGAGGGCCTCAACTGCTGGATCAGAGAGTTTGAGAGTAAATAAAAGGCGATTGGTGATTGAAAGGAATCGCTTGCAGACGATAGAGAGTGAGTTGAAGTCAGAAGGGTGTTCTAGCATTTTCATCATGGCTTCCCAGCATTCTTCTGGTAAATCTACAGAGTTTTCTTCCATTGCTTTTTTTTTTTCTTCAAGGTTTGAACTTTGGAAGAGCCGAAACCGGAAAGAGGAAAGACTTGGGGGCATTTTCGGGGTTACGTATATTGAATACGTCCGGTGTGAGCTTCCAGCTGCGGCTGCCCCAAATAAAAGGCCCGACTCATATTACCGTAATTTTCAATTTTCTTTTAAAATTTCAAATATGATGACGAGTTAATTTTTTTTTTTCAAAGACAAATATGACTTTTTATTTTTATCTGAATATGACTTTTGCTTAACTGGTAGTATTGATATATTTTCTTTCACCTCCATTGAAACACACCATTAAGATTTTTAACCCCTCAAAATTTAAATGAATTTGAAACCTAAGAGTACCTTTCAAATCTAAATAATTTTAAGACTATCCACATTAGACTTTCTATTTTTAGAATATTAAGTTGGACCAAATAGTTGGCTGCTCTTCTCGGGGTAGGAAGACTTACACAAGATGAAAATGAGAGTTAAAAGACACCGGTGTGGTGCTGGCCTAACAGTTTTCGATGCTTAAGTAAGATTAAGTGAGAAAGGTACTGTAGTAATTTAGACAACTTTAGGGCATGATTGCCATTAACTTTTGGAGGGGATACCCTTATATTTATAGTAGAATTAAATGTGGTTGTTGATGTTTGTCAATATGAGACAAATGTGGTGACCTTTAAGAGCTGACACGTGTCCTAATGTGATCCTGAATAATATTTCTAACATGTTAGTGGGCTTGGTCGACAAGATGTGGTTGGCCTGCGTGTAGGTCGATCTCTTGCTAAATTCTTGGAGTGGCTGAGGTAGTGACCAGACTGAGCAGATGATTGCCCGATCAGATATAATCTGTAAGGACCCGTCCCGAATATCGGGAATGAATATTAATTAATTATGATTTAGAATGACTAATCGGGGATTAGTTGAGTGAAATCGGACGAAACGTGCAAAATGACCGTTTTGCCCCTAGCATGGGCAAAATGTTGACTTTAGTTCGAGCCGTCAAACGAACTTTGACCAATGACGGTGACGTAGTTCGGGACGTCACGAGTTCATAGACAGGTGGCACGTTCGATTCCGACATTCGTAGAGAAAGTTATGATGTTCGGAAGTTGAGGGGTATTTTGGTAATTTGGCATAGTAGGGGCCAAATGTTGACTTTTTGATCGGGAGGTCCGATGGACGAGGGCCAAGGACCGTTACGTAGGTCTCGTCGATACGAATCCAACGACAGGCGGCATGCCGAAATCGGAGATTCGACGACGAAGTTATGGTCACGGAATCGGGCTCGATTAACCGAACGAACCGGGAATAAAATAATATTTTAATCTGAACAGTACCCGGTGACTGGACACACTTGGATGAGTGACAAGTGTCACTCATCCCTTAAAATCAGGCACAAAACATGGATCCATGATTTTGGGGGAGACCTAATTATTATGTTTTATTATATTAAATTAATTAATTAATCTTAATTTCCATTAATCTCTTCTGTTTTCTTAAACCGTGTACAACCATAATACCATTTTCTCCCAACCTCCATTTCTCTCCCATTTTTGAACCAGAGACTGAGGAACTGAGAGATTTTCGAAACTGAGTTGAATGGGGAAAACACGAGGGATTGAGGGAAGCTAGAAACTGAGAATCGAAGGTTTGGAAATTTTGGGGGGGGAAATCGGATTTTAAACCATGAGCTACGGGGATCAAAATTGAGCTTGGAATTAGCTTCCTGAGGTTGAGACGAGTGGAACCAGATCAAAAACGAGAGGAATCGAGGCCGAATTGGCTCTGAACGGGCCTGGGAACAGAGAGCTTGAGTCAAGGTTGAGTCGTGATCATTGAGGGATCAAACGACTCAATTAATGGAGGGAAACTGTTTATCTTAGTCCATTGATGCTTCTGGGTTCATTAATTGGGAGAAATCAGTGGCCATTGTGGAAATTCCATGATTGCACAGTACCCAAGTGTTCTTCGTGTTCATCATCGAATCGATGGGTTTTAGGTAAGTGATCGTGCAATTGAGTTTACAGACCTTTAATTTAAGTTAAAACGAAGCTAACTAAATGATCAATTGGAAGGTTTAAGGCTGAATTGATGGACATTGAACCGGATCTGATCGCGGGTTGAATGGCCCATTTTACAGATAAACGGGTTGAGACAACAGCACTGTAGCTGGCGCGTGGGTTTCACGCGCAGCCACTCACGGCGGCGCGTGGGGGCGCGTCCGGCCTAGTCTCAAGGTGAGGTCAACATGACTTTTGATCCTCTCAGTGTAACGAACATTTTGACGTTGATTTCGAGGAAATCGGATATTGTTTCGATAATGTTCCGCGTATCCGAAGTTTTATTTTAGTTTAAAACACGTATTTAAATTCCGGAAAAATTGGGGGGAAATTATATGAAGTATTTTGAGATGTTAGTAACCCTCTATAATGATTTTGGGCAGGAGTTGTGATTTCCAGAATTTACGGAAAAACGTGCAGCCCGGAAACGAACCGTTTTGAACGGTGTGTGTGAGTGGACTTTGTTTTCTAACCGTGATGCATGCATATATGATTTAAATGCCTTATTATATGATTTTATATGCTTGGGCATGGTTTATGTTTCAATCCGGTAATTTCTCGGTTTTATGATTATTATATTATTATTTTGGGCGATTTTCGAGAAATTACGAAATTTGGTAAAAATGATGTTTGGACTTGGTTTATGAGTCCGGGATTGAAATTGATTGAAAATAATGTTTGGACTCGGATTATTGAGTCATGGATTGAAAAATGATGTGGTGACTCGGGAATGAGTCAATGGTCAATTTCGTGGATTTACGTAAAAATGGCAACGGAGGTTGCAACACATGGATTTGCGTGATAATGTTATTTTGGGCATGAGAACCCAAGTAAATAGTGATTTTGACTCGGATTTGGAGTCACTTGTGAAATTGTGAAATTAATGATTTATTGGGATTTATGATTATTTTAATCAGTCTTTCGGGCACGTTTTACGGGGAACGTGCAAATGATGTTTTGGGCTAGGCCCGGAGTTTAAATGATTTCTAAAATGATATTTTGACTTGGTTGGTGAGTCAATGATGATTTCCGGATTATTCTATTGATTTAAATGTGATTTTAACGGTTTATGTGTAAAAGGTATTTTGGGCTTGAGACCCAGTTGAGAATGATCTTGACTTGGTATGAAGTCAAGATTTGATGTTTTGGGATGTAATTCCCGGGATGGTTTTCATTGTGATTGTGATATTCCCAGACGGTCGGTGCTTGGGGGGATTACCCAGACGACCGGATCTTGGGGGATGTGATTGTAGGATCGGGAGTTGATCCTATGGTAGTCAGCTTCTCGGATGAGACTGAGCCTGGATGTACCACTCGGAGGTGTCTGATCCTGGGGATGTGTTCGCCCAGAGGTGACTGAGCCCGAGGGGGTTGAGCCCAGAGGTGTCTGTTCCTGAGAGAGTGACTGGATATTGGCCTACGCCTAGTGCAGCACTTGTGAGTAGTGCAGTTTGATTGATTGTGCACTTGTGAGTAGTGCGGATTGATTGGATTGATATTTTTCTTGTGCACTGGTGATTAGTGCTGACTGATGTTGTTGTGATGATGTACTGGTACTAAGTACGGGTTTTTGGCCTTTGTGGCCAGTGATTATGTTTTCACATGTTTTGGCCTGAGAGCCGGGATTTGATGTTTTTTGATATGCATACAAGTTTGTGAAAACTGGAGGGTAAGAATGTATTTTGATAAATGTTTTTATAAGAGGTCATTTTTGTCCACTCACACATTTTCTGTTTTATTAACCCTTCAGGTCGTGGCGCATTGATCGAGGCTATTCCAGAGGTGGAGGTATGTGTGGACACAGGCGCAAAATTCCCTTGTCTGGCAGGTGCTGAAGGGTTGTTTTGGACTTTCAGTGGACTTGTCAGACGGGAGCAGGACCGGGTACGGTTTTTGACGTCCAGTTGGGACGGGTCCTGTCAAATTGGTATCAGAGCACTAGGTTGCTGATGCTGTTGTCATGCCATACCTCCGGAACGTGAGCCTCGTGCGCGACCTGGTAGTGAGATGGGTATATTGGGGTATTTGAGACCTTGTAATTAATCTCGGAATGTAATTAACCTTGGTTTGTGGGCCAGATATTAATTTGTGTAACTACGCCTTACTAATTGTCGAATCAGTATTCTTCTGGGTCCTAGGATTTGTTGGATCCAGAGGCTTGGAAGGTAGCACAATTGGGTAGGTTGGACCCAGGATGAGAATATTCTCAGTAAATTCCTTGTGCGGAAATGTGTGCTGGCGAGTGGTTTGACTCTTAATGACTTTTTAAGTCGAGACCGAGTGACGATTGTGTCAGTTCTAGTCATGTCAGCTTCAGTGGTGGAACTTCAATCCACAGTCGGGGTTGGTACATGTCGATGGAATCCCAGAGTGGGGATACAGAGTAGTTGTACGGGTACTTGATTCCATTGGATGTGGAGTCTCGATAGTGATGTCTGGTGGTTAGGTCTGCACAAGTTTGTGGCAGGCACTACTACCGGGAGTGGTTGCTGAGAATTGGGGGACGTTTAGGGGACGTTTCCTTTTCTCACATGAGTTGTCAGGGTGATTGTACCCAGAGTTGTTGGGTACGAGGGAAGCAGAGTTTCTCCTATTCGATCAGAGGTACGGGGTCGTCGCTTTTTATGAGCGGAGATCCAGAGTTGTCAGTTTTGCACACGGTGTGCTCATACTGATACTGTTGTTTGTATGCTGGTGTTGGTGCCGGTGTTGTGCTGAGGATGAGTCACGAGTCGGGTTGTGACTTCGTCGAGTTGGGTATGTGTCAGTAACCAATCCAAAGGGGACACGTGGTTGGTGTCCGAGTCCGATGGTTCCAACATGGTTGGACCTACGGAATCGTAAGAGGTTGTGTTTGAGGAGGATTGCGGGTTTTCCGCATTGGGACTAGGTAATTCTGAAGTCATCAGGGGTGACTTCTTATTTTCTGCTTGGTGGCAGACGATGTTGGGTTACATGGTGTGGGGAGTGCAGTGAGTTTTGTTTGCATCCACGTAGGATGAGTATTGGTGTCATTGTTTTGGATCATCCTTGGTTTTCCCTAGGTGGGATGGCAAGGATAGATACGAGGTAATCAGTGAGAACCCACAGTCGCGGCGTGTCTCGTCGTTGACTGAATTATTTTATTGTGGGCGTTGGTTGTCAACCGTTGTGACAGTACGCAAATTAGATGAGGGTGTAAGACCCTATGGTTCCTAGTAGTTAACTGTGTGGTTCCTAGGTGGATCGGGCTTGTGATGTCGTGGACATTGGGCATTGTGACGATCTAGGATCGTGATGTTCATGGTCAGCTAACATCGTGATGGATCTGGGTCGTGATTTCGATGATCCAGATGGGGAGAGAGTTTATCACTCTTACTCCGGTATGTGAGTCGTAAATGACGGGACTGAACTTCTTCTCGAAGTGGAGCCCCTTATGGTATGTTACTCGAACGAGTAGGTTTCAGACGGGGTTGAATTTGTTCAGCCTTAGAGTTGTGACTGTTGGGATTGGCTTCCTTATGAAGTCAATCGGATGTAATGTGTTACATGTTTGAACTGGTAACCGATAGGTTCGGTTTTGGTGAGTCCGAGTGGACGTGAACGAGATTTCGGGTTTTGGGAATCGAATTTCTGGGTGACGATTCAGGATTCGATTTTGGAACTTGAAAGTGGAATACTAGATTTGGGTGCGGAATGATTATTCCAAATGCTAGCTTACGGAATAATGATTTCGGATTCGGATTTGGACATGAATTAAAAATGTGATATATGGGTTTGGATTCGGGATTTCTTACGAAATTGCGGATTCGGATTCGGAATTGGAACTAGCTGATTCGTGGAGTATCGATTTGTCTCTTGCTGGTTTGGGAAAATGGACTCCATTATTGCAACGTGTTTGGCTATGACCTAGGTAGGTTGTGATCTTGTCAATGGATATGTCAGGACCCGACCCTCTTCTGTCAGGTCCCGATTCATCTAGCACGATATTGTCCGCTTTGGGCCTCGCCCTCACGGTTTTGTTTTCGGGAGCTCACGGTGCAACTTCCCAGGGGGTCACCCATCTGGAATTGCACCAGCCTCAACTCGCTTAACTTTGGGGTTCCAATTTTATCGGATGTCCCACAGCATGATGACGTCATCATGTCAGAATATTGTCAGACCAGGGACCAATGGGCTGTTGACACGTGTCCTCTAACACTGTCAGTGATGACGTCATGCTGACGTCAGCAGTGACGTCATGCTGACGTCAGCATCACTGTAGCACTGTTGACCAGAGGATTGACCGGCGCGTGGAGGGCGCGTGTGAACAGTATTTTGTGTGGGACCAGTGCCATTTTCAAGGTTTCGACGATACGGATCCAATGGCGGTGGTTTCGTGTCGATCGGAGATCGTTAAGTTGGTCAAATTAGGGTTTGATGCCTTGGGAAGCGTGTTCGGACGGCTTTCCCGGGACAGTTTCAGTCTAGGGTTTCGTAGTTGTTTAGTAGGGACTTAAAGTGACCTTTACGTATGTTTTGGGCATGACAGGAATTGTACTTTAACCCTTGGACGGGGCTTTACGCTCGGGAGTGCAGCGGGATTGTACTGTGAGTGGGCCTTTGATTTCACTAAACTACGGCATGCATAACTGTTTTACTTTCTACTATATCTATATGGGATTTGAGTAAAAGTATCTGTTTATCTTGTGTATGATTTATGGCACGTATTACGATGTTTGGGCATGAGACCCGTCTGGTTGTTTATAAATGGTTTGGAGTCATATATATGTATAAGGGAACTCGATATTATCTGTGGTACTGCACTGTATGGATCTACCCTAGGATTCTATCTCCTCCGGATGTAGGTACACCGGAGCGGTCACGGCGCATTGCCTGTGAGGAGTCATTCTACGGAGGGACCGGACCGTAGAGTGACTCAGGAGCAGGATTGCTACTATTGGACGTCTGGGACGTCAGGCATCTAGAATGCCATGCTCGGACTAGGTTCGGGATTTGGACTCGGGATTGAGACCCCGGGTGGCACGCGTAGCCTTGAGACTGTGACCTTATTGGGCGTCTGGGACGTCAGGCATCTGGGATGTCAGGGTTGGGATGTATAGTGCAGTGACTAAGATTATATTATGTTGATATTATTCTGCTTATGACTATATGGTTTTGTGGTTTTGATACTATGCATGTCTTTTCGGAAAACGGAGGGGAAAAGCTATATGTTTTCGAAATGGTAAACTACTTTGTAAACCTTGAGTTTCGGCCCACTCACCTTTGTTGTTTTACTACCCCTCCAGGTAGTGCTATCGAGGAGGAGGATCCCGAGGAGGAGGAGGAGGATCCCGAGGAGGAAGAGGCATAGGTTTACGTTGCGTACCTGAACCCTACTGCTGGGTAGGTTGGCACGTAGTGTGTCTAGAGTCGTGCTCAATAAACTGTATTCGGGAACCATCCCTTGTCTGACACTATTTGTATTTGAGTATTTGTGTGGTGTGCTATGTATGACCTAACTATGGATTTTCTTTATGCATTTTATCTTCAATAAGGGTATTTTTGGTATTTTAACGTCGGGTGTCAGACGGGAGCAGGGCACGTCCCGGGTGGTCCCAGGGGGATCGGGGCGGGTCCTGTCAGGATAGATGTATGTACCTTGTACATGGTTTGGGGTACGATACTTTGCAGACTCGTGGTGTCGGGTGACGGTATACGGGTTATACCAGTAGTACGTTGGTGAACGTGTTAGTAGTCGGCTTAATCCTGATACCATTGGATGGGTTGTGAACGTGAACTGGACATTGAACACGATGCACTGGGCAGAGTGATTCTGATGATTTCAGTGATTGTTTGAGCAGGTGCTCTTGGCCATGGTTGGCTAGTATAACTCTAGTGTTGAGTTGTGTGATCACTGCTAGGCTGGTGTTCAATATGTTCCAGTTACACCGTCTGTTTGAGTGTGATGACGGTATGCGTATACTCAGGATGAGTGAATTGGTGGTTAATGTGACCGCAAGTTGCTTTGCGGCGAGATGTTACCTTGTCGTGACCTTACCGGCATCTAGGATCGCTGAGGGGGTGACAGTTGTGGTTACTGCAGTTGGTATTTGTCGCAGGATTAAGTTTGCCCTGCGAGGGGAGATCATGTTGTTGATCATGTGCTACATTGACGGACGTTGTAGTATGATGTGTTGTCACTGATTTGTTACTGATTGGCGCTTTACTAGAGTGGTAAAGCTTGGTGGTGACAGTTTGACTTGTAGTGTCGGCATGGACTGACAAGTGAGTTTTGGTGACTCTCTATGAGAGCGGATGTCAGGGCACAGTAGTGATTACGTGGGGCCGTCAAGCTAAAGGAGTCAGCTTAATGATGACATTGCCAATTTCTGGTGATTAATTTTCACTCGGGGTGGTGGAGTGTAGTCAGTACGACGTGCATCTGTGATGTGACGTCTGAGTACAGACGAGTTCTATGTTGGCTAGTGGGTGTACAGGTGTACACGTGTTGTGAGGCCCATTTGTTTTCCACGAGGTAGTTGTGGAATACGGATAGTTGGAATTTCGGGGACGACATTCTTTAATGAGGGAAGGTTTTAAGGACCCGTCCCGAATATCGGGAATGAATATTAATTAATTATGATTTAGAATGACTAATCGGGGATTAGTTGAGTGAAATCGGACGAAACGTGCAAAATGACCGTTTTGCCCCTAGCGTGGGCAAAATGTTGACTTTTAGTTCGGGCGGTCAAACGGACTTTGACCAATGACGGTGACGTAGTTCGGGACGTCACGAGTTCATAGACAGGTGGAACGTTCGATTCCGACATTCGTAGAGAAAGTTATGATGTTCGGAAGTTGAGGGGTATTTTGGTAATTTGGCATAGTAGGGGCCAAATGTTGACTTTTTGATCGGGAGGTCCGATGGACGAGGGCCAAGGACCGTTACGTAGGTCTCGTCGATACGAATCCAACGACAGGCGGCATGCCGAAATCGGAGATTCGACGACGAAGTTATGGTCACGGAATCGGGCTCGATTAACCGAACGAACCGGGAATAAAATAATATTTTAATATGAACAATACCCGGTGACTGGACACACTTGGATGAGTGACAAGTGTCACTCATCCCTTAAAATCAGGCACAAAACATGGATCCATGATTTTGGGGGAGACCTAATTATTATGTTTTATTATATTAAATTAATTAATTAATCTTAATTTCCATTAATCTCTTCTGTTTTCTTAAACCGTGTACAACCATAATACCATTTTCTCCCAACCTCCATTTCTCTCCCATTTTTGAACCAGAGACTGAGGAACTGAGAGATTTTCGAAACTGAGTTGAATGGGGAAAACACGAGGGATTGAGGGAAGCTAGAAACTGAGAATCGAAGGTTTGGAAATTTTGGGGGGAAATCGGATTTTAAACCATGAGCTACGGGGATCGAAATTGAGCTTGGAATTAGCTTCCTGAGGTTGAGACGAGTGGAACCAGATCAAAAACGAGAGGAATCGAGGCCGAATTGGCTCTGAACGGGCCTGGTAACAGAGAGCTTGAGTCGAGGTTGAGTCGTGATCATTGAGGGATCAAACGACTCAATTGATGGAGGGAAACTGTTTATCTTAGTCCATTGATGCTTATGGGTTCATTAATTGGGAGAAATCAGTGGCCATTGTGGAAATTCCATGATTGCACAGTACCCAGGTGTTCTTCGTGTTCATCATCGAATCGATGGGTTTTAGGTAAGTGATCGTGCAATTGAGTTTACAGACCTTTAATTTAAGTTAAAACGAAGCTAACTAAATGATCAATTGGAAGGTTTAAGGCTGAATTGATGGACATTGAACCGGGTCTGATCGCGGGTTGAATGGCCCGTTTTACAGACAAACGGGTTGAGACGACAGCACTGTAGCTGGCGCGTGGGTTTCACGCGCAGCCACTCACTGCGGCGCGTGGGGGCGCGTCCGGCCTAGTCTCAAGGTGAGGTCAACATGACTTTTGATCCTCTCAGTGTAACGAACATTTTGACGTTGATTTCGAGGAAATCGGATATTGTTTCGATAATGTTCCGCGTATCCGAAGTTTTGTTTTACGTTTAAAATATGTATTTAAATTCCGGAAAAATTGGGGGGAAATTATATGAAGTATTTTGAGATGTTAGTAACCCTCTATAATGATTTTGGGCAGGAGTTGTGATTTCCAGAATTTACGGAAAAACGTGCAGCCCGGAAACGAACCGTTTTGAACGGTGTGTGTGAGTGGACTTTGTTTTCTAACCGTGATGCATGCATATATGATTTAAATGCCTTATTATATGATTTTATATGCTTGGGCATGGTTTATGTTTCAATCTGGTAATTTCTCGGTTTTATGATTATTATACTATTATTTTGGGCGATTTTCGAGAAATTACGAAATTTGGTAAAAATGATGTTTGGACTTGGTTTATGAGTCCGGGATTGAAATTGATTGAAAATAATGTTTGGACTCGGATTATTGAGTCATGGATTGAAAAATGATGTGGTGACTCGGGAATGAGTCAATGGTCAATTTCGTGGATTTACGTAAAAATGGCAACGGAGGTTGCAACGCATGGATTTGCGTGATAATGTTATTTTGGGCATGAGAACCCAAGTGAATAGTGATTTTGACTCGGATTTGGAGTCACTTGTGAAATTGTGAAATTAATGATTTATTGGGATTTATGATTATTTTAATCAGTCTTTCGGGCACGTTTTACGGGGAACGTGCAAATGATGTTTTGGGCTAGGCCCGGAGTTTAAATGATTTCTAAAATGTTATTTTGACTTGGTTGGTGAGTCAATGATGATTTCCGGATTATTCTATTGATTTAAATGTGATTTTAACGGTTTATGTGTAAAAGGTATTTTGGGCTTGAGACCCAGTTGAGAATGATCTTGACTTGGTATGAAGTCAAGATTTGATGTTTTGGGATGTAATTCCCGGGATGGTTTTCATTGTGATTGTGATATTCCCAGACGGTCGGTGCTTGGGGGGATTACCCAAACGACCGGAGCTTGGGAGATGTGATTGTAGGATCGGGAGTTGATCCTATGGTAGTCAGCTTCTCGGATGAGACTGAGCCTGGATGTACCACTCGGAGGTGTCTGATCCTGGGGATGTGTTCGCCCAGAGGTGACTGAGCCCGAGGGGGTTGAGCCCAGAGGTGTCTGTTCCTGAGAGAGTGACTGGATATTGGCCTACGCCTAGTGCAGCACTTGTGAGTAGTGCAGTTTGATTGATTGTGCACTTGTGAGTAGTGCGGATTGATTGGATTGATATATTTCTTGTGCACTGGTGATTAGTGCTGACTGATGTTGTTGTGATGATGTACTGGTACTGAGTACAGGTTTTTGGCCTTTGTGGCCAGTGATTATGCTTTCACATGTTTTGGCCTGAGAGCCGGGATTTGATGTTTTTCGATATGCATACAAGTTTGTGAAAACTGGAGGGTAAGAATGTATTTTGATAAATGTTTTTATAAGAGGTCATTTTTGTCCACTCACACCTTTTCTGTTTTATTAACCCTTCAGGTCGTGGCGCATTGATCGAGGCTATTCTAGAGGTGGAGGTATGCGTCGGCACAGGCGCAAAATTCCCTTGTCTGGGAGGTGCTGAAGGGTTGTTTTGGACTTTCAGTGGACTTGTCAGACGGGAGCAGGACCGGGTACGGTTTTTGACGTCCAGTTGGGACGGGTCCTGTCATAATCGGCCTATACTGTTCTGACCTTGTTGTTATGAAAACCCATTACTTCAATTCAACCATACTCTTCAACAAATAAAAAGCAAGACTGATTACTATTGTTTGAATGCAACCGATCCAAACTTACAAATTCACAATATTTGGTAGCAACCAATTCAAACCAAACTAAATCTTTAATAACAATTTGAATTGTAATAATTTAAGTTCTATTTTTTTTTTTGTAATTTAAGGAGTACTAACATTGTTTAAAATTTTAACAATTTAGATATTAATTTGATTTGAGCAATATCCACATTAATTCAACCCATGTCCAATCCAACCTGAAACCGAGGTTCATCTTCAGTAAGGCATTTATTATTGTGATTATAGGGGAGAATTTTTGGAAATTATCAATACAATATGTCATTTGGTTTTAAACTTGAGATCAATTGTCTACAAATCAACACTAGAATCAACTAAATTAGGCTCACTTGACTTCATTAAGGCATTGACAATGATCAATATCTTTATTTTTCTCTTTTTTTAAAGAAATTCTTTTGATTCGTCCTCCAAACTAAATCATTTTGAGTCATCGAGATTCAAATCTTCTAGTTATAAGCTACCGTATATTAGAACCCACAAAAATGTGAACCAATAAACTGATATTCATTCCCCAGTAACAATGTGCGTTAAGCACCCTAAAGGAAAATATGAAAACCCATTACTTCAATTCAACCATAGTCCTCGGCAGAAATACCAGACTGATTCCTACCATACACATGAATATACGCAATTTCTGTTCAATCAAAGTTGTTCTTCAAGGCATTTACATACAAAGATCAATGCTGGGAATACTAAGTTATGCTTCTAAGAGAAATTCATTTATTATACAAAAACATCAGCCCAATATTCCAATGCAGATTGTCCTACATTCAATCACTACATTATACTTTGTTCAGATGAACTTGTATATGCATACGTCACAGGTTGTGGGTTCGATTTTCTTTAGGATAAGTCTCAAACCTAAGTAATAAGAAATCGTTAAGTTACTTGAAATTTAACCGGAATAAATTTAAGGCGATTCTAACTTGTGACACAAAAACCAAAAAAATGTTGACCGGCCTCCCTTCAGCTCTTATGCTAAGAAAGGATCATGCATGAATGTAGTTTACTAGCTTAGTACGCGGACCATTAGTTGTCAATTAGCTTCAGCTTTTATGGCCGGCCTCCCTTCAGCTTTTATAGTCATGCTTTCTTAATTAAGTGCAGGAAGTTAGCATTGCATGCAAAGCCATATGATTTTAAATATGATGCAAAATGCAATGGAATTAACAGAGAACTTTTTTTTTTTGGGAGAAGTGAAGCACATAATATTAATGCATGCATTATCAAACCAGAATTACAAAATTCAGA
Organism: Prinsepia uniflora; assembly: GCA_032719365.1. Classification (NCBI taxonomy): domain Eukaryota; kingdom Viridiplantae; phylum Streptophyta; class Magnoliopsida; order Rosales; family Rosaceae; genus Prinsepia; species Prinsepia uniflora. The sequence continues at coordinate 69,137,548 of CM064867.1, read as the reverse complement.
ATATTTGTTCGCAATTTTTTTTTCCCAATTGGGCTTAAGAGGGAGGTGAATCAAAGGCTGGAGGAAGGTGATCAACAGGAGGCGGAAAAGGGAGGTCTGAATCAGGCGGTTGAAATGGCAATGGCTCATTGAAACCCATATCTGGTGCTGGTGGCGTAGTGGACCCAAATGGAAACGGCTCCTCTGGATTTGTGGGCATTTCAGGAATTGGAGGTGGCAGAAACAGATCCGGTGGCCCTGTAATGGGAAGAGACGGTGGCTGATCAATCACACCAGGGCCTGGTCCAATTGGGGTTGATATTATAGGTGGTGGAAAAAACATTAGTGGCGGGGGGTCATCAGGAATTGGAGGTGGCAGAAATAGTTCCGGTGACCCTGGAATGGGAAGAGACGGTGGCAGATCAATCTCACCTGGGTCTGGTCTGATTGGGGCTGGTATTATAGGTGGTGGAAAAAACATTAATGGTGGAGCCTCATCAGGCAGTGGCGGTGTTGTAAATATTGGGACTAGTGGAGGTGATGGTAGGGTGGATTCAAAGTCCGGTTTAGGTGGAGGAAGACCAAAATCTGGTAGCTCAGGTGTTATTGGGACTAATGGTGGAGGTGTTAGCCATGGAAATGTGGGCTCATCTGGTGGGAATGGGATTGGTGGGGGGAGAAATTCCGGTGGAGGCGGTGGACTAGCGTCTGGTGGAGGTGGTGAAGGGACTAAAGGAGGCGGCGGCAGCTGTGAAGGTGGGGGAGGTGAGGGCGGCGGTGAAGGTGGCGGAGGTGAGGGTGGCAGAGGTGATGGCGGTGGAGGTGAGGGTGGCTGCGATGTGGGTGGTGGAGGTGAGGGTGGCGGAGGTGAGGGTGGCGGCTGTGATGGTGGTGGGGGCGATGGTAGTATTGGTGGTGGAGGAGATGGAAGCGCAGGTGGGAAGGGGAGAGTGGGAGACGGCGGAATATGCGGTGGCCACGGTGGCGGTCCAGGCGTTGGGTCAAAAGGGTTGTTGGGGGAAGGGTAAGTAGGGAAAGGCCAATGGCCACAGGTATCAAATAGGTATTGGAATAGTGGGTCACAGTGTAATCTTGATCTTCCACCATTGTTGACTCTGCTTCTATGGCTTCTATGGCATCTTCTGTTACTTCTTGATCTCTTTTCTTCTTCTGCTTCTTCTTTGTGCATGGAATTGTGTTGGGCTTGAGTTATCGTATGGGCGGTGAGAAGAATTGATACAAGAATCACAGTGACTGCTATATTTGCTTTCATGTTTCTAGTATTAGCTAGCTCATGTTTTTTCACTATCCTTTAGTCTGTCTGCCCTTGTGAGGACTCTAGTATATATCCACAAATATAGGCAAAATTTTATGGCTTTGTGTTGGGGTCAACCGGAAATAAAATAACTTAGTGCTCCCTTTCGAGTTGAATTATCGAATTATTTATATGCTATAAGTATGATTTAGAATTGTTTTATTAAAATATTATGTAAATAATAATCTTTATAAAATATCAATTAAAATCCAGTTTTTTTTTTTTTTTATTCTTTACTCCTTTATTATATAGGAAGACAATTGATAATTTTCGGAAAGAATGAAAAGACTCTTGGTAAACTCTCAATTTTATTAATGCTTACATACTACACGAATTTATTTGAATTGTTTTTAAAGATAACGTTGACGTAAAATTTAAAAACATAAGTGAGTCCGATTGTTATATTTAGATAAGAAATATTTAATATTCAATTATGAAAAGACATCTACCCCAAAATATATGAATGCACGTATTACTTACTAGTAATTATCTTTTTTATATTAACAACTGACTAGCTACTACTCTGCAGGTTTGAAGAGTGGAGGTGCCTTGACAATGTAGCTAATTAAGCATTGGCCCATGATCTGATTATGTGTTTTGTGGTCTAATTTCATACATAAAATTGACATTGGTCACATAGAAAACTTGTCAATTATATGCTTGCAATTGGTTGAGAATGAGGTGAAATGTTCAAAGTCAACTGCCCAGTGTGAAGCACAATGAGCATTTATGTGGTGTAATTACTGTGCATGTATATCAGCTAAAGGGTATAGGATTCAAATGCTCTCTCTCTCTCTTTCTCTCTCTCTCTCTCTCTCTCTCTCTCTCTCTCTCTCTCTCTCTCTCTCTCTCTCTCTGTTTTCATGCAGGCCTGCCTAGTTCTAAGTGCCACTGTCAATATTGACAGCAAAACTAATAAATGGAATGGTTCCATCTATTCAATGCCTTGATTCTATAGATCAGTTTGAAACTTTGAGTAGGCTTTCTTACATGCTATACATTGCATGTGTATGTTTATTTCTCACGAGAAAGTATGATACATATTACAACTGTTGCATGTAAGTTTCTTGTACGATGTGGATCATCCGCATCGACAGCAATTTACACATGTTTCTCTTATTAATGCAGAAATCAACTAATTGTTGGAACGTATTCTTAAATTATAGCTAATCTCTTAATCACCTAAAATGAATTGTTTTGATGATTTATATTAGGAATTTAATTTAGGACTAATTGGTGCTCTATTTACTTGTGAATCTAAAGCATGAATCTAATGGAAACAAATTATGATACCGCATTGAATTTCTTGATGAGCAAGTGGCCGATAATTGAGCCTTACATTTGATATGGCCCAAGCTAGTGATGGAAGGTGGTCTTTGCTAAACCAAAATGTAAGAATGATTCGGCCCTTTTTCTATGGCGGGTCACGATCTGACCCATCCGGATTATCACCTCCATCACTCGTGACAGATTTTAGAGTCCATATTCACTTAAAGTCTTAAATAATCCTTTTTTATGGATATACTAAATTGATCATATTTAGTGACATACTTATTGTGACAACTAATGAATAATGTTATTTTAATAAATTTAATCATTTGGTGCATCCACTTCACTTTTCATTGATTCTCACATCAAAGTGTGTCACTAAAAGTGATCAATTTCGTGTGTCCAAATAACATTATTATTTTTTTAATTTTTTTAAATCTAGATATTAATCTCTAATGGGTCAGATACTATCATAATATTTTTTAATTTATTAGGCCAACCATATCCCATAAAAAAGATTTTGACATAATATGAAATTTGCTTCGAGTGGTAGATATAGGAAGATGGAGGGTAGACTAGTCAATAGTGAGTGTTTCAAAGTTAAATTTTATCAGAAGGAGAAGGATCAAGGACTCCGTTTGGTATTGATTTAATTTTAGATAATAAGGCAGTGCATGCTTATGCCCAACATGATATGCAGTCTCACGTGCCTAGAATCTGATTTGATTCTGTCCCTCCTTGACTGATTGGAGTTCTAGAGAAGAAGTAGCGTGAATAAGAAGGCTAGGTTAGGGTTTGCGTTAGCACAGGGACTGAGGTTCAATTCTTCTCTTTTCTTGGCGTCGGCATAAATGGAGATTGGTGCGTGTTTGATAGTTGCAGTTAGTGTCTACGGCTATGCTTTAGTTTTAATTTTATTTTTGGGGCCTTAGTTTTTCAAGCTCAATTGTTTTGAGCTAGTTTGTTTGTTTGTTTCAATGGTTAGAGAGTGAGCATTCTTTTTCCCTCATCAGATTTTCCCGAATAGTGGATTATAAGGTAAGGTTATAATAGGGCTTGCTACTAAGGTTACAATGAGGCTTGCTGCTAACTCTAGTGTGTAATTTTCCCTTTATTCAATGAAATTAATTTTAGATAAAAAAATATGTAAAAGCCTGCATTTCAAAGTCTAGCCTACGATCTCCTATATAATGTGCGGAGAGGAATACGTACTATTTATGCAAAAAATGTGCCAACTTAAGGGATGAGTGTTGTTTAGCCACGTGTCCTTGGTCAGACCTGCAAAATAGAAAACTGGTCGGTCGGTTAGAGGTAGGCACCGGTGTGGCACCAACTTAATGGTACTCCGACGCCTAAGTTAGTGGTGGGTCTGTGTAGAAGGAGTGAACGATGAATAGTAATTCATAAAGTAGACATGAATAGTTAATGCTTAGTTACTTTTATGGGGAAAAATGAACCCCTTTTGTATGAGTGTGATGTACAATAAATTTATTATTCCGATGTGTGACAATGCACATTCATTGTGAGACCGACACGTGGAAGACTAGGGTGTGTCCATGTGTAGAGTTTGTTCAGACCTTTCTAAGACTTTGTTTGTGAGAGTGGACCTAGGCTCCAGAGCTTGTAGAGGTGTGTTGGGCTGACATGGTATCAACAAAAGTCCCCCAAGTTCTTGACCAAGGTGGAATTTTTCGGTTGGGGACTTGTAGGAAATGCCCCAGACATGTCATGGGTGTATGTCTCCAGTCCCCCAAGTCCCCCAGTTGGGGGAATACACCGAGCGTAACGTGTGGTCGGGATATGTATGGTTGGGCCGATCGGTGGATAGGGGGACACTAACCGGGGTTCCATGTTGGGTGGGCGGGTGTGGCCAGAGCTAGGAGTGTTGTCCGGTCGGTGAGCAAGGGAGGTTATGAGTCGCTAAAGCTGGGAAGCCCACTCGACACCTTTGGGTTTCCAGCGACTTCTAGGTACCTAACGATCTGCGTGGGGGTGCGTGCAACAAATGTGGATTGGACAGCTAGCATGGTAATAAATGTTGCATGTACTGAGGCGACCTTTCACCTGCCGACCCTATAACGACCCGAATTTTCTGTATTTTTGTAAATTAGAAAATTTCACTTAAAATGACCATTTTACCCCTAGTCAGGGAAAAATGTTAACTTTTGACTCGAGACACTGTTTGGATATTGACTCTTGACCGTTACGTAGATCAAGTCACCATGAGTCCGTAGACAGGCATCATGCTGAATTTGGACGTTTAATACGGAAGTTACGGATCACGGAGTTCAAGGGTTACTATTACGTTTTCCGAGGTTTAGGGCCAAGTGGCATTATTGGATTCGTCAACTAGGTTGTTGGACCAATAAGATGAATGCCAAGTGTCACTCATCTAACTAGCCCATTTACCCAAAAGATTGGATGCATGTATCCGCTCTCTCTCCCTTTCAAGGCTCATTCAACCGTGAACCCAACTTCTGCAAACACACACACCCAGCCATCGATCACCTTCCCTAAATCTTCTGTTTTCTTTAATGAACCTGAGAAGTGACTGAAAGGGGGGCGTTGGACAACGAAGCAGGGCTAAGAGCGGCGGTGCACGATGAAGAGACACATTCCCAGGTAAAACCTGAAACCCTCATGATTGGGTCACATTTGGGTTGGGTTTTTGGGGCTTTGTTGGGTGAGTCTGAAGACCCAGATTTCTCTGTAAGACCAGTGCGAGTTGATTGAGGCCCAGAACCAGGGACGGTAGTGTTAGGATCAACGGTGAACCAGACGGGAAAACAGGCCTCCATGGTTACTTGAGCTAAGGTACGATTCTTCTGTGTTTTAGCTAAGTTTGAACTAATAGATCCAACCTAGACACCTAGACGATCCTAGGGGTAGCAACGATTTTTAAAACAAGTCGAAAATGGGCTAGATACAGCCGGGTCGGGTCGTGGGTCTGTACGACCCGAATAGCAGACCCGTCGAAGGACATGGACGATGACATCAGCTGATGACATCATCCACCTGTCAGACTGCTAGACACATGGGCCAGTAGGGACGTGACATGTGTCACATGTCAGTGCTGACTGTGCACTAACATGTTAGTGACGTGGCCCAATCAGTGGCTGCCATGTGTCACTGACATGTTAGTGACATGGACCAACCAGTAGTTGACACTTGGCAGTGACATGGACCAATCTTGGAATGACACGTGTCATCTATCAGGGTCTGACATGTGTTAGTCTGACATTGTCAGATGACGTCATGCTGACGTCAGCACTGTTAACCGTTGACTTTTGACCAGACGCATTGACCCGTACGTGGAGGCGCGTGGGCACGAGTTTCAAGGCAGGACCAGTACCATTTTCAAGGTTTCAACATTCTAGATCCAATGGTGGTGATTTCGTATCGATAAGAGATCGTTAGGTTGGTTAAATTGAGGTTTCTAGCCTCGGGAAGGGTGTTCGAGACACGTTCCAGGGGCGATTTTGTTTTAGGGTTCGATGTTAGACCTAGTAGGGTCAATTAGTGACCTTTGGATGTGTTTGGACAGGTTTAGGTGGTTCATTGAGCATCAAGGACCGTGTGTGAGTGGGCTTTTGATTTCGAAATGATTGCATGCATAACTATTTTCACTGTTTTACTTCATGGTTGAGATTGGATGATTACTAATACTATATTATGGTGTTCTATACATATTATGAGGTTTTGGGCATGAGACCCGTCTGGATATATGTATGATTTGGTTTCGAAGTAAAACAGGGATTTCGATGGAGCGTAATACTATTGCACTATGTACACCTACCTTATGATTACTGTCTCCTCCGGACATCCCGTAGTATCTTGGAGTAGTCACAGGCTCTACCTGAAAGGGGTTGACCCGAGGGGTGGCTCACGATCAAGAGTGCATATGTGGATGATACCCCGAGGGAGGGTTAGTGATCTGCGGGTCATTGAACTGGGTGGACCTTGGGGAGACTTGGGATTGAGACCCTGAGCGGCACGCGTAGCCTTAGGACCGTGACATTATTAGGCTTCGGGGATGCCAGACATTAGGGATGTCGGGGTTGAGTTGTACAATGCGTTATTATTATGATTGTTTTTCCTATTTTCTTATATGTGAGTATATGATTTTATGATACGATTACCTATGTTTTGACTCAATGCATGCAAGTTTGAAAACGGAGGGGTAAAACCTTATGATTATTATATTATTAAACTGGTTTTGGAAACATGGTTTATTTTTGGCCCACTCACTATTTATTGTTTTATTGACCCCTCCAGGTCGTGCACTAGAGTTAGAGGAGGACCCAGAGTCCGAGGCATAGATTCCTTATCGCACACGTGTACACTCTATTTGGGTAGGTTGAACACCGTTTTGTAACCTGACATTGTGCTCTCATTTTATATTTGTACTATCCCTAGTTTGACAATGCAGAACTCTAGGGTTGCATGTTTAACCTTATTTATTTAATTCAAAAGACTTTAAGCCCGTTAAGGGTATTTTCGGTATTTTAGAGTTATTGTCAGACGGGAGCAGGGCACATCCCCGGGTGGTCCCAGGAGGGATTGGGATGGATCCTATCAGACCCACCACTATAAATAGGGGAAAAGTGAGAAACAAACTTCACTTCTCACTTTTACGCTGTTACTTTGGCGAATTTTTGTGTCTCTGTTCATCAGGTAATTTCTAGCGTGCATTCTTTGGCAGAGCTTGTGCTTGGGCGATTTCCGGTGAGGGTGACCGCTATGTGATAACAAGGTATGGCCTCATTTTCCTTGTTTTTTTTTTGATTAAATATTCATTTTTGGGATGAACTGGGGGGTCGAACATTGGTTCGATCTGAGGAAGATAGTGGTCGGTGACCAAGAGTTGTTTTTTTTAGCCTGTTTTATTCCATAGATCGTTCCAATTTCTGACCAGGATAGCTTGTCGAATGACGTCCAAAGTTACGCCGACGAGGATTAGCACAACTCGTCGGTGGAGAGAAGCTTGTCGGTGGAGGTAACATCGAGTTTGAAGATGATAAAGAAAGCCCGTCTGGGTGATCAGTCTTAGGTTTTGACGTCTAGGAAGTTCGTTGGCAATGGAGAGGTCTTTCAGGGTGATGGAAGGCTGGTTGGTAGCAATGAAATGGCTACTCAGACAAGCAAAACAAAGACCGACAGCAAGGAAGAGGTTGTTCAAGCAGGCGAAAGAATGACCATCATCGACAAAGAGGTTACTCAGAGAGGTAAAAGAATGACAGTTCGCAATGAAGAGGTTGCTCAGGCATGCAATAGAATAGCCGACATCAACGAAGAGGTTGCACAGGCGGGCAAGAGACTGACTGGCGGCAATGAAGAGGTTGCCTAGGCGGGTAGGGAACCGACTGGCGGCAATGAAGAGGTTTTCCAGACGGGTAGAAAACCGTTTGGGGGTGCTAGAGTTTTCTGGTTGACCGATGGTCGGGACGTGGGGTCGATCACATTGATAAGTGATTAAACTTAGGAGGAGTCGTAGGGGGATGGAATCTCGACTGCCTTGGCCATTCAGACCTTGAAGTTTTTCTTGGATGGCTGAAGAGCAAAGAGACGAAAGCAACTTTGAGAAGTTCTAGTAGGCTTGAAAAATCTCGTCGGACGTAGAGCTGAGGATGGTGGAACCCTACGAGTTGCCAAGAAATCCTTCAGAGGGCTTGGCCCTCTTCTATATCGAGTTGTTCACTTTGGGGTCAAGTTTCCCCAACATCTCTGGTTGAGAAAAATGGTTTAGAGTCCGGGGGTGTCTCTCGGTCAGCTTAATCCAAACGTGTGGATTATCCTAATCTGTTTGTAACCCACATTTCGTAGGGCCAAGCAAAGGCTACTAACCTACGCCCAAGTGGTGTACCTGTACGAGTTCGCCTAGCAGCAGTAGAGTAAGGGTTGGGTGCACACTCGGTGTAGGGATAAAATGACCTGAGGGGAATACATCTTCGGTCTGACGACCTCCCAGAAAATGTATAAACAGAAGTTCATTTTCGTCGATGGGAATTGAGGATGAGAGGGTATTCCCTCGGTGTTCCAAGATTTGAGCCTCGAGGGTCGGTCCTTGTGATTGTTGTTTTTTTTATTATACCGGTCGGTACGAAGTGGAGTGGCCTGACTGTGCTTTTGTAGGTACTCTCCCAGAAGCGATCGGGTCATAGGAGGAGAAAATCATATGTGAGCGGGTTAGGACGAAGTTTAATCCGACTTGGCGCCATCGAGACATTTTGCGAGTCCCCCAAACACTGCTTGAGGTCGGTCTGATCCCCAATCTAGGTAAGGACGAGTATTATCCAGTTTGTGTTTATTTCACTAATAGCGTGGTTGGTATGCTGATCTTCATTTTTGTTTTGCAAGTTATCTCCAAAGACGCTAAGGGGCGGATTGGCTGAGCGGCCAAAGAGTTCTTTGAGCTGAAAAATCAACTGATGGCCGACTAGACCGAGCAGAATAATGGAGCTGGGTTCACCGGGACTCCTTCTCTTGAGCAGGTTAGGTGGAAAAGGAAAGAGCGTCGAGTGCTGGTTCGACGTCTCAAGGGTGTCTGGCATTCAATCCGAAGACGTCCAATAGGATGAAATAGCTAATGGGTATCAAGAAGAAGCCCAAATAAAAGAAGGCGCCAGTGGGGGCGAAGACTGTGACGGTCGAGCCCACTGCTCAATTGACCGTTGGCATGGCTAAATCGACCGAGCAAGTGTCGAATGCGACCAGTTGTCCATTCAAGCTAATCACCACGGTATCAGGGCCAGTCGGTGAGACTGTGTGTAATGCCTCAGAACATCGAGGGTTGTATTTAAATAATGTTTTAATGGAAAAGGACGATTTTGCCCCTAGTTGTGATTTTCGATAACTTTTTTATTCATTTGACCTATGAACTTTTCAGGACCGTGGTTGTGAAGGGTTTGGAATGAGGATTTCATAGATGGCTAGAATGTGTTCATAAGACCTTGTGAGTTATCGTTTTGATCAAGCATGGGTAAGGGGTATTTTGGTTAATTGCCACCCCAAGGGCAATTTGGTCTTTTTACCTTATAAAAATCTCCAGAGGAGCAATTGGAGGTTGCCACATGTCCCTGATCTCTTAGGGAGTTGTGCCACCTCCTCACCTTACGTCAAAATGTGTGTGTGTTTTTTTTTTTGCGAGTTTGGCCGAGAGCAAGAAGGAGAGAAAACATAGAGAAAAATAGGAGAGGAAAGCAAGGAAGAATAGAGAAAATGTGAGATGGAACCAGAGAGAGTGTGACTATGGGGGAAGAAGAAGAACTCGAGAGAGTTCATTGCTCCTGGGTTTGATGTGGAAGAAACTCATAACAAAGGTCCTAGAAACGTCCATTGAACTCGTATACAACTTCACAGAGGTTGGAAGGAAGAGTTGGACGTGGAATCTTTCCAGAAACACAGGCTGGAATTTGGAAATAAATTTTGAAGGCTCAGGTATAAAATCGTGTTGTTTTCTTTAGTTTTTTTTATCCAGGAAAGATGATCTAGAGAGTGTTTAGAGTAGTTTGGTTGAAGAACAGTTAAAAACGGGTGAGAAAAATGAGTTTTGATATTGGGTCGACCCGTCGAGACCTTGACAACGATGATGATGTGGCGGCACTGATGTGGCAGTCCACATGGCAGACCACGTGGTAGATTAGTTATGACAGTCGTTGACGTGTCATTCGAAGTGGTGGGTGATGTGGCGGCCACGTGGAGTTCGTGTCAAAGCTGTCAGCTTGCATGGCAGCCGCGTCAGCAACATGGTAGTTGCGTGTGCATGTGCACGTGTGAGCGCGTAGGGCCGCGCGTGTGTTGTCTGCTGGACTTCTATCGGCATGTGGGTGTGAATTCCAAGACACAACGACACGTGTTCGATAGTTTTCGACCTTCTATATCCAATGGTGGTGGTTTCGAGGTGATTAAACACCGTCTTGAGGGGTTTCTAAGGGTTTTTAGTGTATGCCTTGTGTTTTAAAATTCATAAAAATTTGTGTGTATAGGTCGAGACTTAGGATTTTTTGAGAACTTTTCTAGGACTTTTATGACTATTTTTTGTATGGATTAACAGGCGATACGACTTCAGGAGCAATGAGGGAGCAACCAAACCGTGGTTGAGCAACGTTCTTACACTTGTGAGTGGACTTTTCTTTATTTATATTTGGTGCATGTATACCCATTTTCAATGGTTTCCTACATATTTTCTTGATGTGTGGCCGAGTGACTCCCTGCATGAATTTGATGATTTTATGTGTAACGACCCTCTCGAATTCCAGAATTAGATCAGTAACTAACGAAGGATTAGTGAGATTAATCGGTGATTAGTTGAGCGAAATCGGACGGACGGTACAAAATGACCATTTTACCCCTGGATTTGGGCAAAAGGTTGACTTTTGACTTGGGGAGTCAAACGTACAAGGATCGATGACTGTGACGTAGATCGAGACGTCACGAGTTCGTAGACAGGCGGCACGTCGAAGTCAGACGTTAGACGGTGAAGTTTTGCTTCTAGAACGGAAAATGGCACTTTTGCATGAAAACCGAGGAATGGGGACAAGTGGCAGGTTTTGATTGGGGACGGTTCTAGAAGGAAACACCAGATAAGTGAAAAGTGTCACTCATCTGATTGGCCCATTCCCCCACACGGTGGGATATTTTTCCCTCACCTCGATCGGTCATTTTCCATTTTTCCCACAAGCCGTGACCGTGCAACCCATTCAACCCCAACCCTTGAATCTTCATTATCTGGGCCTGGGATGTGAATGAAAGTGAGAGAGGGAGGTGAGACGACGAGGATGGTGGCCACGGCTTGCGCCGTCGTGGACGGTGGCTAGAGAAACCATGAAAGGTAAGTTTGAGGTTCAAATTTGGAAATTGAGTTTTAAGTGATTTTTGAATGGTTTTATTGATGGAAATGGTTGTATGGAGGTTGTACAAACATCTTGGGACTATGGGGATGGACGGTGGTGGCCGGAATCGTGGAAAACCGACGAGGCATGGTTGGCCGGTTCAACTAATCGATCGGGAAGGTATGTTTTTGGTTTTTGTTTTCACGTTTTGAACTCATAATTAGATTAGGAATGTTTAGAGGATGGTTTAGGATAAAATTGGGGTAAAAAAAAGGGTTGAGGAAGAGGTTGAAATTGACCCGAATTGGTCATGTCGGTCGAATTGGACCAGCTGGACCAACCGAACAGGACCGGTCTGCCCGAGGTAGGGGATGATGAACAGTAGACGCGTGGCTTCCACGCGCAGCGTCTTTGGACGGCGCGTGGGGGACCTTTTGGGGAAGTTTTCAACATGTGAAATCATCTATTCGATGTAAAGAATATTTTGGGACTGGTTTCGTGTCGATCAGACATCGGTTCGATAAATTTCGGGGTGTCCGAAGGTTTAGGATCGAGTATAAAAATGCTTAAAAATTTGGAAAAATTACAGGGCTTTAATGAGAGGTTAATGAAGTGGTTAGTGACCCTCTAGTATGATTTGGACAGGTTTGGAAGTCCCAATGATAGTGATGTGACTTGGGAAGGCTTATGGCACGCGTATCTAAACTGTGATGCATGCATAACTGTTTTATATGTTTTATATATGTGATTTCTATAGTGATGATTGTGACATTGGTGATTTACATGGTTGCACGTATTTCGAGGTAATCCCATATTTGCATGTATATCGAGATTTATGGTTTTACTGTAGTTTTATGTGCATGTGGTTTCATTGATGGTTTGATGAACTAGTTTTGGTTTTTGAAAGATGAACTTGGGCATGAGACCCATTTGAATTATGTGATCGGGCCACGGGCCCGCCCAGTTGGTTTACAAAATTGGGCTGAGACCCATTTGAGTGATGTGATTGGGCTGGGGGCCCAGTTTGTTTATGAAATCGGGCATGAGGCCCATTTGTGATTTTATAAATGTGTTTTTGGGTATGGGAGCCAATGTTTCATAAACGTGATTTTGGGTCGAGGACCCTAAATGGATTTGTGATGTTTTATGGAAATTTCGGGCAAGACCCTTTGAGATGTTTTGAAATAACTTTATAAAACTGTTTGCCATATACCATCTTGATACAAGGATTTGTGGATGGCATCCTCCAGGTGTCTGGGACATTGGGGAAGTCACGGTGCATTTTCTGCGATGGTCATTATACGGAGCAATCTGATCGTATAGTGACTCAGGAGTAGGATTGTTATGATTAGACGTCTGGGACGTCAGACATCTGGGATGTCAGAGATATGGACCCGAAGAGACCCCGGGAAGCACGCGTTGCTTTTGCCGTGAGATATGACGTCTGGGACGTCAAGCGTTTGGGACGCTAGGCATCTGGGATGCCGAGGATGGTTATGTGGTAAGTATGGATTATTGGATTCATGAAATGGTATTTCGGTGTTTATGGATTAGTGTTATGGATTTGGGCAGTGGCCCACTTAGTTCTGGACTTACGGATTTTGGTATTTTACGGTTTTAGGTTGAGTTCCCACACTTGTTTGGTTTTACGGTTTTTGGGCTAAGGCCCTAATGGTTTATTTTAAGTAAATGATTTGATTATTGGTTTTCGATGCATGCATACTTTTAGTGAAGGGCATAAATGTATCTTTATCAAATGTGTTTTATGAACTTGTTGGTTTTCGTTTACTCACAATTTTTAATGGTTTTAATGCCCTTCAGGTTGATCACGGATGCGGGCTGTAGGAGAGACCGAGACATCACACTTCTCCACCGATCCTGGTTTGCTCTGGGAGCCCTGTATGGGCTAAGGTATGAATTATCCCTTGTCTGATACTTCGTGTCAGACAGGAGCATGGCACATCCCGCGTTAATGTCGGGGGGATTGGGATGGGTCATGTCATTAGGGATATTTAAATAGTAATTCTTAATGCACATCTTTCTAGGCTTGTGATTTGAGCATATGTCTTTTGTTTGATTTTGGGTCTCTCTTTGCTATACTTGAGGTATGATTGTGATTTTTGAATCTGTGTGACTATGATGTGATGTGGTTGTTGACCCTCCTCGAGATACTGATTGTAATGCATAGTCTCGAACGTCGAATTAGGCTTTGTCATTCTCGAGACTTGTCTCAGACGTCGAGCCTGGGGCTCCATAATTCCTGAGACTAGGACTGTGACTCGGACGTCGAGCAGGGTTTCGTAGTCCCTAAGTCGGTTCACACTCGGACGTCAAGCCGGGCTCTGTAATTCTCGAGTGATATAGCCTACTGGTAGTGCATATTTTCTGTGATATTTTTCTTGCAGGCATCGATGATGGGTTGACTTATGGTATATGCTTGTGTGCTTGGTTCTAACATATGTTACGTGTTCACTTGTTTTTTAGAGTCTTAGTTTCGGTATGTAGGCCCGATTTTATAAAACGGAGGATGATTTTTTTGGTTATAATGGTTTTTTTTTTTGCAATTATTTTATCATATACTTATTTTCTTTTATCTACTCACAATTTCGTGCTTTTTAAAAACTACCTTCTAGGCCGTGACAGGATTTCAGGGATCGTTTTGTTTGCTGTTGGAGGCATATAAATAAATCGAACTCTGCACACTCTACAAGTGGTTAAGGTAGAACTAGACTTTCCCTTACGCTTTTATCTTAATCGTACTTATGCTCTATAAACACTTATGGTATCCCTTGTCTGACGGAAATATTCGAGTTATTGCAGGACCTCCTCGATTTTCTAGAAGGGGTCCTGTCAACTTAGTATCAGAACATAAGTTTAGACTGCGCATACGAGTGCGGTTGTGTAACTTAGATGTGTATGTTGCAGGAGGGTGAACGAAGACGTTACGACTATGCCTCCACGATGTTATCCCCGAGCACAACTAGAAGACGAGGGTGAACGGGCCAGAGAGGGCCCATATATTGAAAAAGCCCAGTGTTTGGGGGCTCCTACATTTCCGAGAGGAGTGAGCCCAACACAGGTAGAAGAGTGGGTGACATGATTGGAGAGGATTTTTGAGATTATAAGGTGTTCGCCTGAGAACAAGGTATTGATTGCCATCTTTCAACTGACTGATTTAGTTTACCAATGGTGGCAAGGGTTGCAGTTAACTGGCTGGGATGCCTAGGAGGTGACATGGGATGCTTTCAAAGATAGATTTCTACATCAATTCTGCCTCGATCTTATTGAGATGCACGAGAGATGGAGTTCTTGCGGTTATAGCAGGAGACTTCGATGGTGGCTCAGTATGAACGGGAGTTCCTGACCTTGTCTCGATTTGTTCCAGTGGGCTCTTTTACTACTCTACTGGAGTTATCTGATACTACTATTCGGGTGGAGTCCGATTTGACAAAACGACTACATGGTGCTGAGTAGAGGCGTGAACACCCATATACAAGTACATTTAGTCAGAGAGCCCCGAGAAGGAGTAGTTTGAGTTCAGGATCTTTTAGTGGTTATCGTTCAGGTCCCGGAAGCAGAGGGATTGGATCGAGAGGTGCTCGATGTCATGGGCCAAGATTTCAGATGTCGGGTCAATTTAGTAGAATGTCTGTTTAGTCTACGTGTATATAGGAGAGGAGGCTGAATTGTCTTTGTCGTTTGGGTGGCAGTGAGACAGATCAGGACATGGAAGATCAAGGTCAAACTTCTGGTGCATCTAGAGGAGGTCAGGGAACCGAGAGTAGTTTGTGGCGATGTAGTTGACTTTCAGGACCACAGGCTAGAGTTTTTGCTGTCACACCGTAGGCGGTTCGAGAGGCACCAGGGGTGGTGGCAGGTACACTACTTATTGTTGATCATGTTGCATATATTTTGATTGATCTCAGGGCTACACATTCTTTTGTTTCTCGAAAGTTTACTGTATTGATGAATAACGAGGCATCCCCTCTTGGTGTTGATATGGGAGTTAGTATCCACACAAGGGTTGTATTGATAGTGAACCGGGTGATTCGGGGTGTTCCAATAGAAGTTAAGGGACATTGTCTTTTGCCTAATTTGCTTCTGGACTTACATGATTTTGACATGATATTGGGTATGGATTGGCTTACGACGCATCGGGCTTCGATAGAGTGTTATGGTAAGAAATTAGTACTGCGAAGTCCTGGCTTGCCAAAAGTGATTTTTTAGGGAAGTTGTTATGCGTAACCCCCGGAATTGTATCGATGTTAACAACCAAAAGATTGTTAAGGAAAGGTTTCCACGATTATTTGACTTACTTATTGGATTCCCATAAGAAGTCAAAAGATCTTGAGAATATACCAATAGTGTGGGAGTTTCCTGATGTGTTTCCTGACGAGTTTCTTTGGTTACCACCTTATAGGGAGGTCGATTTCACTATTGAGTTGCTTCCTGGTACTCAACTGATATCTCAGACTCCTTACAGGATGGCTCTAGCGGAATTAAGGGAATTAAAGGTGCAATTACAAAAATTGATTGATATGGGTCTTATTCAACCAAGTACTTCACCCTAGGGAGCCCCGATTATATTTGTAAAAAAGAATTATGGTAGTTTATGGCTTTGTATTGAATACATGTAGCTTAATAAGGTAACCATACACAACAAGTATCCGCTACCGCGAATTGATGGTTTATTTGATCAGTTGAAGGGCGCTGGATATTTCTCCAAGATTGATCTACGGTCTGAATATCATCAATTGATAATTAAGGAGGAAGACATTCCGAAAACAATTTTTCGAATGAGGTATGGGCATTATGAGTTTTTGGTGATGTCATTCAAAATAACCAACGCCCCTGCAGTTTTATGGATTTGATGAATCAGGTGTTCAGCCCATTCTTGGATCAGTTTGTGATCGTGTTTATTGATGATGTTTTGGTATATTCGAAAAGTAAGGAAGCATATGAGGTACATTTGAGAATGGTACTGAGGATACTTCGGAACAATTTGCTCTTTCCCAAACTCAGTAAATGTCAGTTTAGGCTATCTAGTGTTAAATTTTTGGGCCATGTGATATCCGTAGGAAGTCTGCAGGGAATGCTCACTTATGGATATTTTATTTACCGTTGTTAGTGGAATTTAGGAAGATGGGCGTTGAGTTGGAGATCAACAAGCATGGAATTCTTCTGGCGAGCTTTCATGTGAGACCTAATCTAATTGACCGAATTATTGAGGCTCAGTTTTGAGATCCTATTTTGTGCTTTATTAGAATGGATGTGGAAGCTGGTGAGCGACATGATTATACACTTATAGATGAGGAAACCCTCTAGAAAGAAAGTCGACTTTGCGTACCAGAGGATGAGCAGTTGAAGAAGGAGATTCTGGAGGAAGCCCATTGTTCGGTGTACGCAATGCACCCTAGTAGAACAAAACTGTATCGGGCTCTCAGGAATTACTACTACTGCTGGTGGACCGGAATGAAGCAAGAGATAGCAAGGTATGTGAGTAAATTTTTAATTTGTCAGCAAGTAAAGGCAAAGCGACAGAAACCATATAGGTCTTCGTAACCACTGCCAGTCCCAGAATGGAAATGGGACCATCTAACGATGGATTTCGTATTCAAACTTTCAAGGACGCTACGAGGATATGACAGAGTTTGGGTAATTTTTGATAGATTAACCAAGTCAGCCCATTTCTTACCAGTGCAAGAGACTTATGAGATGGACCAATTGGTGAGATTATTTGTAGATGAAATTGTCAGGTTACACGGAACCTCTAAGTCCATTGTCTCTGATCGAGATCCCAGGTTTACATCTCAGTTCTGGAAGAGCATATAGGAAGAGTTTGGTACAAAGCTACATTTTAGTTCTGACCCGACCCATCCCAATCCCCCCGAGATTATCACGGGATGTGTCATGCTCCCGTCTGACACGAAGTGTCAAACAAGGGATAATTCAAAACTTTCAGCCCGACCGGCTTCCAAAGTGTGCCACGATCCATTGGAAGAGTGTGATGTCTCAGTCTCTACTACAACCAGCATCCGTGATCAACCTGAAGGGCATTAAAACCATTGAAAGTTGTGAGTGGAAGAAAATAAATAGTTTAATAAAAACTCATTTCATAAGAAGACATTTATGCCCTTCACTAAAAAGCATGCATGTATTCGAAAACCATTTACCAAACCATTTACTTTAATAACCATTATTAGGGTCTCAGCCCAAAACAAATCTAAGTGAAATATAAAGCATACAACATAGGGTCTCAGCCCCAAACCAATCATACGGGCTCCTGCCCAAATCCATTTACACAAATTCATAACATATCAACCATATGTGGGAACTTAGCCCAAAACCGCAAATCCGAGTATGTGGGTCATTGTCCAAATCCATAAAACACAGAAATACCATTTCTGAAATCCAATTACCGATTCATAAATCCAACAAACCATGTTTACCAAATATCATATAACCAATCCTGTCACAGTTTCCAAAGCTACGCGCGTGCTACCCGGGGTCTCAAATCCCAAGTCTCCCCAAGGTCCACCCAGGTCAATGTCCGCAAATCAATGATCCTCCCTAAGGGTGATATTCCATATATGCCTTCCTGAGACAAAGGTAGCCCACGTGGGCGACTCCACTGAGTTAGTGCTCCGTGACTACTACAGGGTCCACCCAGGCCAACGACCCTCCCCGGAGGAGATAATCCATAAATACAAGGATGGTATATGAAAAACCATTTCGAAATCATTCTCAAAACCTTTCAACCATTCAAAGGATCCATGCCCGGTCCCCATAAACAGTCATGAAACCAGAAATCCATGTTTCCAAATCCAAATCCAAATCCATTTAGGGTTTCTGAACCCGAAATCACCTTTATAAACCATAAATGGGACTCATGCCTGATATCATAACCAATTGGGCCTCAAGCTCGATCATGTAAACCAACTGGGCCTCAAGCCCAATTTCGTAAACCAACTGGGCCTCTAGCCCGATGCCTTATTAAATCAAATGGACTCCAAGTCCGAGAGTTCGTAAATCAAATGGGTTTCATGCTCGATTCCATATTTCCAAATCCGAAATCAATCCATCAATCCACAAACCAATTGGGTCCCTAGCCCGATAATGTAACTAAAATGAACTTCAAGTCCAAGGTTTTCCAAAAAAAAATGGGTCTCATTCCCGATTTTACCTTTTCAAATCCAAAACCATTTCATTAAACCATTACCGAAACCATAAGCACATATAATCAGTGTAAAACCATAAACCTCGATATACGTGCAAATACGTAAATCGCCTCGAAATACGTGTAATTATGTAAATCACCAATATCTTAATCATCATCATAGAAATCACATATATAAAACATATAAAACATTTATGCATGCATCACGGTTTAGAAATTAAGGTCCATTCATAGGCCGTCTTATGATGTCGTCTCGATATGCGTGCCATAAGCCTTCTCGGGTTAATCACCGTCATCGGGACTCCCCAACCTGTCCAAATTATACTAGAGGGTTACTAACTACCTTATTAACCTCTCATTGAATCCCCGTAATTTTCTCAATTTTTAACTATTTTTAAACTCGATTCTAAACCTTCGGACGTCCCAAACTATATCGAAACGATGTCTGATCGACTCGAAACAAGTCTCAAAATGTTCGTTACATCGAATAGATGAAATTAAATGTTGGAAACTTCCCCCAAAAGACGGCCCACGTGCCCTCATGCGCCAAGCACAGTATCATCCATGTCCTCTTGCTGGACCCGGTCCGATTCGGCTCTGCAATTTCGGTCTGACTGGACCGGCGTAATCGGTCCAAGCCCTTATCTCCTCCATCTTTGGCCCGTTTTCCATTCTTTCAATTCCTATAGGTTCCTATCATCCTTCCCTATTGATCTATGTCCTCAAAACACATGAAAAATGATCAAGAACATACCTCCCATGATCAAACAGTGACGGTGACATTCCTCCACCCTTCCAGCCATTTCCGACCACCACTGCAACCGAAAACAATCCCTATAAGGTCGTATGAATCCTAAGAACAAGTTAGAATCAAACTAAGCTTCCAAAAACGTTCAAAACTCATTTTTCCAATTTTAACTCAAACGGGTTCTAGGGTTCTTACCTCTCCGTGATCCCCGCCGTACCCACCTCATCGACGTCGTCCCTTCCGCCCTTCCGCCTCTCTGCCACTCTCAGTCTTCACTCACGGTCTCACAGTGATCATAGGGATGTTAAATGAAGATCATGGTGTGAGGGTTATGGGGGGTTTGTATGGAAATGGTTGTGCACGGGTTTGGAGAAAAGAAGGTGAGGTTTGGTGATGATGATCAGATGAGATAGAATGGATGGTGAGGATGAGGGGGCTGAGGAAAATAGACGGCTAGGATTGGGAGAGAGTGTGTGAGGGAAAATATAAAATAAACAAAATAATAATATTTTAATATAAAACCCACCAATCAAGATTGAGATCCACAATTTGGGGTTAAAGACCAATGGGATAAGTGTCACTTGTCACTCATCCATTGAGCCTGAAATAAATATCTGGGCCCACATGAGTACAAATGTAATCCTTCTCCTAATTCGTGCAATAGTTTCCCCGAAATTCCTTGAACCATAACTTTTCCGTTCGACGTCCGATTTCGACATGCCGCCTGTCTACGGACTCGTGACGTCCCGATCTACGTCATGGTCATCGGTAATCGTACGTTTGACTCCCTGAGTCAAAAGTCAATATTTTTCCCAATCTAGGGGTAAAATGGTCATTTTACACTGTCCGTCCGATTTCGCTCAACTAATCACCGATTAATCTCACTAATCCTCCATTAGTCACTAATCTAATCCCGAAATTCGGGACAGGTCGTTACAAGTACTACCTTTCATCTCCAGACGGATGGTCAGTTGGAATGAACTATTCAGATTCTGGAAGATATGATAAGAGTCTAAGTCCTCCAGTTTTCGGGAAGTTGTGACACTTACTTACCATTGATGGAGTTTGCGTATAATAACAGTTATTAATCAAGTATCAGAATAGCTATGTATGAGGCACTCTATGATCGGCAATATAGAATGCCTCTCTATTGGATGGAAGTAGGAGAAAGGAAGCTGCTAACACCAAAAATTGTAACCATGCTAGAAGAAAAAGTGAAGGTGATCCGGAAGCGACTGAAGGCTGCCTAGGACCGATAGAAAAGTTATGCTGATCGTCGAACCTGAGCATTGGAATTTGTAGTTGGCGATCGAGTATTCTTGAAGTTATCTCCTTGGAAGGGAATAGTAAGGTTTGGCAAATAGGGGAAATTACGTACCCGTTATATTGGTCCGTATGAGATCACTGAACTAGTTGGACCAGTGGCATATCGTTTGGCACTACCCCTAGAGATTTCTCGAAACCATGACGTGTTTCACGTTTCCATGCTCATGAAGTATATGTCGGATGCTTCCTATGTTCTAAGGAAACAACCAGTTGAGCTTTAAGAAGACTTGAGTTTTGAGGAGAATTTGGTACAAATTCTGGATCGGAAGGATAAGGTACTTCGCCATAAAACTATCCACTTCGTTAAAGTGTTATGGAGAAATCAGAATGTCGAAGAAGCTACTTGGGAAACCGAAGCACAAATGCGTGAACAATACCCTCACTTGTTTGACTAAATTTCGAGGAAATTTTTTTTCTTAGGAGGGGGTATATTGTAACGCCCCAGAACATCGAGGCTTGTATTTAAATAATGTTTTACTAGAAAAGGACAATTTTGCCCCTAGTAGTGATTTTCGATAACTGTTTTTATTTGTTTGACCTATAAAATTTTCGGAACTGTGGTTGCGTAGGGTTTGGAGTGAGGATTTCATAGATGGCTAGTATGTGTTCATCAGACCTTGTGAGTTATCGTTTTGATCAAGCATGGGTGAGGGGTATTTTGGTTAATTGCCACCCCAAGGGAAATTTGGTCATTTTACCCTATAAAAATCTCTAGATGAGCAATTGTAAGTTGCCATATGTCCTCGATCTCTTAGGGAGTTGTGCCACTGCCTCACCTTGTGACAAAATGTGTGTGTGTGTTTATTTTGGGAGTTTGATCGAGAGCAAGAAGGAGAGAAAACAGAGAGAAAAAAGGAGAGGAAAGAAAGGAAGAATAGAGAAAGAGTGAGCTAGAACCAAAGAAGGTGTGACTATGAGGGGCGAAGAAGAACTCGAGAGATTTCATTGCTCATGGATTTGCTGTGGAAGAAACTTAGAACAAAAGTCCTAGAAACGTCCCTTGAACTCGTACGCAGCTTCACAGAGGTTAGAATGAGGAGCTGGACGTGGGATCTATCAAGAAACAAAGGCTGGAATCAAGAAAGAAATTTTAAAGGCTCAGGTATGAAATCGTGTTGTTTTCTTTTGTTTTTGAGCTATTAGAGTTGATCTAGATAGTGTTTAGAGTAGTTTGGTCGAAGATCAATTAAAAACGAGTAAGAAATACGAGTTTTGGAATAGGTTGTAATGACCCGTCTCGAATTTCACCATTAATTAAGGAGTAATTAAGGATTATAGTGACTAATCCCTAATTAGTCGAGGTAATTCGGATGGACTGTGTGAAATGACCATTTTGCCCCTAGGTTGGAAAAAATGTTGACTTTTGATTTGGATGGTCAAATGCACAAGGATCGAGGACCATGACGTAGAACGGGACGTTATAAGTCCATAAACAAGTGGCACGTTGAAATCAGACGTTTGACGGGAAAGTTACGGGTCTAGAACGGATTATGACACTATTTATGTATATCGAGAAATGTCGACACAAGGCATAATTGGATTGAATAAAATATCTGGGGAGGACCCACCAGATGAGTGACAAGTGTCACCCATCTGATTGGCCCAAACCCTAATTAATTGGGTCCTTATCTTCATCCTCTTCTTTGTGTTTCTAACCCGTGAAGCCCCCCAAACCCAAATCCTAAACACTACCCTATCTTCTAACTCACCATCATCTGTGTTCATCTGTGGGACTGAGAGGTTGAGAATGGACCAGAGAGCTGAGTGGACGGCAACCACGGCGGGGATCACAGTGACGAGGTAAGAATTCGAAACCTGTAAACCGTGTTTGAACCAAAAATTGGAAAACCTAGTTTTGTTGAGTGTTGGCTGTTTTGGTGGATTGGACGAGATCCTTGGGGTCTGTATGGGTCGATTGAGACCAGTTTTGAAGGCTGGGGTAACCTGTGTTGGCCGGAATCAACGTTTGCAGGTGGCCGATTACTATGCATCCATGAACAGGTATGAGCTAGGCTTGATTTCATTTTTTTTTTGAGTCCATAGATCAATTAGGGATGACTAGACGATCAAGTAGGAAGCAACAAGATAAAATTTGGGTTGGAATCGAAGGTCTTAGGGTTGGGTCAGGTCGCAGGTCTATGCGACCCGAATTGCAGGACCCATCGAGAGGTAGGAGACGAGATGACATCATCGATGATGTCATTTGATGACATCATCATGTCAGACTGACAGGTGTCAGAGGTGGACTAGTCATGGAACGACACGTGTCGCTTGTCAGTGCACAGTCAACACTAAAATGTCAGTGTGGTGGCTCAATCATAGGCTGCCATGTGTCACTGACATGTTAGTGACGTGGACCAGTAGCTGGTTGACACGTGGCACTATCAGATCTGAAAGGTGTCAGATCTGATAACAATTAGAGGTGACATCAGTGATGACGTTAGCATTGACTTTGCTGACGCCAACAGTTGACTTTGACAAGTGTTGACCACGCGCGTGGGGCGCGTGGGCACAAATTATGAGATGTGATCATTGCGATTTTAAAGGTTTTGACGATCCGGATCCAATCGTGGTGGTTTCGGGTCGATCAGAGATCGTTAGGTTGGTCAAATTAAGGTTTTTTTTTTACCTCGAGACGCGTTCTCGGGCTGGGATTGTTCATGGGTTTTAAGTATGACCTTATAGAGTCCGTTAGTGACATTTTGTATGATTTAGACAGGTCCAGAAGTTCCTGAGAGGCTTATGGCACACATATCGAGACACAGCAAGGACGATCTGTGAATGGACATTTGTTTTCTAAATATGATCCATGCATAACTATCTTATATATTTTCTACATGTGATTTATGATGATTATGATTATGGTATTTCGTATTTATGTATTCGCACGTATTTCGAGGTTATGGTATTCTACTGTGTTTATACGTGTTGGTCTTTCAATGGTGTTTTAATGAACTGGTGTTGGTTTGGAAATGAGGTATCGGGCTGAGACTCATTTGGTTTACACTATCAGGCTTCATGCCCAGTTATGGTTTATGAAATGGATTTACAATGGATTTATGGACATCCCGGGCATAGGTCCCTTTGAAAGGTTTTGAAATGATTTTATAATTTTTTTTCCATATACCATCCTTATATGTGGATATGTGGATAGTCTCCTCCAGCTTTCTGGGATACTGGGGTAGTCACGGCGCATTGCCTGCGAGGGGTCATTGCACAGAGCTACCAGACGGTATAGTGACTCAGGAGCAGGATTGCTATTATTAGACATCTGAGATGTCAGACATCTGGGATGTCATAGATAGGCTCGGAGAGACCCTGAGACGTATGCGTAGCCTAGACCGTGGCATGATGTCTGGGACGTCAAGCGTCTGGGACGCCAGGCATCTGGGATGCTAAGGATTGGTATAAACCGTATTTCACTGGATTTACGTATTTGTATTTCTATGTTGTTTAATGGTTTTGGGTTGAGTTCCCACATAGTTTGGTTTTTTATGGTTTTGGGCTAAGGCTCTAATGATTTGAGAAAAGAAATGGCTTTGTTTTTATAAACGGTTTTATTATATTTGAATTAACTGGTTTTCGTATGCATGCATGGTTTTTAAGTGAAGGGCATAAATTTCTTTTGCGAAATGAGTTTTATTAACTTATTTATTTTCTTCCATTCACAGCTTTTATGGGTTTTAATGCCCTTCAGGTTGATCGCGGATGCGGGCTGTAGCAGAGACCGAGACCTCACAGTCCTCCACTGATCCTGGCGCACTCTGGAAGCCCCAAGTGGGCTATGGTTTGGGATATCCTTTATCTTGCCCTTCCTGTCACACGTGGGTTACGGGAGCATGGCACATCCCGCATTAATCCCACGGAGATTGGGATGGGTCATGTCACGGGTCGACCCGTTACGTCGAAAACCCCGAAACTAGATATTTTTTCAGGACCCGTCCCCAATCGCCCCTCCCCCCGGGATTAACAAGGAACGCTCTTGATCCCGTCTGACACGAAGTGTCAGACTAGGGAAAATTAAAACCTTTAGCCTGAATGCTTCCTGAGTACGCCAAGATCTGGAGGAGGTATGTGATGTTCCAGTCTCAGCTATAGTTTGCACCGTATTCGAACTGAAGGGCATTGAAAACAGAAAGACTGTGAGTGGACAAAAAGTAATAAGTTTCGTAAACACATTTTATAAAGACCTTTATACCCTTCACTAAAAAGCATGCATGCATAGTAAAACCATTTATCCAATTACATATGTTTAAACAACTATATCCATACGGGCTCCTGCCCAAAACCATTTACAGAAAACCATAACATATTAAACATATGTGGGATCTCAGCCCAAATCCATTTATCATCGTAAAACACAATTTCGCAAACCAATTGAAATCATGTTCATCCATATATTTCATATCACTAATCCTGTCACGGTATCTAGAGCTATGCGCGTGCTACCCGGGATCTCAAACCCAAGTCTCTCTAGGGTCCACCCAGGTCAATGTCCGTAGATCAAGGACCCTCCCTGGAGGTTATAAACCATAGCCTTTTTGAGAGTAAGGCACCCAAAGGCGGCGACTCCACTCAGTCAGTGCACCGTGACTACTCCGGGGTCCACCCAGGCCAACGACCCTCCCCGGAGGAGACAATTCAAATATAAAGGATGGCATACGAAAACCCTTTTGAAATCATTCTTTAAACGTTTCAAGGATTCATGCCCAGGCCCCATAAGCCGTCATGAACCATAAAAACCTTTGAAGGGTTCATGCTGGTCCCCATAAACCGTCATGAACCATAAAAACCTTTCAAGGGTTCATGCCGGTCCCCATAAACCGTCATGAACCGTAAATCCATTTGTGGGTCCCTGACCTGAAATCACAGTCGTAAAACGTAACTGGGCCCTAGGCCCGAATCCACATACAAATTGGGCCTCCGGCCCGAATCGTAAACCAACTGGGCCTCGTGCCCGATTTCGTAAACTAAATGGGCCTCGTTCTCGATATCGTAAAGCAAATGGGCCTTGTGCCCGATATGTAAGTCAACTGTGCTCCGAGCCCGATTCGTAAACCAACTGGGCCTCCAGCTCGATACGTAAACCAACTGGGCCTCTGGCCTGATGCCTCGTTAAATCAAATGGACCTCAAGTTCGGGAGTTCATAAATCAAATGGGTCTTGTGCCCGATTCCATATTTACAACTCTGAAATCGATTTAAGAATCAATTGGGCCTCTGGCCCGAGAACGTCACTAAAAGGACTTCGAGTCCGAGGGTTTCCAAAACACATGGGTCTCTAACCCGAGTTTACCTTTTCAAATCCAAAACCATTTCATGATATCATTTCCAAAACTATAAGTAGGGAAAATCAGTATAAAACTAAAAACCTCGATTTACGTGCAAGCATGTAAATTGCTTCGTAATGCGAGAAACCATATAAATCACAATCATCCAAATCAACATCATAGAATCATATTCATAATCCATATAAAATATTTATGCATGCAAGACATTTTAGAAATCAAGGTCCACTCACAGACCGTCCTAAGCTGTCGCCTCGGTTTGCGTGTCATAAGCCTCCCCGGCTAATCTGACCTCTCCGGGTCATCCTATCATGTCCAAATCATATCCAAAGGTTACTACTAACCTATACAAGTCTATATTAAGAACCCTAAACTTTCCCAAAAAAGTCAACGTGTCCCGAACACGATTCCCGAGGTGAAAAACCTCAATTTGACCAACCTAACGATCTCCGATCGATCCAAAACCACCGCCATTGGATCTGGATCATCGAAACCTTTAAAATAACAATGAGCCCACTCAAATTACTGTTCACACGCGTCCACACGCGCTGGTCAACGTAAAAGTCAACGCTGACATCAACATGACGTCAGCACTAGTACCCTCTGACAGTACCACGTGTCACGTCTGGATTGGCCCTCTATCTGACATGTTAGCTGAGATTGTCAGATCTGACATGCTGGCGTCATCCCTAACATGATGACGTCAGTAGGATTACGTCACCAGTCATCGACTTCCTCAGTTCGGGTCTGCAACCGGGCCGCCGTGACCCGCGGCTTGACTCGGTCGGTTCTCCTCCGTCCGACCACCAAAACACTTCCCGTTTGTCCCATTCTCACCGTCTCCTCCTCCCCAATAGATCCCTCAACCCAGAAATTAAAACCAAAGGCTGGAGATTACCTGTTGGATGTCGAACTTCCCCCGTCAATACCTCTCGTTCCCGGCCACCATTTCCCTCGAATCCAAGCTCTGCGAACTCGTCTAACCCTCTAGAACACAAAAGGATTTGCTAGATCAATTAACACACAACAAAACACAACCCACTATTTTTTACCCGAAAACAGGGCTCTCAGGCTTGGGGCTTACCTCGCCGCCACGAGCGCTGTTGTGGCCACCGTTGAGGTCGCCTTGACAGCAGGACCTTCCTCCCATCTCTCATCACATCCATCTGTCCCTGAAACATGTCCCACCATTTTGAACCCTGAAATAGGGCTCGGTTTCCAGTCCCTAGCCACCGCCGCCATCCACGACTGTCATCGTGGTTACCACCGTTCAGTTTCTCTGCCTTCACTCTCCAATATTTGTTCAAACGTCAGGGATGATGGTTTAGAGGATTTGAGGGTATCCGCGGAATGGGCTTCACAGTTTGTGGAAATGGTGAAGTGTGATCGATGAAGAGGGAGAGGGTGAGGTTTAGGTGATTTGATGAGGTGAGAGGGAAATGAATGAACGGCCAGGATGAAGGGGAATGGTGAGATGAAGGGCTAGGATAAAGAGAGAGATTAAGGGATAATATAAAATAATCACTAACCCATTATTATATTATAAATCCCACCAGTCAAGAATTAGATCCACTTTTTGGGGTAAATGACCAATTGGATGAGTGACACTTAGGTCCCACACTAAAGGTCAACCAATCAGCTAATGCCAAGTGTCTTCGCCTCGTAATGCATGCATAATGAAATTGAATTTCCGTGACCCATAACTTTCCCGTTCGAAATCCAATTTCAACGTGCCGTCTGTCTACGGATTCGTATCAACCTTATCTACGTAATGGCCCTCTGCCATCAGACCTCCCAAGTCAAAAGTCAACTATTTTCCCTTTTTTAACCAAATTACCAAAATATCCTTGAACTTCCGAACGTCATAACTTCTTCCTCGAATGTCGGAATCGGACGTGCCACCTGTCTATGAACTCGTGACGTCCCGAAATACGTCACAGTCATTGGCCAAAGTCCATTTGACCGCCTAAACGAAAAGTCAACATTTTACCCACGTCTAGGGGCAAAACTGTCATTTTACATCGTTCGTCAGATTTCGCCGAACTAATCACGGATTAATTCACTAATCATGATTAGTCACTAATCTAATCCCGGAATTCAGGACGGGTCGTTACAACCTTCCGTGCATAATTAATTTTGTCCTCGAAATTCCAACTATCCTGATTCCACATCCACCTCGTGGAAAATAAATTTGATCTCACCACACGTGTATATTCGTACACCAACTAGCCAGAACAAAGCTCGTGTGCACCCAGACGTACCACTAGTACTCACGTCGCCTCGACTACGTCGAATGATAGTAATCGTACGTTCCTAACAGACACCACTTGTCAAATCTACTATTTCGCTGACCCAAACAACTCGACGGTTCCTTACTCAATCACCAATCTATCCTGACGTCTGCTCCCACTAGGAGTCACCAAATCTCACTCACCAATCCACAATGAAACATCCAACAAATATCACCACCTGACAGTCTCCAGTTGAAAACTAACAATATACCCACTTGTGGTTATACTAACCGTCAACTCACTCAACCTGAGTATGAGTGGACCCATCAAAATCATTGTGACCTAGTGCACCGTATCCAATGTCCAGTCCACGTCCTCGACTAATCCAATGGTATCGAAACTAAGCCGACTACCAACACGTTCACCAACGTGTTCCTGGTATATCCTATATACCGCCACCAGGTACCATAAGTCTGCCAAGTATCGTACCTCGCACAACGTACAAGGTATGTACATCCATCCATCAACCAGCCTACAACCTGAGTCGTAGCCAATCACGTTTCAATTTTGGAGTCCATATGTCCAATCCAGTACCAAAAAGATCAACAACTCCAATCCATCGTCCATTTTGAATCCTACGGTCACCCGACCAGTAACAAAACGTATACTTCTAATCACGTAATCCAATACGTACCAATCTGACTCACGCCTACCAAGGTGTTTCCTCTCATGCCAACTGGTATCTAATCTCACTCACGTCTACCGAGACGCAACAATTTTGAACCTATCGGTTACCTGCTCAATCGATTACCACAATGCGTTCGATTGACTTCATAGGGAAGCCAATCCCAACATTCACACAATTAAGGTTGAAAAAATCCGACCACGTCAGAAACCTACTCACTTGAGTAATACACCATACGGGATTTACCTCGAAAAGAAATTCAGTCCCAACATCCTCAATTCAAACATCCAAGTAAGAGCGATAAACTCTCCATCTATCTGGACCGTCAAGATCACGATCCAGATCCATCACTACGTCACCCGACCATGAACGTCACGATCCTTGATCGTCACGACACCCAAAGTCCTCAACATCACAATCCTGATCCACATCGTGATCCTAGGTAGATCCACACTTGCTCACTTAGTTAACTATCCACCTGAAATCTGATCATAGGGTCTTACACCCTCTTGAATCCTTCGTCAGTCACATCACTTCTTAACCAATTCCCACATCTAAACCGATCAGTCAATGATGAGACACGCCGAGACTGTGGGTTCTCTCCAATTAACTCGTATCAATCCTTGGCATTCCACCTAGGAAAATCAAGGATGATCCAAGACAATGACAACAAAATCCATCCGACGTGAATGCAAACAAAACTCGTTGCACTCACCACGCCATGAAATCCAACATCGTCCTCCACCAAGCAGAAAATGAGAAATCTCATTCACCTAACTTCAAAATACTCAACTCCTCCTGATGACCCAAGACAAATCCCGGGTCCACCAACCAATACACGATCAATATACCAGTGACAACGAACATGATCTACCATGGTAAAACCTAAGAAGTCACCCTTATGACTTTGAAATACCCATTACCAATGCGGAAAACCCGCACTCCTCTCGTCACCTCAAACGCAACCACTCTCGATTCCGTAGTTCGAACCATGTTGGAACCAACACACTCTGACATCAACCAAGTGTCCGTAACCAGTCTAACTCTATCCATGATCCATTACTGGACCACAGATACCGAACTCATGCCCATCTCGATGGATTCACATCCAGACTCGTGACTCATCGTCATCACAAACATCGGCACCAACACCAGCACTAGTACCATCATTAGTACTAGCACCATCACTAACATCAACACACAAGCATCCCCATTAGTATCAGCACAATCCCCAACACTAGCACTAACCTCAGCATCAGCACACTAACACCAGTATCAGTATCAGCACACAAGCAACCACACTAGTGTCAGCACACATTACCATCACCTGCACACCATGTGCAAATCAGAAAACCCTGGTTCTCCGCTCATACCGAGCGACGACCCCGTACCTCTGCTCAAAATAGGTGAAACTCTGCCTCCCTAGTACCCAACAACTCTGGGTACAGTCACTCGGACATCTCATACGAGAAAAGAAAACGTTCCCCGATTCCTAACAATCATACTATAACCACTCTCGGTAGTAGTGCCTGCCACAGACTCATGCAAACCTAACCACCATACCTCACTATCGAGACTTCGCATCCTACGAAATCAACCGCCCGTACTAATTACTCTGTATCCCTACTCCGGGATTCCATCGACAAGTACCAAACCCTGGTAACCTGTCCAACTTATCTCTAACTAGTCATAACTCGACTCAACCAACGTCATCTACTGGGTCACCCATGACCTTAGTTGCACTAACAATCCATCACAGCTAAAGTAGCTTGTCTAACCCAACCGTGAGTGTGATAACTTATATGTTTGGAATGATTAAGTGATAAATGAATGAAACGGTATGAACAAATAGGCGAGTTGGGGTACCAAGTTATCTTGGTACGCACACGTGGTTGATGTCCGAGTGAGTTGGTTCCAACATGGTTCGAACATCGAAATCAAGCGAAGTTGTGATTGAGAAGAGGAGAGGTATGCTTGATTCAGCATTGGGGATGGATATTTCGAAGTCACAAATGGTGACTTCTCATTTTCTGCCCATGGAAGATGATGTCTATTGGCACCAGTATGTTGGCTGTGTATTGGTGGGTGGACCTATGATTGGCTTTGGGTTATTGGACAAGAGAAGTTGTGTTTGATTCTGAATTGGTGGTGAATATGGAGGTCATCATTCCACCTAGGGAAATATGATGAGGGATTCCGGCTAGGGTAAGATGAGGAGAAAGATGACGTGGAATGACAAGGATCGATATGAGGTAATTGGAGAGAACCCACAGTCTCGACGTGTCTCGTCGTTGACTGAACTGTTTAGATGTGAAAATGGTTAAGAAACGATTTGGTAGTATACAGATTCAAAGAGAGTGTATGACCATATGATCTAAAATCTGGTAGTTAGCGGAGTAAACATGTCTGGATCCTAGGTGGCTCAAGATCGCGATGTGGATCCGGATAGTGATGATTGAGGATATAGGGCATTGTGACGATCGAGGATCGTGATGTTAATGGTCGGGTAATGTGGTGATGGATCTGGATCGTGATCTTGATGATCAGGTCATGTGGTGGATTAGGATGGCGTGGATCATGATGTTGTGTCGTACTAGCAGACTTCGCCTTGCTGATTATGCTAGCTAGGAGTAGAGGAAAATCGTATCATGGGGAAACTGAAGCATCTCTTGGATATTTGGATATGGGAATATTAGGTCGACTTCTTTTCGAAGTTAATCCGGTATGAGACGGTAGTTGAGTGAATTGAGGTGTATACGATCTGTCTTGGATGTTTGGCTATGAGGATGATGGGATTGACTTCCTTTCGAGATTAATCCCCTATGATATAGTAATGGAACGAGTGGGTATCCGACGGGGTCGGATTGGTTAGTCTTGGATATGTCAATGATGGGATTGGCTTCCTTTCAAAGTTAATCGAATATGGTATGGTAATCGTTTAAGTAGGTAACCAATAGGTTCGGAGTTGGTGCGTCTCGGTAGACGTGGGTGAGATTGGATGCCCATTTGGCATGAATGGGTACGCCTTGGTGGGCGTGATTCAAATTGGTAAGTATTCGATTACGTGATTAGGAGTAGATGTTGTGATACTGGTCGGGCGACCATAGGACTCGTGT
Source organism: Prinsepia uniflora (assembly GCA_032719365.1). Lineage (NCBI taxonomy): Eukaryota > Viridiplantae > Streptophyta > Magnoliopsida > Rosales > Rosaceae > Prinsepia > Prinsepia uniflora. The sequence continues at coordinate 69,105,584 of CM064867.1, read as the reverse complement.
TGGATGATGAGTTGGAGTATTTGATCTGTCTAGTACTGGACTGGACGGATGGACTCTAGAATTGAAACGTGATTAACTACGAGCTATGTAGTGGGATGGTTAGTGGATGGATGTACGTTATGGGTACGTTGTTCGAGGATCGATACTGGACAGGCCTGAGTGGTTCCTGGTGACGGAAAATAGGATGTACTAGCGGTATGTGGATGAACGTGTTGGTTGTCGGCTTAGTTCCGATATCATTTGGATTGGTAGAGAACGTAAACTGGACATTGGATACTGTGTGTTGGGCTAGAGTGATTTGATGGGTTCATTGATTGTACGAGCAGGTGCTACGAGCTGTGGATGGCTAGTGGAACCCTAGAGTTATGATGTGTATCACTACTGGGCAGGTATTCATTGGGGTCCAGTTACACACAGGTCGCGTGAGGTTTTGGTATACGTATACTCAGGTTGAGTGAGTTGTTGGTTAGTATAACCACGGGTTACTTTTCATGGTGCAGTTGCTCTTTGACTATCACTAATGGAAGCAAGGATTTATGAGGAAGTTTTGGTACTAGATATCTTGGTACGACTCTAGAGTGAGTCAGGGTGTGTTGGCGATTCGAATTTTGACCTTGAAGCCTTGAGTGCCAGCTGATACCTTGGTACGACTCTAGAGTGAGTCAGGGTGTGTTGGCGATTCGAATTTTGACCTTGGAGCCGTGAGTGCCAGCTGAGTGTGACATTTTGGGACGTGTGATGTTAACATGGTAAAGTACAAGAAATGCGGAGAAATTGTGAGATTTGATAACTCTCGGTGTGGGAGAGATGTCGGATTGATTTGCGACTGACAAAGTGATGACTGTTTTGGCTAGATGTGTAAGCATAATGGTAGAATTGTCGATGGTATTAACTCGGAACGTGTGATCAATTTCATTCGAAGTGGTCAAGTGTAGATGATGCGACGTGAGTATTAGTGGAACGTCTGGGTGACGACAAGTATTGTTCTGGTTGGTGGGTGTACACGTGTACACATGATGTGAGACCGAATTTGCTTTCCCCGAGGTGGTTGTGGAATCAGAATAGTTGGAATTTCGAGGATGAAATTATTTAAGAGGGGGAAGGTTGTAACGACCCGTCCCGAATATCGAGATTAAATATGAATTAATTATGGATTTAGAATGACTAATTGGGGATTAGTTGAGTAAATTCGGACGGACGATGTAAAATGACCGTTTTGCCCCTAGATTTGGGTAAAATGTTGACTTTTGACTCAGCGAGTCAAACGTTCGAGGACCGATGATTTTGACTTAGATCGGGACATCACGAGTCCGTAGATAGGCAGCACGTCAAAATCGGACGTTCAACGGGAAAGTTATGGTCACCGGTGCGAAATTGATTAAATGTACGACCCGAGAACTTAATTAAAATAATAATAAAATAATGAAATCTGATTTATCATTTAATTAAACCAGGACCCTTGGATGAGTGACACTTGTCACTCATCCTATGGTTACATTTTCCCCCAAATTGTCGATCTATGTCCATTGGTCCATTTAATTAATTAATTTACTCACACACACCACATTTTCTGTATCTTCCCACCCGTGCATCACCTTCATTTTTCTCCCTAAACAAACACACAAAAACAACTGCACAAACAACCTTCAATCTTCATCCTTTGCTTGTGACCCGTGAATGAAAGTTGGAGAGGACATTGAGACAAACCAAATGGTGGCCACGGCAAGGACTGCCATGCATAGTGGCCGGAGTTTCGAAGGTAAACCCGAAAATCCTATTTTTATTTCAAAAATGGTGGACTTGGTTTTAATGGTTGTTGATCGGTTCTAAGCCTAGGGTTATGTTCCTTGAGCTCTCTTGAGCTTGTAGGTTCAATTTAGGACGGATTTGGACGTCGGAGGTGGCAAGAATGATGACCGCAATTCTGGCCGAAACTTTGAACGGCCATAACTTTCAAACCAAGTACTTTTTGAAATTTCTGAGTTGATATTTGGAATCCTTGACTAGAATAGATGGATTTACATAGGTAGAACGTCGAATGTGGTTGAGAAACGAGTGACATATTGAAGTTTGAACTTTGGGGCATCAATGGAGTTTTCCGAAGAGAAATTCTGGCGAGTCGCCACCGAGTTGACTCGATCCCCTGCGAGTTGACTCATTGACTTTAACCCGTTGGATTTTTGACCGTTGACTAACGGTTCATGATGACGTCAATGTTGACTTTGGTGACGTCAGCGTTGACTTTTTGGTCACCGTTTGACTAGAACTTTGACCGGCGCGTGGAGGCGCGTGGTAGAGTATTTTTAGGTGGGACCATGATCATTTTAAAGGTTTCACCTCGAGATTTTTAGGTGGGACCATGGTCAAATTGAGATTTTTCACCTCGAGAAACGTGTACGGGACACGTTGACTTTTCTGGGAAAGTTTAGGGTTCTTAATATGGACTTGTATAGGTTAGTAGTAACCTTTGGGTATGATTTGGACAGGTCAGGATGACATGTAGTGGTCGGATTAGCCCAGGGATGGTTATGGCACACATATCGAGGCGACCGCTAGGACGGTCTGTGAGTGGACTTCGTTTTCTAAACTGTGATGCATGCATAACTAGTTTATATGTTTTACATATGTGATTTCTATGATGATGATTGGGGCATTGGTGGTGTACATGATTGCACGTATTTCGAGGTAATCCTGTATTTACACGTATTTCAAGGTAATCCCGTATTTACATGTATTTCGAGGTTTACGAGTTTATACTGTTTCTATGTGATCGTGAGTTCAATAATGGTTCTATGGTATGGTTTTGGTTGTGGAAAGATGAACTTGGGTATGAGACCCATTTGAATTATGTGATTGGGCTAGGGGCCTATTTGGTTAACGAAATCGGGTTGAGACCCTTTTGAGTTATGTGATCAGGCCGGGGGTTAAGTGGTTTATAAAATCGGGTATGAGGCCCAGTTGGTTTTATAAACGTGATTTCGGGTTTGGGACCCTATGTTTTATAAACGTGATTTCGGGTCGGGGACCCTAAATGGATTGTAATGTTTTATGGGAATTTCGGACAAGGTCCATTGAGATGTTTTGAAATGACTTTATAAAACTGTTTTCCATATACCATCTTGATACGAAGATATGTGATGGTCTCCTCCAAGTGTCTAGGGCACTGGGGAAGTCACGGTGCATTGCCTACGAGGGGTCATTATACGGAGCTACCAGACCGTATAGTGACTTAGGAGCAGGATTTCTATGATTGGACGTCTGGGACGTCAGACATCTGGGATGTCAGAGATATTGACCCGGAGAGACCCCAAGTAGCACACGTTGTTTATTACCGTGAGATATGACGTCTAGGAAGGGTAAATATGGATTATTGGATCTATGAAGTGGGTTTTCGGTCGGATTTGTGTTTATGGATTTGAGCGGTGGCCCACTTGGTTTTGGATTTACGGATTTTGGTATTCTACAGTTTTGGGCTCAGTTCCCACACTTGGTTTTTAGTTAGGGTTTTTGGGCTAAGGCCCTAATGGTCCATTTGAGTACATGTTTTGATTACTGATTTTGCGATGCATGCTTAATTTTTAGTGAAGGGTAAATATCTTTATGAAATGTGTTTTTATAAACTTATTGATTTTCGTCCACTCACAATTCTTAATGGTTTAAATACTCTTTAGGTTGACCACGGATGTGGGCTGTAGTAGACATCGCACTCCTCCACCGTTCCTGGCGCGCTCTAGGAGCCCTGTATGGGCTGAGGTATGTTTTATCACTTGTCCAACACTCCGTGTCAGACGGGAGCATGGTGCATCCCACGTTAATCCCGGGGGGATTGGGATGGGTCGTGTCACTTTTCCTTGTCAAAACTCTCCATATGTTGCTTTCTAGCAATGCCCCATCATAGACCTCTTTATAATCTGATAGTTTAGGTAGCCCCCAAACCATGTCCTGTACTTACAGTTTCATTAAACTAGAGTATTTTAAATGACCATATCTTCTATGTCATAGCCAAGATTTACCTTCAACTGTGGCTTTCCTTGCTACTGCATTTACATGCTCCAGAGATAGTGAGAAACGTATATTTCCCAGCATTGGAATAGAAACAATCCTCTGTGTGAACTCTTCATCTTCATAGATTTCTACTATTCTATTTCCAAAGGTTAGGTAGTACCCGTGCTCAACCATTTAGCCAATACTAAGCAGGTTTGCATCCAAACAAGGAACTAACATCACCTCATGAATCAGCTTCTTGCCATTATTGTTGTTGATCACCAATGTACCCTTCCCTGTAGCCTGTACCAATTCACTTGTTCCTATCTTAACCTTGGCTATCACAGTTTTATCCACATAAGTCAGTAATCACTCATGTGAAGTCCTACGATTGGTGCTTGCACTATCTACATACCAGGCACCCATCTTTTTAGGCCTTTGTAGCATTGCAAGCATAAAACATCACTGCATCATTTTCTTTTACATTCCTTGCAAGATTAACTACTGGTTTAGGATTGGTCTCAGATTGCTTTGCAAGACAGTCCCTTGCTAGGTGCCTGATTTGTTACATTAGAAACACTTCTTTCCATTATACCAGTAATAACCCCAGTGATTCTTCTCACATATCTTGCACTTAGGAATACTGGAATCAGATTTACTTTCCTCACTCTTGTGGTTTCTTGACTTTCCAGAATTAGATTTCCAGTTCCTATTGTTCTTATAATTTTCCATTTTCCTTGATTAGCACTCATTTGAATTCATAGACATTGTAGAGAATGCCTTATCCATATTTACATTCTCATCATCATGCATCTCTATTCTTGATAGAATGTTCTTATAGAAGCCACAATGTCTTCTACCACGATAGTATCAAGGTTTCTAGTTTCCTCAATGATGGAAACAATAGAATCATAGGATTTTGTCAAACTGATTAAGATTTTTTGTGCTAGAAATTTTTCAGAGATATCATCTCCATAAGTTTTCATTTTATTCACTATCATATGATCTAGACAGATAAACACTCAATGATTCATTATCCTTCATCCTAGTGTATTTGAAATCTCTCCTTAAGAATGGGAGTTTAACAGCCCTTACCTTCATATAATCTAGAGATCGCACTACTCTGATACCATATTAGCAATCAACGATAGAGGTTTCTTCAACTTTAATTAATCTTCTACTTCTTCGCACAACACACACTAGCTGAATCGATTGGTTTAGGATGATACGTTGTAACGACCCGAACCTTTATTAGTAATATTTTATTGTGAAATCACTATTTTACCCCTAAAGGGGGGAACTTTGACTTTTGACCCGGGAAATAATTAGGACTTTGACCCATGACCGTGACATAGATCGGGACATCACGAATCCGTAGATAGGCGGCACGTCGAAATCGAACTTCGTATGAAGAAGTTATGGTCACATAAGTGATTTTAGCAAAACTTACCAACCAAGAACAAACTTAAAATAATATTAAAATATTCATATATGTGCAAATCCCTAAAATTAATCTGAGCCGTCGGATGAAAAATGTCACTTGTCCTAGAGATTACTATTCCCAAAAAACTGGTCCTATGCCTATTGGTCCCTTTTTAATTATTATATTTTCTCTCATTTCACCCCATCCCTTCATTTCCTGCCCATTTAATCTGGGCCGTCCATTTTTCTCTTATTTTTCTTTTATATGCACGACCACATCTCTCTCTCACCCTCACACATATTTTCCCACCGTGAAGAACACACAAGGCTCACCGTGCACAGACCCACCCCTAGACAACTAACCATCCACCATTCTTGCCACCAGACCACCACCACCGTCATCACCACCTCCATCTTCATCATCAGCCACCACCTCTCATCTTCTCCCTCTGTCTATAGACCCAGAAAACCCACCCAGACCCGAGACGGGTTTTTGGATCTAGGAAATCCAAACCACACTGCCCCAACTCCTCGACTCGAACCAGGACCAGGCTAAGACTGTTAGGACCCCAGGAGAACGGAGAGACAGTCTAGGCGACCCACGGCGGCGACACTGCGGAGGTAAGACCCAAAACCCGAGAGGCTCTATTTTTCCCCATAGCTTGAACGACCATCTTTAACGTATACAATTCGACTCTCTTTGTTGGGACACGTCCTAGGAGCAATGACGACGTGAAACGAGCCGGGTTCGACGTTGGAAGCCGGCGGGAGTGACGGGGAAGACGACTGGAGCAGAACCGTGAGTTTCTTCTAGTCCCTGGTATGAATCTCATCCCTGTTTCCAGTTTTTGAAGTCATAGAGCTATAGAACAAACGTAGATGATCCTTTAGGAACAAACCCTGTCGAAAATGGTGGCTGGAAACGGAATCTGGAAAAGGGTCAAGCCGCGGGTTGACGGTGACCTGGTTTCAAGGTTTCTGGTTGACCTGGTCACTATAGCAGTGATAATGTCATCATGTCAGAAAATGTCAGACCAGGGACCAACCAGAGAGTGACACGTGTCCTCTAACATGTGTTAGAGATTACGTCATGCTAACGCCAGCAATCACTGTAGCAGCGTTGACCATGCGTTGACCAGGCGCGTGGGGGCACGTGTGAATAGTACTTTTGGTGGGCCGGTACTATTTTCAAGGTTTCGACGAAACGGATCCCATGGCAGTGGTTTCGTGTCGATCGGAGATCGTTAAGTCAATCAAAATGGGGTTTGAAGCCTCAAGAATAGTGCCCGGGCTACGTTTTCGGGACGAATCTATTCTAGGGTTTTAGTATTGAACTAGTAGGGTCTTTTAGTGACTCTTGGACATGTTAATAACAGGTTTAGGCGGTCGTTGAGCAGTAAGGACCGTGTGTGAGTGGGCTATTATGGGTAGGCATGCATAAACTGTTTTACTATTCCATTTTATGATTTAGATGGGACTATTATGGGTACTATATGAGAATGCTTATTACATATTATGATGTTTTGGGCATGTGACCCGTCTAGATTATATGTGGAATGTTTTCAGGGATGTTCAGGGGACACAGGGTAACTATACTATTATTGTGATGTACTTTCCTACCTTATTATCTTATCTCCTCCAGGGAAGGTCGTTGGCCTGGGTGGACCCTGGAGTAGTCACGGGGCACTGACTGAGAAGAGTTGACCCCGTTGCGTTGCCTACTCTCAGTAAGGCATATTTAGTATACCTCGGGCACTAACTGGGATATCGAGCACTTGTGGACCTAGGGGAGTTCTCGGGCTTTGAGACCCTGAGTGGAAACGCGGAGCCTTAGAACCGTGACATCATTATTAGGCATCGGGGATGCTGGGGTTGGGTTTTACAGTGCCCACCACACAAAAACTCCATAAAACAAATATCTTCTATAAGCTCTGCCCACCACAAACAACTACTTATATAATCAGGCTTGGCAACTTGCTTCATGCCACTTGACCCCACCAAAATATCACCTCTTTTTATAAACAGCACTGACCTCATCTTTGTCCCCCCGGACTCCTTGCTTGTTCGGTCTCCCGATGTCCCCTAGGACTCCCTGCTCGGTCGGTCTCCCGATGTCCTCTCCCCCCCCCCCTCGGGACTCTCTGCGTTGTCGGTCTCACCGATGCCCCCTTGAACCCCCATGCTCTGTCGGTCTCCCGATATCCCCCCAGACTCCATACTAGGTCGGTCTCCCTATGTCCCTTCGTACTCCCTACTCGGTCGGTCTCCCGATGTTCCCCTTGGACTCCCTGCTCGGTCGATCTCTCGATGTCCCCTCAGGCTCCTTACTCGGTCGATCTCCCGATGTTCCCCTCGGAATTCCTACTGGGTTGGTCTCCCGATGTCCCCTCGGACTCCCTGCTCGGTCCGTCTTCCAATGTCCCCACGTACTCCTTGCTAGGTCAGTCCCCACCGATGTCCCCTCCGTGACAGGACCCATCCCAATCCCCTCAGGATTAACGCGGGATGACCCTGCTCCCGTCTGACACGAAGTGTCAGACAAGGGATATTTCCGACCTTTGCCCTCTCGGGCTATCAGAGTACGCCAGGATCCGGAGGAGGTATGTGATATCTCGGTCTCTGTTACAGTCCACATCCGATGTCAACCTGAAGGGCAGTCAAAACATTAAAAGCTGTAAGTGGACAAAACAAAAGTTTATAAAAACAGTTTATCGAAGACATTTGTACCCTTCACTAAAAAGCATGCATGCATTCGAAAACCATTTAACCGAAAGAAACCATATGTGGGAACTAAGCCCAAAACCAAGATTGAAAGAATCATAAAGACTCAACCGTACGGGTCACTGCCCAAAACCTGTGTAAACACACATCATATATCATATCATATACCATACATCATATATACATATAATTCACACAACCAATCCTATCACGGTTTCCAAAGCTACGCGCGTGCTACCCCGGTCTCAATCCGAGTCTTCTCAAAGTCAAGATCAATGTCCGCAGACCACTGACCCTACCTGAGGTAATAGTAATCATAGCCTTCCTGAGAGTAAGGAACCCAACTAGGGGGTGACTCCACTCAGTCGGTGCTCCGTGACTACTCCGGGGTCCACCCAGGTCAACGACCCTCCCCGGAGGAGATAATAGAACAAGTAAAGGAAGGTATATGAACATATATATACATAACACAATATCCATGCCCGGTTCCCCTGAACCATCATGATCCATAAAATCCATTAACCAGGGCTCATGCCGATTCCCATAAACCATCATGGACCAGAATGACCAGACAAAGGTTCATGCATGTTCCCATAAACCGTCATGTACCACAATGACATAACCAGGGTTCATGCCAGTTCCCATAAACCGTCATGTACCATAATAACATAACCAGGGTTCATGCCGGTCCCCATAACCCGTCATGAACCACGATACCATAACAAGGGTTCATGCCAGTTCCCATAAACCGTCATGAACCGGGAAATCCATTTAAGGTTCCCTGACCTGAAATCAAAACAGTAAAGTAACTTGGGTCTCGTGCCCGAACAGAGGACATCAGCTGGGCACCGTGCCCGATATCTGAGGTCATATGCTGGAGACAAAACCAAATGGTTCCCATACCCGAGTTTATCCTTTTGAAATCCAAATCCAATTCATTAAAACCAATAAGGAAATACAGGCTCGTATAAGCACCGTATAAGGCCGAACCCTCGGAATACGTGCTTATACGTAACCACATACAAATGCACCCATGGCATTACCAAACATGTATTAAAACATATAATAAACATTTATGCATGCACCAATTTAGAAAACAAGGTCCACTCACAGACCGTCCGAGCTGCCGCCTCGATTTGCGTGCCATACGGCTCCCCGAGCCGATCACCGTCACCGGGACTCCCAAACCTGTTCAAATTTTAATAGAAGGTTACTAACTACTTAATTAACCTCCCATTAAAGCCCCACAATTTTTCCGTGTTTTTAACTATTTTTAAGCCGACCCTAAACCTTCCGATGCCCCAAAACTTATCGAGACGGTGTCCAATTGGCACGAAACCAGTCCCAAAATGTTCGTTACATCGAATAGAAGATTTCCTGTGTTGAACACTTTCCCAAATTATGGACCACGAGCCCTCACGCACCCCTAGAAAGTTAAAAATACTGTTCATCGTCTCCTACCTCCAACTGAACAAGTTTTTCACTGTAGCAAAACACTGTTCATCCGTCGATTTTTCTCCGGTTTTCGGACTGATTTCAGGTCCATTTCTTCCCATTTTAATCCTATTTCCTATATTTATAGCTAATTAAAACCAAATTAAACACCCCAAAACCGTGCTTCCATCCGCCATCAATGGTGGTCGGACTTTCTCCGGCCGTTCACGGCCATTTCCGGCCATCCCAAGCCCCAAAACTAATCCCATTAACCTCCTAGAGTCCCCAGAAATGTTTCCCAATCCTTAGAATCAAACAAAAACTAACAAAACCGAAATTTGAATTTTTGGGCATTTTCTTACCTCACGGTTTCACCCGCCGTGAGCCACCGCCGTGAGCCACCATGGCCGGCCGTCGTGTCCTCCTCATCATCCCAGTCCTGCCCTCACTCTCACATGGTCACACTTGATGGTGGTTTGTGTGTTTGAAGAAAAATGAAGAAATGGTGCATAAGGGGGGTTCGGGTTTTGTGTTTGGAGAAGAAGAAAATGCAAAGAAATGAAGATGATGATGTTGATCTGGTGAGAGGAGTGAGGATTAGATGATTAGATGAGTGGTGAGGATTTAAAAGTTTAAGTTTAGATGGAGGGCTAGGATTTAATGTGGGGTGAGATTAATTATATAATAATAATTATAATATTACTTAATTAGTTAGATCCACAAATTAAGGGGTTTAGCCAATGGGATGAGTGACACTTCCATGGGACCTACTGAAAATATCTGGCCAATCAGAATTTTCCAACTCAGCCCGGCCTCGAAGTACATGCATAGTGAAATCGAACTTCCGTGACCTATAACTTCTCCGTTCGAAGTCCGATTTCAGCATGCCGCCTGCCTATGGATTCGTATCGTCCTTATCTACGTAACGGTCTTCGGCCCTCGGCCATCGGACCTCCCGGTCAAAAAGTCAACATTTGACCATTTTTAACCAAAATTACCAAAATGCCCCTAAACTTCCGAACGTCATAATTTCCTCCTCGAACGCCGGAATTGAACGTGCTACTTGTCTATGAACTCGTGACGTCACGAACTACGTCACGGTCATTGGTTAAAGTCTATTTGACCTCAATAATGAAAAGTCAACGTTTTGCCACGACTAGGGGCAAAACGGTTATTTCGCATCGTTCGTCCGATTTCGCTCTACTAATCACGGATTAGCCTCACTAATCGTGATTAGTCACTAATCTAATCATGGAATTTGGGACGGGTCGTTACACTCGGACTCCTTGCTTAGTCGGTCATCAGAATCCCAACGCAAACAACTTAGCATGCACCCAGGAAAACCTCATAACACACCTGAATACAACCAGGAAACACTACAAATCAGAAACCCCTTATGACCATTATACATAACATACATACATGTCACACATACATGCCTTCGTGCATACTGACATACATGTCACACATACATGCCCTCGTGCATACTAACATACATGTCACACATACATGCCCTCGCTCATACTGCCATACATGACATACATACATGTCACACATACATGCCCTCGTGCATACTGACATACATGTCACACATACATACCCTCGTGCATTCTGACATACATAACCACTCATCCATGTCAAGCATACATGAACTCATACATACACTCGACACATTACCAAGCACCCACATACGCTCGACACATTACCGAGCACCCACCTCGGCTCAACACATATCGAGCTGCTTGACACATTACCGAGCACCCATATCAACTTAACGCATATTGAGCCGCTCATCTACTGAGCCTAGTTTCAACGCTACACCTAGCTCACATGTTGAGTGACAAAAATATACATCAAAGAATCACTCAAAAGCAGTCAAATTCATACTTGGAGTCATATTCAGTGGGGGACTACCAGAGCACAATCACTACAAACGTCAATCCACTCAGACATACAACACACTACAGGGCCTCTTTTCTTCCGCATCCTACCTCGACCGAGGACTTGGGGACTAATGATTCTCAGGACCCACTCCTAATCCCCCCGGATTAAGGGCTAAATCCCGATCCCGTCTAACTTACTCATGACACGAAGGCTAAACTGTCGTCCAACCTTCATGTGACACATAAGTCGGACAAGGGATTCTCGATCCAACCGTCCAAAAACTTCCGAACTTCCCAGAGTGCGCAAAGTCTATTGTGGATCGTACGTGTGATGTCTCCGTCTCTCTCTACTAACAGCCCGCACCGCAACAACCTGCTGGAGGGTATCGAAAACACGAAAAGACTGTGAGTGGACAAAAATAAAGAATAAGTTGAAAAACATTTAATAAAACAATTACATTTATACCCTCCACTCAAAACCAATGCATGCATATCAAGTCAAGTCATGAAATCACTCATATCAAAAACCCTCATTGAAAAACCATTTGAAAACCCGTATCAAAAAGTTATTCAAATCCAGGCCTCAACCTCAAATATCAAATCAATCTCAAATCCGGGAACTCAGTCCCAAAACTCGTCAAATCCACTTCATCCGGGCCATTTACCAAAACATCAGAAAACCAGTGAAAAACATCAATCACACAAGTTTACTGGATCTCAAGTGCGCCCGAGTCTTTAAACTCAAAACAAAATGCGCAATAGCCAGGCCTTCCCAGGATATCCGAGTCTTTAAACTCAAAACACAATCACAGGCCACAAGGGGGGGGGGGTATCATATCCGAGTCTTTAAACTCAAAACCATATACCGAGTCTTTAAACTCAAAACATCAATCCAGGGCCCTCCCTAGGGCCCCCCCCCCCCTCGTCAATCATCCGAGTCTTTAAACTCAAAACCAGATCCAGTGGGTTTTCTCTTTTCTTTACGGGTCTTTAAACCCAAAACCATTTTTCAATCAACCATGAAAACCCCAGAAAATCCATCTCCGGATTTGCAACAATGATTTCGTAAGCTGGCATCCAGAACCACTGTCTCGAACCCAAATCCAGACTTCCTTTCCAAACCTCGAAAACCAAAGCCGAAACATCATTTCCGAAATCACAAGAACAGGGCTCCCAGCCCGAAATCACTTTTCTGACATCCATTTCAAAACCTTGAAATCAAATCATATGTCAAAACCAGAAGTCAAATCATTAAAACCATCGTCAAATCATAAGAGAAAGCGAAACCTCGTAAAACGTGAATTTTCATTTCCTCGAAAAACGTGCACAAAACGTAAACCATCACAATCATAAATCAAATCATAGAATCAAGTATAGAAAACATATAAAAACATATATGCATGCATCAAGAGTTAGAAAGCAAAGTCCACTCACAGACCATTCCGACGTCGCCTCGATACGCGCGCACTTACGCCGTCTCCGGCCATTCCGCTATCCTCGGCTTTCCCAAACCTGTCCAAATCCCATAACGAGGTTACTAACTACTTCACAAAAGTCCAACTCAAATCCCATAACTTTCCCGAACTTCTAAGCGTACTTTAAATGGGACCCTAGACCTTCGATCCCGCAGAACTATCCCGAAACAATGTTCGATCGTCCCGAAACCTATCCCAATAGATTCGTTACAACGATTAGACCAAAAACCTAGTTGACCACTTCCCGAGAAACGGCCGGACGCGCCTCTACGCGCAGCCCAAAGTGGTTGCGCGTGGGCCTCACGCGCCTGCACAGTAACCACTGTTCATCGTCTTCCTCAGCCGTTCGACCGGTCTGAACCGGCGAGGGCGGTTCTTCGCCATTCCTCCACCAATTTCCTTCCTTTTTCCACCAAAATCTTCGTCCTCATCCGAGCAACTAAGTCCAATCCTAACAACTAAACATTACGGCCTAAATCTCATCTCCTAAACTCGAATTTAAACTCAAACAAAAGCCTGTTTCTGCTACCGGCCTCCAGGTCTTCCTCCCATCACGGCTTCAAGTTCTAAAGGTTCCCAAGGACCTAATGAGTCGACTAGGACTTACCAGACACCTCGACTCTGCCCCAAAAGCCACAACTTTCAAATTGAACCAAAACGGAAAAACAGAGGAATAAGAAATCTTACCGTCGTCCTAGCCCCACCGTGCTCACCGCCGCGTTCCCTTGAGTCCACTACACTCCTTAAGTCCTCCTCCGTTCTCTAAACACCACTAGCCTCCACAATTGATCAAGCACGGCGGCACCACCACCAAACTTCCTCTCTGTTTTCCTGAGAACTCACCCTCTCCTCACACACCAACACTCGACTCTCAGTCTTCTCAACTCAGTCCCTGCACTCTCAACCTCCCTCTGAACACACTCACCCACTCAAGAATTCTCACCTCCCTGCAACCCGATCAATTTTTTCTCTCTGCCCATGCTCTGTTCTTCTCCCTCTTCGAACAAACACGACTCAATAACACTGCCCAAATAATTTTTCCCGTGCAATTGCGTAGAACCCTCTAGCTTCCTGCCACCTGTCACAATCCTATGGTCCCTAACTCAAAAATATCCAATTACACACTGCACACTTGTCCTCATCAGATTTCACAATTCCCAATGTTCAAAAAGACCAAAATGCCCTTGTGAGTCAAAATTACCATTTTGCCCTTCAACTTCCTAGACCCATAACTTTACCGTCCGACGTCCGATGACAGTGTGCCGCCTGTCGTTGTACTCAGGACGTCGAGACCTATCTAACGGTCCTCGGTCTACGTGGAGAAACCTTGTCGTGCAAAAATTCAACTTTTTCCCTCTATTTTAACCAAATTACAAAAGTGCCCTCAATTTTCCAAATATCATAACTTCCTCCTCGGATGTCGGAATCGGGCGTGCCACCTATCTATGGACTCGTGACATCCCGAACTACGTCGCAGTCATCGGTCAAAGCCCAATTGACCGCCCAAACTAAAAGTCAATAATTTGCCCAAACTAGGGGCAAAATCGTCCTTCTACGCCTAATGTCCAACAGTAGCCAACTAACCACCGATTAACCTCACTAATCCGTCACTAATCACTTCGCTAATCCCGACTCCCGGGACGGGTCGTTACAATGATACACCGAGCGGAGTAGTGCAAGGTGAAGAGTTGCTCAGTTAGTGCACTTTACTTGAAAGTCCTCAACCGAGGCAGTCCGCCTCAGTCAAGAATTATGGGACTTGTTGACGTGACATCTGACCAAACAACGGATCTGTCACAATACTACACTGGACCACGGATAAGCCCACTAGAAGACCTTAAAGATCACATAAGGCCCATGTGTAAGACCCGTGTCCTGGAGGGAACGGTGAACAATCCCACATTCCTGCGAGGGGGGAATGGTCTGGGAAGGGAATGGTGGTGTGCCTTAAAGGTGTAGGCACACACCTATCTAGCATGAGACCTTTTGGGAGCTCAGTGGCTTTGGGGGGGATTGGAACCCCAAAGTTAAGCGAGTTGAGGCTGGTGCAATTCCAGATGGGTGACCCCTAGGAAGTTGCACCGTGAGCTCCCGAAAACAAAACCGTGAGGGCAAGGGCAAGGAGGCCCAAAGCGGACAATATTGTGCTAGAAGAGTCGGGTCCTGACCGAGGAGGGTCGGGTCCTGACAGAATGGTATCAGAGCCAGACCCCAACTGGGAAGTGTGCTAGCGAGGACGCTGGGCCCTTAGGGGGGTGGATTGTAAGACCCGTGTCCTGGAGGTAACGGTGAACAATCCCACATTCTTGCGAGGGGGGAATGGTCCAGGAAGGGAATGGTGGTGTGCCTTAAAGGTGTAGGCACACACCTATCTAGCATGAGGCCTTTTGGGAGCTCAGTGGCTTTGGGGGGGATTGAAACCCCAAAGTTAAGCGAGTTAAGGCTGGTGCAATTCCAGATGGGTGACCCCCTGGGAAGTTGCACCGTGAGCTCCTGAAAACAAAACTGTGAGTGCAAGGGCAAGGAGGCCCAAAGCGGACAATATCGTGCTAGATGAATCGGGACTTGCCAGAAGAGGGTCGGGTTCTGACAATTGAACCACGCTGACAGGACCCATCCCAATCCCCCCGGATTAGTGCGGGATGACCCCTGCTCCCGTCTGACAAGAAGTGTCAGACAATGGATATTTTCAACCTTTGCCCTCCCGGGCTATCAGAGTACGCAAGGATCCGGATGAGGTATGTGATATCTCGGTCTCTACTACAGTCCACATCCGATGTCAACCTGAAAGGCAGTCAAAACATTAAAAGCTGTGAGTGGACAAAACAAAAGTTTATAAAAACATTTTATAAGACATTTGTACCCTTCACTAAAAAGCATGCATGCATTCGAAACCCGTTTAACCAAAGAAACCATATGTGGGAACTAGGCCCCAAGCCAAGATTGAAAGAACCATAATGAAAACGACCATACGGGCCATTGCCCAAATTCATAAGGGACTCAGGCCAAATCATAAGAAACTAACCATACGGGCCACTGCCCAAAACCTGTGTAAACACACATCATATATATACATATAATTCACACAACCAATCGTGTAACGGTTTCCAAAGCTACGCGCGTACTACCCAGGTCTCAATCTGAGTCTTCTCAAGGTCAAGATCAATGTCTGCAGACCACTGACCCTACCCGAGGTAATAGTAATCATAGCCTTTCTGAGAGTAAGGAACCCAACTAGGGGGTGACTCCACTCAGTCGGTGCTCCGTGACTACTCCGGGGTCCACCCAGGCCAACTACCCTCCCCGGAGGAGATAATAGAAGTAAAGGAAGGTATATGAATACATATATATACATAACATAAACATTCATACCTGGTTACCTTGAACCGTCATGATCCACAACATCCATTAACCAGGGTTCATGCTGGTTCCCATAAACCGTCATGAACCAGAATGACCTAACAAAGGTTCATGCCGGTTCCCATAAACCGTCATGAACCACAATGACCTTTCCAGAGTTCATGGCGGTTCCCATAAACCGCCATGAACTTCGAAATCCATCTAGTCCCTGACCCGAAATCATCAGTGTAAAACAACTGGGTCTCGTGCCCGAACATATGACTCAACTGGGCATCCTGCCCGATATCTAAGGGTCAGTCACGACTCCGATCATAGTGATGTGTGCAACCATCCATCCAGGACCGTCCTCAATCCTGGTATGTCGCCGTGAACGTATCAACCGACGCGACCATCACAAGATCATGGTGCACTCATCACCGATCGATATCCTGAACCGTCCGCACTCCGAAGTCGAGCCTCTCCAGGCTGCCCGACCACGAATCGTGCATCGTGACCTCTTCGGAAGGAACACATCCCAATCCGGAGGCGAGCGTCGTATCGTCGATCGTCGTGCACATAGCACCCGCCGCGACCACGATTTAGACCCGAAGGTCGTAAATAGCGTCATATGCTCGAGACAAAACCAAATGGGTCTCATACCCGAGTTTATCCTTTTAGAAATCCAAAACCTTTTCATTTAGACCAATAAAGAAATACAGACCCGTATAAGCACCGTATAAGGCTGAAACCTCGAAATGCGTGCTTATACGTAACCACATACAAATGCACCCATGGCATCATCAAACATGTAATAAAACATATAATAAACATTTATGCATGCACCAATTTAGAAAACAAGGTCCACTCACAGATCGTCCGAGCTGCCGCCTCGATTTGCGTGCCATAGGCTCTCCCGAGCCGATCACCATCACCGGGACTCCCAAACCTGTCCAAATTGTAATAGAAGGTTACTAACTACTTAATTAACCTCTCACTAAAGCCCCATAATTTTCGCGTATTTTTAACTATTTTTAATACTGAACCTAAACCTTCCGACACCCCGAAAACTATCGAAACGATGTCCGATTGACGTGAAACCAGTCCCAAAATGTTCGTTACATCGAATAGATCAAATTACATGTTGGAACCATCCCCAAAATCTCCCCCACGCGCCCGTACGCACCGCCTGAAGTGGCTGCGTGTGGGCCTCACGCGCCAGCTATAGTACCGTCTTCAACCTCTCGACGGCCGGTCTGAACTGGCCGGTTCGGTCCGTTCCTGCAACTGGACCGGCGTGACCGGTCCAGGGTCCTACAATCCTCAGTTCTCATCCGTTTTCTTCCATTTTAATCCCTAAATTCCTATTTTCAAGTTTCTATCTAACCCAATTAACCAAAACTCCTAAAACCTTCGAAATCCGACCGGTTCAATTGAACCCCTCACGGTTCGAATATCCAAAACCTTCCCCAGGCTTCCTCGACTTCTAACCATCCTCAAAACCTTCCTAACAACGTCCTAGAAACCTATTTAACTCATTAAAACCGTCCAAATCGACCCATAACAATTAAAATTGAAAATGGATTAAAATCGGTTAAACTGATACCTGCACGGATTTTGGGCCTCCACCGTGCACGGCAGTGCCGTCCTGGCCGGCCACCACGTCCTTAAAATCCGCCTCATCTCTGGTCTCCCATTGATGATCATAGAGTAAGGGTTTGGGTTGGTTTGAATGGTTGGGTGAGATCGGGAAAATGTTTTGGGAATGAAGGAAAATAGATCGAAGAAGATGATATGCATGAAGGCATAAGGATAGCCTGTGGATGGGTGACACTTGTCACTCATCCATTGGGCAGAAGCTAATTGTCTGGGGCCTACTAAGTCCAAAAGTGAACTCACCTCGTAATTCGTGCAATAGTGCACTCGAACTTCCGTGAACCGTAATTTCGCTGTCGAACGTCCGAATTCAACGTGTCGCCTGTCTTTGGATTTGTATCGTCCTTATCTACGTAACGGTGTTCGGCCCTCGGCCATCGGACCTCTCGGTCAAAAAGTCAACATTTGACCCCTTTTAACCAAAATTACCAAAATGCCCTTTAACTTCCGAACGTCATAACTTCCTCCTCGAACGTCGGAATTGAACGTGCCACCTTTCTATGAACTCGTGACGTCACGAACTACGTCACGGTCATCGGTCAAAGTCCATTTGACCGCCCGATCAAAAACTCAACGTTTTGTCCACGCTTAGGGGCAAAACGGTCATTTTGCATCGTTCGTCCGATTTCGCTCTACTAATCACGGATTAGCCTCACTAATCGTTATTGGTCACTAATATAATCATGGAATTTGGGACGGGTCGTTACAACCTTCCCTCCTTAAATAATTTCGTCCTCGAAATTCCAACCGACCTAATTTAACCGTTCTTCCCTCCTTAATTAGTTTCGTTCTCGAAACTCCAACTATCCTGATTCCACATCCAACTCGTGGAAAGAAAATCCGACCTCGAAACACATGTACACTCGTACACCCACTAACCAAAACTATACTTACTCGTACCCAAGCATACCACTAACACTCACATCGCATCGACTACACTCGACCACGTCGAGTGACAGTAATTACACGTTTCGAATTGACACCATTTTTCGAATCCACCAACTCGTCGACACAACCAACTCGACGGTTCCTTACTCAATCTCTAATTATCATGACGTCTGTTCCCACTAGGAGTCACCAAATCTCACTAATCGATCCATGATGACACCTCCAACAAATTCTCACCACTTGACAGTCGCCAGTCAAAAACTGACACTATACACTCGTGGTTACACTAACCTCCAACTTACTCAACCTGAGTATACACTAACCAACAATTCACCCGACCTGTGTGTAACTAGACCCATCAGAAATACCGTGACCTAGTGCACAGTATCCAACGTCCAGATCACGACCTCAACTAATCCAATGGTATCAGAACCAATCCGACTACCAACACGCTCACCATCCTACAAATGGTATAACCTATATACCGTCACCAGGCACGACAAGTACACCCAGTATCGTACCTTGAACAACGTACAAAGTACGTACATCTACCCATCGATCAGCCTACAACCATCCAAGTCGTAGTCAATCACGTTTCAATTACGGAGTTCACTTGTCCAATCCAGTATCAGAAAAATCGAAACTCCAACCCATCATCTGTTTCCAAATCCGAATCCAAATCCGAAATTTCGTAAGAAATCCCGAATCCAAACCCAGAAATCATATCCATAAACATGTCCAAATTCGAATCCGAAATCATCATTCCGTAAACTGGCATTTGGAACAACCATTCCGAACCCAAATCCATAAAAGGAAATCTACTGTCAAGCTCCAGAATCAAATCATGAATCATCATCCAGAATCCGATTCCAAAACCCAAATCCAGAAATCCTCTTTCAAGTTCCAAAATCAAATCCTGAATCGTCATCCAGAAATCTGATTCCAAAATCCGAAATATCGTTCACGTCTACCAAGACGCACCGTAACCGAACCTATCGGTTACCTGCTCAATTGATTACCACATTACCATCGATTGACTTCATAGGGAAGCCAATCCCAACATCAACACATCTAAGGCTGACCATATCCGACCACGTCGGAAAACTACTCACCTGAGTAATATACCATACGGGGTTTAGCTCGAAAAGAAGTTCAGTCCCATCATGCTCCACTCAAACATCCCAGTAAGAGTGATAAACTTTCCAACTATCTGGAACATCAAAATCACGATCCAGATCCATAACGATACCCAAAGTCCTAAACCAATTCCCACATCTAAACAGATCAGTTAACGACGAGACACGTCGAGACTGTGGGTTCTCACTGACTACCTCGTATCGATCCTTGGCTTTCCACCTAGAAAATCAAGGATGATACAAGACGATGACACAAAATCCATCCTTGTGAATGCAAATAAAACTCGCTGCATTCACCACGCCATGTAATCAACATCATCTGCCACCAAGCAGAAAATGAGAAATCTCAGTCACCTAACTTCGATATACTCATCACCTCCTGATGGCCCAGAACAAATCCCGAGTCCACCAACCAATACACGATCAGTGTACTAGTGGCAACCAACAACATCTACATCATCAACATCATCTACCATCATCTACTTTGGTAGAAACTGAGAAGTCACCCAAAACAACTTCGAAATACCCATTACCAATGCGGAAAACCCGCATTCCTCGTGTCACCTCAGTCACAAACTCCCGCAATTCCGAAGTTCCAACAAGATTGGAAACAACATACCCGGACATCAACCACGTGTCCCTTAACCACTTTAACTCTATCTGAGATCCACTCCTGAACCACAGATACCGAACATATGCACATCACGACGAATGTGACTCAACGTTATCTCAATCACCGGCACCAGCACCAGCACGAGTAACAGCACCAACGCATTATCACCTGCACTAGTATCAGCACACAGGCATCCATACTAGTAGCAGCACACTAACACCAGCACACCGTGAGCAAAACTGACAACCCTGGATCTCGGCTCATCCCGAGCAACGACCCCGTACCTCTGCTCGAATAGGAGAAACTCTGCCTCCATCGTGCCCAACTCTGGGTACAGTCACCCTAACAACTCATACGGGAAAAGGAAACGTCACCTGAACGTCACCGATCCCCAACAACGGTAACTACAACCATCCTCGGTAGTAGTGCCTGCCACAGACTCGTGCAGACCCAACTACCAGACATCACAATCGAGATTCGCGTCCAACGGAATCACTCGCCCGTACCACTACTCCGTATCCCACTCAGGGATTCCATCGACAAGTACCAACCCTGATAACTTGTCTAACCGAACTCTAAGCTGTCGTAATTTGACTCAACCAATGTCGTCTACCAGGTTATCCATGACCTTAGTTGTACCAACAATCTATCACAACTATGGTAGCATGACAACCAACTAGCTATAACCGATAAATACAACCCCGATTGCGAAGTGCAGTTCCAACACAAGCTGACATGACTAGACCGACTAACGAACCCAAATCTGAATAGTCGTCAAAGTCACACCACTCACCAACTTACCTTTCCGAACCATACACACCGAGATAGGGTTCCACGATCACACCTAGAGTCACTCTGAACCCAACTGCGAAAAGCAGTAAAATCGACAATCTGACCGACCCCGCGGTCTTGACATCGTAAGGATGTCAATCCAATCATACCGTAAGTCTAACTAAGATTCCATGAATCTGGCTACTCCCAAGATCACAGCCAGCGAACACAACAAGATCCGACCATCGAATAATCGCAACTCCCAACCAGTCGTCAGAACCGATCCTACGACATCGTGAAAGACGATCCCAACTAACCGTCTCACGATCCAAAACTCTTAACATAATACTACGTTCACCATTCGTAGGGTTCCACACTGTCAACCCCGACAGAACTATGGCAACCCCGGCATCAAATGTCGAACCAAGACATTCCACGATTCCATCCTACTAACTATCGTACCAGCACCCCAACTATCAGGTTGATAACGAACTGTAGCCCCATGAGATATCACATCCTCGACCTGCGTACGGAGTATCGCGCAAAATACGCTCCAGTGTTCAGAGTAACATGAGCAACCCTGCTCTGATACCACGCTGACAGGACCCATCCCAATCCCCTCGGGATTAGTGCGGATGACCTTGCTCCCGTCAGACACGAAGTGTTAGACAAGGGATATTTCCAACCTTTGTCCTCCCGGGCTATCAGAGTACGCCAGGATCCGGAGGATGTCAGGACCCGTCCCACATATCACCTCGATACCCGGGACGAACCCTGCTCCCATATGAAAATCACACTTAAAGTATTGGAAGTTTGGCCGGAATCCTCCCCACGCGCCTCCACACGCCGCCCAAAGTGGCTGCGCGTGGGCCTCACACGCCTGCTATAGTGCATCTTCAACCTTGAGTCACCCGGTTCAACTGTGTTGAACCGGCGTGACCGGTTCTCTGTAATTCCTCCACCATTTCAGTCCAATCCAATCCCAGAAGACCTGTAACTATTTCATCCGACGTCCGATGACAGCTTGCCGCCTGTCGTTGTACTCAAGACGTCGAGACCTATCTAACGGTCCTCGGTCTACGTGCAAATCACAAGTTCACTAAAAAGTCAACATTTTTCTCAATTAGTCAAAATTACGGTAACGCACCCAATCTTCCGAACGTCATAACTTTTTCTCCGATTGGCCGAATCGGACATGCCACCTGTCTACGGACTCGTGACGTCCTAAACTACATCACGGTCAATGGTCAACACTCATCCAACCGGTCAATCAAAAAGTCAACTTTTGACGCACTATTCACAAGGGCAAAATCGTCTTTTTATACAAATATTTACAAAAATTACATTTATGCCCTTCCCGAAGGTACGGGTTGTTACAGAGGAGGTATGTGATATCTCGGTCTCTGCTACAGTCCACATCCGATGTCAACCTGAAGGGCAGTCAAAACATTAAAAGTTGTGAGTGGACAAAACAAAAGTTTATAAAAACATTTTATCGAAAGCCATTTGTACCCTTCACTAAAAAGCATGCATGCATTCGAAAACCGTTTAACCAAAGAAACCATATGTGGGAACTAAGCCCCAAGCCAAGATTGAAAGAACCATAATGAAAACGACCATACTGGCCACTGCCCAAATCCATAAGGGACTCAGCCCAAATCATAAGAAACTAACCATACAGGCCACTTCCCAAAACCTGTGTAAACACACATCATATATCATATCATATAGCATACATCATATATACATATAATTCATACAACCAATCCTGTCACGGTTTCCAAAGCTACGCGCGTGCTACCCAGGTCTCAATCCGAGTCTTCTCAAAGTCAAGATCAATATCCGCAGACCACAGACCCTACCCGAGGTAATAGTAATCATAGCCTTCCTGAGAGTAAGGAACCCAACTGGGGGTGACTCCACTCAGTCGGTGCTCCGTGACTACTCCGGGGTCCACCCAGGCCAACGACCCTCCCCGGAAGAGATAATAGAAGTAAAGGAAGGTATATGAATACATATATATACATAACATTAACATTCATACCCGGTTCCCTTGAACCGTCATGATCCACAACATCCATTAACCAGGGTTCATGCCGGTTCCCATAAACTGTCATGAACCAGAATGACCTAACAAAGGTTCATGCAGGTTCCCATAAACCGTCATGAACCACAATGACCTTTCCAGAGTTCATGCCGGTTCCCATAAACCGCCATGAACTTGGAAATCCATCTAGGGTCCCTGACCCGAAATCATCAGTGTAAAACAACTGGGTCTCGTGCCCAAACATATGACTCAACTGGGCATCCTGCCCGATATCTAAGGGTCAGTCACGACTCTGATCATAGTGATGTGTGCAACCATCCATCCAGGACCGCCCTCAATCCTGGTATGTCGCCGTGAATGTATCAACCGACGCGACCATCACAAGATCATGGTGCACTCATCACCGATCGATATCCTGAACCGTCCACACTCCGAAGTCGAGCCTCCCTAAGCTTCCCGACCACGAATCGTGCATCGTGACCTCTTCGGAAGGAACACATCCCAATCTGGAGGCGAGCGTCGTATCGTCGATCGCCGTGCACATAGCACCCGCCGCGACCACGATTTAGACCCGAAGGTCGTAAATAGAGTCATATGCCCGAGACAAAACCAAATGGGTCTCATACCCGAGTTTATCCTTTTAGAAATCCAAAACCTTTTCATTTAGACCAATAAAGAAATACAGACCCGTATAAGCACCGTATAAGGCTGAAACCTCGAAATGCGTGCTTATACGTAACCACATACAAATGCACCCATGGCATCATCAAACATGTAATAAAACATATAATAAACATTTATGCATGCACCAATTTAGAAAACAAGGTCCACTCACAGATCGTCCGAGCTGCCGCCTCGATTTGCGTGCCATAGGCTCTCCCGAGCCGATCACCATCACCGGGACTCCCAAACCTGTCCAAATTGTAATAAAAGGTTACTAACTACTTAATTAACCTCTCACTAAAGCCCCATAATTTTCGCGTATTTTTAACTATTTTTAATACTGAACCTAAACCTTCCGACACCCCGAAAACTATCGAAACGATGTCCGATTGACGTGAAACCAGTCCCAAAATGTTCGTTACATCGAATAGATCAAATTACATGTTGGAACCATCCCCAAAATCTCCCCCACGCGCCCGTACGCACCGCCTGAAGTGGCTGCGTGTGGGCCTCACGCGCCAGCTATAGTACCGTCTTCAACCTCTCGACGGCCGGTTCGGTCCGTTCCTGCAACTGGACCGGCGTGACCGGTCCAGGGTCCTACAATCCTCAGTTCTCATCCATTTTCTTCCATTTTAATCCCTAAATTCCTATTTTCAAGTTTCCTATCTAACCCAATTAACCAAAACTCCTAAAACCTTCGAAATCCGACCGGTTCAATTGAACCCCTCCCGGTTCGAATATCCAAAACCTTCCCCAGGCTTCCTCGACTTCTAACCACCCTCAAAACCTTCCTAACAACGTCCTAGAAACCTATTTAACTCATTAAAACCGTCCAAATCGACCCATAACAATTAAAACTGAAAATGGATTAAAATCGGTTAAACCGGTACCTGCACGGGTTTTGGGCCTCCGCCGTGCACGGCAGCGCCGTCCTGGCCGACCACCACGTCCTTAGCATCCTCCTCATCTCTGGTCTCCCACTGATGATCATAGGGTAAGGGTTTGGGTTGGTTAGAATGGTTGGGTGAGATCGGGAAAATGTTTTGGGAATGAAGGAAAATAGATCGATGAAGATGATATGCATGAAGGCATAAGGATAGCCTGTGGATGGGTGACACTTGTCACTCATCCATTGGGCAGAAGCTAAATGTCTGGGGCCCACTAAGTCCAAAAGTGAACTCGCCTTGTAATTCGTGCAATAGTGCACTCGAACTTCCGTAAACCGTAATTTCGCCGTCGAACGTCCGAATTCGACGTGCCGCCTGTATATGGATTTGTATCGTCCTTATCTACGTAACGGTCTTCGGCCCTCGGCCATCGGACCTCTAGGTCAAAAAGTCAACATTTGACCCCTTTTAACCAAAATTACCAAAATGCCCCTTAACTTCCGAACGTCATACCTTCCTCCTCGAACGTCGGAATTGAACGTGCCACCTGTCTATGAACTCGTGACGTCACGAACTACGTCACGGTCATCG
Organism: Prinsepia uniflora; assembly: GCA_032719365.1. Classification (NCBI taxonomy): domain Eukaryota; kingdom Viridiplantae; phylum Streptophyta; class Magnoliopsida; order Rosales; family Rosaceae; genus Prinsepia; species Prinsepia uniflora. Next base: position 69,080,074 of record CM064867.1, on the reverse strand, counting down.
GTCAAAGTCCATTTGACCCCCCGATCAAAAAGTCAACTTTTGCCCACGCCCAAGGGCAAAACGGTCATTTCGCATCGTTCGTCCGATTTCGCTCTACTAATCACGGATTAGCCTCACTAATCGTGATTAGTCACTAATCTAATCATGGAATTTGGGATGGGTCGTTACACCATGCCTCAAAGCCCATCACTATTACCCTAACCTAAACCCTAGACAAATTCTATAAATAGGGAGCCCCCTCCCTCATTTGAAGGATCCCTCTCTCCCTTTTCTTTACTTTCTCGCTCTAAAGGCTCTAAGCCACTTGTATTATATCAAACACAATACTATGATATTAATGAGAGTGAGGCAACACCATGGACGTAGCCCGATTTGGGTGAACCACGTACTTTCTTGTGTCTTGGTGTGCGTGCGTGTCTTTACAGTCTCGTTGGTACAATTTTTGCATCAACAAATAATAATGCTATTTTTAATTTTCTCCCAATTTAATTTATTTTCTAATTTTCTGCTAATTCAATTTTTTCCTTTTGAATCTTGTTTTTTGAAAAATTTCCTACCAACTTCTTTAATTACATAAAAAATCAAAGTCTAACTCCTGAATCAGTTCTATATTATGAAATTTATTTGTTTTTAGTGTAAGTAAAATATCCGTAATGCTAAATTATAAATAAAATTATATTTTAATTTATGTTTATGTTTATGTTCAAGGGATTATATTGTTAGTCATTATCAGACCATATTATATCATATTATATATCATATATTTATTATATCAAAATCATTATATAATTTTTATTAGTCTTATATAGCCATTATTTGATACTTAAACTTTTCCCAAAGTTTTATTAAAAATTACTAACTTTTGGACTATATTTTCATCATTTTTGTTAAACATAAACGATATCTATACGATATATCCATCAATATATCTGTAAATTTAACTGTCGATATTTTCGTTGATATCAATATTTTTATCCTTGACAACAACCACTAAAGTCTAATTTAATGTTATTTATTTTCAAGTGCTATAGTTAAATGTTATTCATTTCCACTTAGAAGTTAGTAATGAGAGATTGTAGATTCGCATTAAGAGAGGTGCAGTCAATTTTCACTTTGTCATTCACCGGTTTCTTGCTTGCTTGGTAGTTAACGGTCCTATTTCTTGCTCGTTGTCCAATGATTGAGGCTTTCGCTGCTTCTTTCATAGAGCCGAAGTATGTTAAGAATAAACTAATGGAATAAGTTGGTTGGAATGGATTATTCATTCACAAGGCCATAAGGCCAATATATACAAGTCGAAGTACAATGGAAATAAGGTTCTACTTCTATTGGAAACAAATATACAATTGGTTCTTTAACCCACAAAAACATGCGATTTTACCAAATCTAGACTCCACAAAACATGGAACGAAATAATATGCTTATAATTATTAATATTCCCCTCAAGTTTAAGGGTGGATATCATAAACTCCCAACTTATTTCGTAGTATAAAAAATTATCGTGCCCCGAAGGCTTTTATAAACACATATGCCAATTAGAATCACATAAGAACATATGAAGGACTAATCATTACAACTTGCAGTTTTTCTCAAACAATGTGACAATCATTACAACTTGCAGTTTAATGGGACCAAGATGGCAGAACCTCGTACGATCATGTGGTTGACTAGCCTTGGTGAAGACGAAGGCCGACCAAGAGCAATTTGATGGAATCATGAAGGCGAAACCTTGTACGATCATATGGCCAATCAAGAAGGGTGTCAAGCCAACCAAGAAGGTGTCTTGTCGACCAAGAAGGTGTCAAGCCGACCAATAAGGTGTCAAGCCAACCAGAAAGGGTGTCAGGCCGACCAATGAGGCGTTAGGCCGACCAGGAAGGTGTCAGGCGGACCAAGAAGGTGTTAGGCTGACCCGGAAGGGTGGTGTTAGGCCGACTAGAAAGGTGTCAGGTCGACCAGAAAGGTGTCAGGCTGACCAAGAAAGGTGTAGCGGATGCTCAGTGCTTTTCAGTGATAGGGGTTCCAACGGGATAATGAGGAAATGGAGAACGACAAGGATTTTAGTCGTCTTCTCATAGACGGCGTCAACTGTTGATGCATAAAATGAACCAACTAGTTCGTGAAGACCACACACACACACAAGGAACACGAGATATACGTGGTTCACCCAAATCGAGTTGTGTCCTCCACGATGTTGTACTCCTATCATTAATAATATAGGTGTTTGTACATGATACAAGAGGCCTTGATCCTTAGTGGGAGAGTAAGAATGTGGGGAGAAGGGAGAATTCCGTTCTAGAGAGAGTGGAAATCATCAAATGAGGGAGGAGGCTCCTAATTTATAGGCAATATCTAGGTTTAGGTTATAGACCATGATTGTAGGCCTTAGGCATATGCCTTGTTAATAAGCTTGATCCAGGTGGCCTTCCATGTCGTGATGGCCTTAATCGTGGGTCGAGCTTGATCCCAGTGATCTTCCGAATCTTAGTCGAATCGGTTGATACTCTCGTGTATGTCGAAACTATTGTAAAATTGTCGATATATATGGAAAAATATTAGCACAATTTATGGAAACATCCGCCAAATTAACGAGATGTGATGGCCAATATCATAAAAAATTAGACCAAGCAAGCATATCAAACCACTTAATGTCCAACAAAATAAACACCAGCTTGTACTTGTTTCTACATTAAAGACAACTGAATTGTAGCCAAAAACTCAATTTTTATGAAAGACCTAAACACAACAAAACATCCCGCGATACTTTCAATGAAAATGACAATTTTATTACACATGAAAATACAACAAAGCATGTCACATTGCCTAAACCTGGGACATGTTCTTCATGGAAATCCTCGACCACCACACGAAAAAGAACCATTACTTAAACTCCCCACAACAGAATCACCCTCCCCACAACAAAATCACCAACACTAAAACAGAACCCCAAAAAAGAAAAAAAGAAAAGAAAAAAGCAATGTCATTGTCAACATGGCTTTGCACAAAGAGCACCAAGAACATGCTAGTCAAGATCGTCCACCCTGGCGGGCACGTTGAGCTTCACGATAGCCCGTTTCTGGCCGCGGACCTCATGCTGAGGAATCCGCAGTGTTGCGTAGCACATCCACAAATTTTCAAGCAGCCATGGGCGGTGGTGGCGCCCGACACCATGCTAGAGCTAGGGCACAAGTACTACGTCGTGCCCGTGAGCACGGTTCGGAAACTTCAAAGGCACTCTTTGAAGTATTCATCGCCAAAATCATCAGTGCATGAAATTGATCAAAGCAATATCGGCACGACACCAATACCAAGCAAGGAAGATAAGAAAATTGATGATGGTACTATTAAGCCTAGTGTTTGTAATTGGTTTTTCATAAATCAAAATAGAAAAACAACGTTCCCATACGCTTGCATGACACATTGTAACAATGGGGAGAATAAGAAAGAGGGGTACTGTTGTTGTGAAGATAATTGTTTTTTTATGGTGATCAAGAATAATAATAAAAAAGAAAATAATAATAAATTAGGTGGTGATCTAAATGAGGAAACAAAATCATCAGCATCATCATCAAGTAGTAATATTGTTACTTCATCATCTTCTGAGACTGAGACCAAGGCTCTCACAAGGAAGAGGAACAAGGATTGTTCAAGGAATTGGGTAAAAGGAGGAATAATGTCACCTAATAAGAGATTTGCATCTTCTCTTGATCTTCATTGGCAGCCAAGTCTAGAGAGCATCCATGAAGAATGAAGTGATTCAATTATTTATTAGGATATATATTACAGTTTATAATTATTGGACAATATTTGAGCTTTAACTAATTAATTTGTAACGCGTGATTGTTATTTCCACCGTACTTAATCTAAATCACTCAGTTTTGAAAATACTCACACAAACAATACTCACATATGATAACCCGGCATTTGACGCTGTTTGCTCAGTCTATTTGGCCCTTTTTGGTTTTCTTCCTTCCCCTAGATGCCCTCCCTCAACAAACCCCATTCAACACTTCATCTCCAACCAAATCCCCTCCTCCATCCAAAATTATTATCTCCCCAAAATCCAACGCCATTGGATCTATTCCCTCATGCTGCTATCGGATTATGTGACTACTGCTTCCCATCTACAGCTTTTCCTCGATCAAATTTATACTTCCGATTTAGTCTTATCGCTTTTATAATTTTTCAATCAATCTTGATAACCCGGCAAGTACAGTGATCATTGACAACTTTTTAATTTCAAATAATGCTCTACAAGCTGATCTCCTTGGTTCCGTCAATTGGTTCGTGTTCTGTAATGGAGGTGTGATGTTCGAAGGTGGCAGCTCGTGAAGTGCCCTTTTAGTTTCTAGGGTTTGTTTGGGCTTGTTTTATGGTGTACTTTTCGGGCTTTTTTTTTGTCTGATTTTTTTTTTTAGGGTTAGCCTTTTAATTTTTAAATTATTGTTGTTGAGCTCCTCCGATTTGTAATGCATCTTGGTAACAAATGTTATTCCATTGGATAAAAAAAAGCATATATGAGAACATGAATTTGTAATGCATCTTGGTAACACATGTTATTCCATTGGATAAAAAAACATATATGACAACATGAATTAGTATTGAATTCGTGTAGGTGATCAGAATAGACCAAACAAAGTACTATGCTATTGTCAATTTTTTGGGCACGTGACGATATCACAATTAATATTGATCTACACGTGCCGTTAATTAGTAGATTAATAAGGTATTACCTTGTCAAATCTTTTAGGCATGTGGAGATATCTTAAAATTTGAGTAACATGTGATGATAATTAGAGGTAAGCACGGTGAGATTCGATACGAATATTGATAATATTTAAATTCAAACCGTTCAAATTTTAACAGTTTGATACCGTTTAAATTTTCTAAAATTAGAAATAAAACTGTTTTAATCCAAACCGTTACTAATAGTTCGGTTTGAATCAAAACGGTTTGAAACCGTTCAGAGACGGGGCACAGTAGAAGGCTGGGGGGCTGTAGCCCATCCCACTTAACTGATACCCATTAAAAATAGCTCTACCCAATTATAAAAAAATAAAATAAAGTAGTTTGAATTATAAAAGTAAAACTGCAGGTTGCAACACTCCCTCCCTCACAACTCTCACACTCACGGGAAAGAAGAAAAAAACTCAAGAAAAAAGGTATGTTGCAGCACTTCCATTTTAATTCTTTTTTTCTTTAAGCTTTATCCATCATTTTAATTCAATTTTTCTTCAAGCTTTATTCAAAACATAAAGTATTACTCTCTAATTTTAGTTTTAAATCTAAATTGAATGTAGGGTTTTGGTTTGGGAATATAAGGATTAGAGATTTTTTTTAAAGTTTGATAATTTGAAATTTGAATGTTGAAATTGGGCTTTATGTAGGAGTAATTTAGACATTGACTTATTGAGTGAAGATTGTGGCTATGGAGATTCAATTTACATGCTAGTTGCTATTGTGGGAAGCAAGGTTAGTAAATCAATTTTTTTTCCCTAATTGTTGATATTAAATGTTTGATTTAATTGGATAAAGATGGTTTATTTTTTAAATGTATATTGTTGCAATTGTGAAATTGATTTATTTTGTTTTTCTTGATTAGTTGGCTAGTAGAACTTCTTGTTCTTAGTTTTTTCTTTGTGGCTTTGTGTTTGTGAATTTTTTTATAACAATTTGTGTTGATAGATTTTTTTATGTGTATGCTTATATGAATTTTAATCATCATCAATAGGTTTTCTATCATAATAACGGATCACAATCGAAATCCCAAGAAATCAAAGTTAAAGAGTTTGTTATCGTATTATATAAAAAAAAAATGATTCATCATCAAGTAGCAAGCCTTCGGAGTCTTTATATACTCCAATTTGTGATGAAACTCATCCTAAGTCTCCTATTGTCGAGCCTCAAGTAGAGAGAGTTGAGTCTCAAAGAGCCAATGATGATCAAGATTTTAATATGAATTATCTTGAACGTGATCCCGTATTACGTCGTCTAATATCCAAATATCCAGTTAATGAACATGACAATGTTCGACGAGCATATGTTCTTTTAGGACCATGTCAACCTAAATTGGATACATACCCAAGTAGACTTGATGGAAAGCAATATCATCGGTTTCAAAGTGCATGGTTTGATAATTTCCCTTGGCTTGAATATTCCGTAGATAAAGATAGGGCATTTTGTTTTCCATGCTTCCTTTTTGACAATAGCCCATTGCATCCAACGTTTATCATTGATGGGTATCAAAATTGGAAGAGAGTTGGGTGAAAGCATTGTACTTTTCAACATCATATGTACCGTGGAGTTTCTTCAAAATTTAGTATATAAATTTAGCCCATCCGAAATTTAGAGTCAGAAACCGTCACTGATGCGAGCTAAATTCACTTAATAAGTGTTAATATCTTCATTATTTGTTTTTTAAGGAGAAATCTACATTTAATTTTAAAGTCAGCATACATGCATCATTATCATTGTCCTTTTGTTAATCAAACATCAACCGTCGTCATATTTAGCATCCCAGGGACGAATTATACTGTGAATATGGTTTGAGAAAGGGCAAGTAGTATGCGCAACGGCGGTTTCCAGATTTCAAGAGCGAGTCTGAAATCGGCATGCCTTTTCTTGTGCTACAGTTCTTTTGGAGGTTGGTGCCTGACAATCCCTCGAAAAAGAAAAATCATGAGTTGATCTTGGAAAGTACAATAAAGGAAGCTATAAAGTCTGAACCTTTGATTGAAAACATTTCTCGTTTGGTAAGCTGACGCTAAAATTTGATTTTGATTAATATCGTTCTTATCTCCCCACCAAATTCATTAGTAACTGCCAGTAGCCTCGTCTTTTCATCTTTATATTGAGTGGGAGTGAAAGTGAGAGTGAGAGAGGGAGACACCCAGTGAGGTCTTGGGCTTGAATTTCAGGTAAAACCCCTCTAATTTCAAAGACCCAGTTTTTAGTTTTTTATGTGGTTTAAGAAATTTCTTATATCTTACTTGCTGGGTTTAGATTGGGGCTTGTTTTATATCTTGGTTTTCAGGTTAAGCTGGAGAAACCTTGTGCCATGTCTGCACCCAGCGGTGTGAATCCAAGTCCCATGGAGGGAATGAAGGTGGGAGATGCTTCTTTGGGTCCCAAAGAGCGCAGCGGTCTTTCTTCAAAGAGTGAGATTGGTTCAAGCTCAAGCCATGAAGGTAAAAATCTTACCCATATCTTCTCTTATGGGTTTTCTCTTTTATTGGTTTCACACCAAGCTACTTAAAAGGTTAGCTATGGAGGAAAGAAATAAATTCTTGAATTATCTGAAAAAGATTTATGGAATTATTTGTGTAATGTGTAATGGCTACTGCACTTTTAAAACTACTTAAAATTTTAGTTATGGACAAACGAAATTATGGGTATGGCTTCTGCTAAGGTGGTTTCTTGGATCGTTGGAGAATGATTTTGTGAAATTATGTGTTGTGAGGAAGCAGTCCATTGAAAAAATGATATAATGGCCTAAATTTGCACTTAATAGTTTATTTCGAATGAATTCTGATATGGCACACACAGAAATGTAACTCAGGATAGTGCTTTCTCCGGGGTTTGAAGTAACTTGTTCTTGGAGTTATTTTCTATGAACTATTAAAGGTTATAAATCGAATTCTACCTCTAGTAATCTGTAATTGTATCATTTCATTTTGTTTGTGCTGCTCAAAGTTGCTTTCAGAAGAATATCTGGATTTTCTGGTCAAGAATGAAATTGTAGTACTTACTCCAATGAATTAATTTAATAGGCTCCACTGAGAAGGGACAAGCAAAATCACAGTTGTTTGAGATATGTGCCGCGAAAAAATGGAAGAGCCCTTCCTTTGAGTGCTGCAAAGAGGATGGGCCGCCTCACATGAGAATGTAAGTCGGAAATCAATTTCTACAGAGTCATGTCGTAGCTGCCTCATCAAACAGTGTTGGCTTCTGATACATTATACCTAGAAGTTTCCTAAAGAATGCACATTATGATTTTTGCTAATCATATTGTGAATTTTCGTCTTCGTTTTGCCTGTTTCAAGTAGTGTTGCGTTATTGGTGGCTAATTGGTTCATATCCAGGTTCATCTTCAAGGTTGTTGTTGAGATAGAAGAAGCCTCAGGCAGAAAGACACTTTTGGAATGCTTCAGTGATCCGCATTCGAAGAAGAAAGCAGCAGCAGAGCACGCCGCTGAAGGAGCCGTGTGGTACTTGAAGAGTGCTGGTCATTGCCCAAAGAATCTGTGTAATTGATTAGTTCATCTATCTAGATCAGGCTGGTTTTTGGTATGCTCAAATTCAGTTACGGAGCTCTTGGTAGTCTTATGTATTGCTTGTTTGATTGGATTCTTGCAGAACTGACTGCCATAAAAAGTTAAGCATTTTTTGAGGTTATAATTAAAAAAATTGCTTGTTTAGAGTCGTACTAATTCTTTGTTATTTGCAACATTATATTCCTATATCATCAATGGCCCTTCCTTTTTCTGACATTGTTGAATATGATGAGTAGACCAATTCTGGGCTCTGAAGAAAAGTTGATATGCTAGACGCAACAATAGAGAATTATCATTGAAAATGAACTAATTATTTAATTCATACAGAAAGAACAACAGAATCAATAATCTCCTGATAGCTATTCCACATTTCCAACCTTGGTTTGTCTAAGACAACTCCTCACGTTGGATTATTCCCAACCTCTTCATCCTCCTACAAATTCAAATCAAAGAAAATAATATTTTTTGTTATTTTTGTTTGTCTTAAAAAAAAGGATGAACCCAAATTCTCTGTTATGTGCTACAATGTCTTGACTCCTGTACCTCTCCAGACTTTGCCAAAATTTCTTGCCACTCACTCAAACAGTGTAGTGTTGTTGAATGGTGTCAATGTCCAGTCCTTTGAGCTTAACAACCGATTCGACGTGCCCCTTGAGTGTATGAAGCTCCCTCAACCTGGAAACCAAGAAAAAAAAAAATTTGTTAAAATCCATTGAATTTGAAAATCAGGCTTCTTTCACAAAATTCACGTCCGGCAAGAATTGCGTACCTTGCAACTTCAGCCCGCCTCTTGGCCTGCTCGGCGATTTCAGACAACTCCCTGTAGTTGTTCTTGTCATTGAAGAGCTCAGATGTCTCAGGAGGCTGCAGGCCATGGAGGGTTCGTTGCGCGGTAGCCCATTGTGCCTCTCTTTCTCCCTTTCCATAATCCTTCTTTGTTGTGAAAGCAGTCTGGATAAAAAAAGAAGTAAACAGAAATGAGATAAATATAAATCTCAAACACTATTGGTTGGTTTTAAGAGTGATTGATCAAGTGAAGTAAGTACCTTATTCTCAAGTACGTTGTCCCAGGCCCTGCCACTCAATGCATATCGGATAATGAACTTGAGAAGATCCAAAGGTATGTAGAAGATAACACTGTAGATCCAGATAACACCTGCCCATCCCCATCCAATCCCGCGAACTCTTGCAAACCCCCAATCCGCATAAACAGCAATGACCGTAGCAATCTTGGTACGTGAAAATAGAAGCATATAATTTCTTTATAATTCTTAGCAAAATGTGCAACACATGCAACATCGGAAACCAGAAACTTACCAACTGTGCTACGAGAAAGGCTCCCAAGAGCAACAGACCCGGGCGTTCTACATAAGACCAGCCTTGTGACCTCGTGACAAAGATAAGCGCCTGACTCACAATACTCACTTGAAGATACACAGCTGCTGTTAGCTCAGGATGATTGCCCCTGATAGAATGCACCCCAAATTTTTCCTGCCAATTTTTCATACAATAAGAGTGAGTTGCTAATTTTTATTTATTTTTTGTTCAATAAGTATAGGAATGTTCTTACTGAGAAAAAATCCGAGCCATTAGCAGCCCAGAAGAAAACAACAGTCATGACAGCAAGGTAAGTGCCAAGGACAACGCCGGTGGCAAAGATCTCCTTGAGCTTCCATGAGTCTGGAAGAGGAGATGGCTTGACCCTGTCTTTAGAAATAGTCATGATTGTCCCATCATTGAGTATAGCAATGACAAGAACCATGAAAGGTGAGAAATCAAACTTCCAGATAAGAGCAAGGAGAAGGAAACCAAGCACGACACGAATGGTAATGGAAACCGCATAGATTGTGTAATTCTTCATTCTCTGGAAAATGGCTCTGCTTGTGAGCACAGCACTGATAATCACAGACAGTCCTGGCTCAGTGAGGACAATGTCAGATGCACTCCGAGCTGCATCAGTTGCATCGTCGACTGCTATTCCAATATCTGCCCTCTTTAGAGCTGGAGCATCGTTCACACCATCTCCAGTCATGCCAACAATATGCTTCTTATCTTGCAGCCTCTTCACAATTTCATATTTATGCTCGGGGAAGACACCCGCGAAGCCATCAGCCTTTTCAATCAGCTCATCAACAGGGAGGGCAGCAATATTCTCATCCTTGTTATCACCAAGGAGGGAAGAAGAAGGATACATGTTAGTTCCCATGCCAAGTCTACGGCCAGTCTCCTTCCCAATGGCAAGCTGATCACCAGTTATCATCTTAACATTGACTCCCAGATTCAGGGCTCGGCGAATGGTTTCTGCACTGTCATGCCTTGGAGGATCAAAGAGAGGCAACAGACCCACAAACTGCCATGGTGTCCCAGGACTTTCTTTGGTTTTCTCCGGCACTTTCTGGAAGTAAAAATTATCATTTCATGAAGAGATCAAAACTTGAGTGACAAGAAACAAACCAGCTTCTTAGTTACAGGAACAAAAACACTCACCTGTCTACAAATACCAAGAGAGCGAAGACCGCGGTCTGCAAACTTGTCAATGATAGCATGTGCTTTCTTCAACGCATCACCTTTTAGGTTGCAGAGCTCAATGATCTGAAAAATGGTGGCTTCAACATTTAATGAAAGGGTTTAAATAGTTAAATGGTGCCTTCATAGCATCGGTAAACTATTACCTGCTCTGGTGCTCCTTTGCTGACCCGGTGCCAGTTGCCTTCAGGGTCGATGTATGTGATGGCTGTGCGCTTGTCCACCGGATTAAAGGGCAAGAAGTGCACCTCATTGATTCCCTCCCTAGCTTCCTTGGGGTCACCCAACATTCCGACGATACAAGTATCAATAGCATCTTGATTCTCAATCCTGGAGGCCCTAGCTCCTAGCAAAATTAAACCATCCTTGTCCACATCCTTGACAAACACCTGAAAATTGAAAAGTAACCGAGCGTTGGGAATCTAGGAATTACGAATGACATAATAGTTTTTGTTGATTCTGGTACATAACTAACCTCAATCATGGTCTTGTCGACTGTAAGCTTGTTGAGAGTCAAAGTTCCGGTCTTGTCACTGCATAGGACATCCATTCCAGCCATCTCCTCTATGGCTGTCATCCTCTTGGTGATGGCACCTTGCTGAGACAGACGGTGGGAGCCAATAGCCATTGTAACCGACAGCACTGTAGGCATAGCAATTGGAATCCCACCAATGAGGAGCACGAGGAGATTATCAATTCCATCTCTATACTTCCTGTGCTGAATTGGATACATAACAACTATCTCTATCACCATTCCAATGGCAATGGAGCATATGCAGAAGTTTCCAATGGCTGTCAACACCTGATTAAATCAAATCAAATCAAATCAAATCAAATCCCAATGTGCATCACATCACAATGAAAAGGATATGAAAACGAAAAATGATTGTAGGGTACGTACCTTTTGGAAGTGGCCTACTTGGTTGGTGCTGTCAACAAGGTGAGCAGCCTTACCGAAGAAGGTGTGAACTCCGGTTGCAATTACAACAGCTTCAATCTCTCCTTGCTTGACGGTTGAACCAGAGAAAGCTTCGTCACCAGGGTGCCTCGTGACGGGCATAGACTCACCGGTGAGTGCAGACTGATCAATCTTGAGAGGATCTCCTTCCAAAAGACGAGCATCTGCAGGGATAATATCTCCCAGCTTGATACTGATAATATCTCCTGGTACCAAGATTGCAGCCTCCAGCTCACTCCATCTTCCATCTCTCAAAACCTACCATCATCCAATAATTGAAAATTAAATCTGAATATATATTTCAAGCATATTGCAGCCTACATGTAATTGTTAAAACTAAAAGTAAAAATCGATCAACCTTGGCTTTTGGTGCAAGACCAGCCATAAGTGCTGCTGCTGCATTGCCCGCATTATTCTCTTCAATAAAGCTAATAGTGGAGTTGATAATCAAGAGTGCAGTAATTCCAACAAAGTCCTGCCAATCTGGTGGTCGCCCCTGCATTTTTCAGCACAATCAATCATAACAACATAACATCTGAGAGTGTTTAGACGTCAGATAGACGGGCCCACTGATGCAACACCGCTATTGTCTCCAACTTAACAATCAAAGAGAGAGAGAGAGATTCGTTGTTACCCCTCCATTTGCCAAGGCAATGGCCATGATAGCTGCAATTTCCATGACCCATGAAAGGGGATTCCACATAAACCCCAAGAACTTGAGAAACTTGTTGTCCTGTTAACAAAAACAAATCAGTACCAGAACAATTTTCTTTCTTCCCAAACATATTTAGCAACAAAATCAATGCATCTTCAAACATAGATACCTTCTTTTCTTCTAGCTTGTTCGGGCCGAAGACCTGAAGCCTCTTCTGCCCTTCCTCGCTGGACAATCCCTCCTTTGTGCATTGGAGTTGCTCAAACACTTCAGAAACTGGAATTCTCTCCTGCGATTCGTACCAAGACAGAGTCTTTTAACCACCCATATATCTCTCAACGGTAAGTCCATTTACATGGCAGAGTTCTATTCTATTCAACATTTCAACATTTTCTTAGCCACCAAACAGACTCTACAGCTCATCAAATAGGGCAAAACCTTGTCATAATTGAATCTCAACGCTCCATATACACTACATTGTTTCAAGTACTCAACACTATTAGAGGTTTGTTTTTTAGGAAAAAAAAAACACTCATGCAATCATTCACCAAAGGTAAAAATGAAAACATGCATTCATGCATGCCTGAGAAAAATTAAATCAGTCCAAGTTTTCGGATAAAACCCGAAAAAGAAAGCGAAAAGCTCAGTCAATGGTTTTAGAATCTGCATGGCAACAACCATATTCACGATGAAGAAGGAGAAGAAGAAAGTTTAAGCCTAGATTATATGTCTATATATATATATATATGTATATACCAAGTCGACATTCTCCTTCTTGATTTCCTCCAAGCTAATGCTTTTGCCAGCCATTGTCTCTTACGTTTTCGTTCAACAAAGAACAAACACCAAACCAACGAGAAAATCTTGTTTCAAACACTCATCTGCAAGCTCATATAAAAATCACACCCACACACTCATCTCCCCATATATATGACAACTCGCAAGCGAGTCAACTTAGAATTGAATTAATCACAGTGAAGTAAAATAAAGCTGGCGCCTTTGCGGTCTCTCTGAAACTCCCACACAATCACACCGCCACTGTAGGAATAAAATAGAAAGAAGAAAAAAAAAATAATTGATGCGTATGATCTCTGAAAGTGAAGGATAGTGAAAGTAGGGAGTCGTTTCTCTTTATACCGAAAAGGGTGTAAGTCTTATTATGGAAAATGGAGAATTGAACGAAGGAGCGAGAGTTCTGGTTTGGTGCTTAGACTTTTTAGCCCGGTCATAGCGGCTACTTGGAACAAGCATTCTTAACGCTCACTGCCATCCTTCGTATTCCCATTGTTTCAACTGCCAAAATGGCCCAATCTACTTCTACGCCTTTGCACTCGGTGACATCGGTGACAGTTTGTTGTGCTCGCATGCATATTTTTTTAATATACATAACCGTTTTACTTTTTTACTGTATACAATAATTAACTTCGTCGTAATCTTAACAAAGTAAACGATACGGTGACAATATCTTACTGCAGAGTTTTACTTTCGTATCAACTGTGACAAAATGAAGACAATATCATTAAATTTCTAATTTCTTTTGATTAAAATTAACAAAAACTATTTAAAAAAAAACAGAAAGTGATAAACAAATTAACATTAAGTTAATTAAAAACTTGAAGGAAGAAAAAATTAAGTGTAATGATAATCATTTACTACCCCAATGTTAAAAAAAAAAAAAAAAAACCCCTGCTCACGTAATATAATGTTGGATTAAAATTGGCCTCGCTTCTCCGCCTTTACATTCGGTGACCATTTGTTCTGTACACGTACATGCCCATTAAGCGTAACAACAACATACACATAACTTGAAAAAGGATGGAGGAGGAGCGGCAACCTGTTTTTTTTTTTTTTTTTATTTAGAAGGGATTCTTGGTTAATGAAAAGAGTATGAAGATAATACACTAAATGAGAGCACTATAAAGGGTGCATGGGATTTATTAAAATCCTCATTATAAAATTCAGTTAATCCGAGAGAAATCCGATGAGGGAAAAAGAGTATTTCAAACAAAAGAAACAAACGAAAACAATTACGCATTAATATCCTTAGCTAACAATGGTGTTAGTCAATGGGGAAACATAGGATCCCAACTTGTTATTTCCTAAGTACGCCGAGAGGAGGGGCGACTTAATACACTTTTCATTGTAATTAAAATTCTGAATAATTTATTTTTTATTTAATTCTATATTCCTAATTTATCCATAAGTTGATTTTTTGAATCTAGTTTTGATGTAGCAGCTTTATTTCGATTCATTCTCTTTCTCTAGGAGTTGATGTTGAACACACAAAAATATGATTGGAGGCAAGGGCATTATAAAATGTAGAATTTTTTTCTCCACAATCGCAACAAAATTGATGCTCGTGTGACTTGTTCGCCAAAATTTGAAAACAACTAATAATAGAATCCATCAGGAGATCTCGAAGAAAATCAACAACAACAGCAACAAGATGGCAGCAAATAACAGGCCTTTAAAAACAACTAAGAAATATGAAAAATTAAAACGAAATGCTAAAAGCTAGAAAAAAAAAATATGTCATCCATCCATACATAATTAAGTTTTCACACAAAACAAAAATGTAGCTTCATATATATTTTTTTTTGGGTCACATGAATGAATTCATTAATTAAATACTACATTCAGAAATTAAAAGACTCAATCCAGAAAATCAAACAAGCCCAAATATAAAAGGCCCAAAGCATATTAAAGTCCAAAATATAACACATCACAAATAAACCCTAAAAGCTAAGGGAAACTCAACCAGCCGCCAGCTTCGAGCAACATGCTACTACTGCAGAACCATGGCCGTCCCAATGGAGGAAGCGGCGTAAAGCAAAATTTCATGTTTTCGTCATCTAAAAAGAGTTAATTATAAATTGTTACATAGGTAAAAAAAAATTATCCTAAATAATTCATCTTACATGCCAAATAATAATTAAATTCAAATAAAAAAATTATATAATATTATATTTATTTTTAAAAATATCACTCCATAAATAAGAGAGAAAATTTAATTTTTTGTGTTTTAATCCAATCCAATTTTTTCCCTTTTTTTTGTCACAATTTAAACTTTCTGTTGATAATAAAAGAATTAAACTATTAATATATATAAAAAATAAATATGGCTTTGCATAGAATTATAAAAGCCTAAATAATATATATGGGCCTTATTTGTAAAAATAATAAGTAACTTTATTAAATTTTGGGCCTTAAAATAATATTAATATTTGAGTCATAATATATATTTTAAGTTATGTTTTGAAGCCTCAAATATTTAAATTTAATTATTATCTTAAATAAATTTACATATAGATTAAACTCAATGCGAGACTCAAGTCCTAGACCTTGTTCGCCTTGTGCATGGGCCGGCTCTGGCAGAACACTAACCAATCCGGAACTGAAAAATTGGTTAATAGAGTATAAATTGGAGACATTAAACTGCCAATGATCATCAGACTCTAACAATAATAAAGGTTAAGAATAACCAACAAACTAATGAAAAAGCCCAATAGAGAAGTCGAGAGAGAAACCAAAATAGATCGGCATTGGATTTGGGGCAGATGAATGTTACGGATGGAGAATGAGAGGTAATAGGTGCGGTTTGGCGAGGAAGAACATGGGCCAAAAGGAAAATGCCAAAAAAAAAAACAGCCAAATCGGCTGCGCAACCAAGAAGAACGTCGAGATAGGCGAGATCTCGTCTCCAGCAGTCCACCCGGAGCACTAGTCAGAGCTATCAAGCCCAAGAACTGACGGTAACGAATAAAGGGGGAGACTGACAATATCCTGTTACATTTTTATTTTCGTATCAATTGTGAACAAATGAAGACAAAATCGTCAAATCAATTGAATTTCTAATTTCTATTGATTAAATCTAACAAAGACTCTTTAAAAAGAAAACAATAAACAAATTAAAATTAAGTTAAAATTTGAAGGAAGAAAAATTAATTAAACAATTTTTGAATTTTTTAAAATCTGTTAGCAATTTTTTTTTAATGTTTTTAAACAAGTAAGACAATATTGCATTTGAATTTAATTAAAAAAAAAACTAACTTAATTGACGGTAAGGATGACATGGATTTGTTGGATAGGAAGATGTGGGTGACACTAATTCGTGGATAAGAAGATGAGGATTAGTGACCTTGCTAGAATTTCATTTATACGAGGGGCTTTTACAAAGTAATTAAAAAAATTTAACTTTAAATGTAAATCAGATCATAATATATATCAAATTTATTAAAATATCAAAAATATTATATCATGTTACTAATTTATTACAATCATAATTGCTCTTAATGTGATTTCATTTTTTGAAATTATTTAGAATATATTTATCGATATACGAAATCAAGCAATCAGTCATCCATAAATTTTCATTCGGATTCGCAAACCATTCTTCCCATAATTTATAACAGATAATACAAGAGGTTAACATGGACCTTTTAAGAGATAGCTCTTCAAACTTGGTTTCGAATATTTGGATGATAACTCATCATTTGATTGCACAATTCAGGATCAGCTTGGAGATTTTCCAATTCAACTTCCACAAAAATTTCTTTTGAACTATTTTCATCTATCTTCTTATTTTTTTCCCTTGATGACGATGACCCTGCTACCTTAATATTTGATTTTCTTTTATAATATCTTTCCATAGTTGAAATATATATTGAGTAAGTTTAATTGGTATTTACTTATATATCAACATAATATTCATAGTCTTTTTATAGTGTGGTTGAAATTGTTTTCAATCCTTATTTATTAAGGAATGTATTAATCTTCCAAAAAAAAAAAGCTTATGTTATCTTCTTCCAAAGAAAATATGTAATTTTTCTTAAAAAAAATTAGGAATGTATAATTTTCCTACATAAAAAAAGAATATATAATTAATTATCTTGATACAAACTAAAAGTATTTTTTTTTAAATAGCTCTATATGAATGTGAGAAAAAAAATTAATTAATTAAGGGTCCCTTTATTCCAGTAAGTAAATACTACATCTACATTGACTCCTCAATCCACAAATTTTTTTTTTTTTAAAACTGAATCCCTCCCCATTCTTACATACATGTATATTGCTGCTGGAAACAAAGTCAGTCGGGGCCCTCCCTGGTGAGTACTAACTATTAAGTCAGTTGGCTCTTTGTATCTAGTTTTAATGTACTAACTATATTTCGATTCATACTCGTTTGAGTAACAAGCCCAAATTTAATTGAATGAGGTGCAATTAGTTGCATTTCAACGTGACAATATCCTTATATTTTACTATCTTTGTTACTATATTTATTGTGGTATACTTTTTGGACATCATTATATGAATTTCAAGTTCTTCACATATTTCCTACCCTTTCTTGCTACTTTAAAGTACGTACTCTAGGGGTTTCATTCTTTCTTCTTTTTTAATATAGTACTTGTTGATGTATAAAATGTGCCAATTTAGATATGTAATTCTGCTCAATCATGTGTTCTTGATTTGACTTGTCAAAAGAGAGTTAACTGATCGTCGGTCAGACGTAAACATTGGTGTGGTCACGGCCTAAGGATACCCCTACACTCAAGTTAGTGTAGATCAATGTGCAAGGAGTATGTGGTGAATAATAATTCATAAGTGAATGTGAATAGTAAAACTTAGTTACCTCTATTGTGAAATGTGCTCCCTTTTATATGAATGTGCAGTGAGGGAATACTGAATAATTTCGATGTGAGAGAAAATGCTCTTGTTGTGGGACTAACATGTGGCCTTCTAGATGGATAGTAAAGATTTGCTCACGTGTCAGCTGATGAACAACCCTTGCTAGGATTGTTTGATAGGGGAACTTGAACTTCAGACATTAAACTCATAAAGTCTAATCCAGTATGGTATCAACAATACTTAAAAATAAATCTCACTAATTTAGTGTAAGCATTCTTTAAGTCTCACTGCTATTCTTCTTATTTTTGTCTTTAATTGCTAAAGTCCATTTGGCTTATGTGTCTTTGCATTCGGTGACAGCTTGTTATGTGCAATCAACTTCCTAAAAATGGGGACAAAATAGATAATTGTATAACTAACAAGTGCGATGAGATATTAAATGAATTGGCCAGAGGTTACCCTCGTCTTTGTGTTTACAATTAATTTAAAAGGTGCAATATATACTCATTCATAGAAGATACATATGTACATGAGGATAGGTTATTTTATGTAGTGGGCTTCATCTATGTCAAGGAATCCAAAATTCCTCATCCAAAAGATTAATAACACAAAATATAATTTTTATATATGAAAGATATCGCTTCCAATAGTACTAAGACGTTTTGATGTGAAAACCAACACCTACGAGGCAAGTTGGCGCTTAAGAGTGACAATATTGGTGTTATTACTTATTAGTGACGAGTCATTTGCCCATCTTTCTCAAATTATATATTCTATTATATTATATTATATATTAACTATATACTAAAAGGGCTGGATCCCATCACTGTTCACGAGCAGTGTACTTTCCATTCTACCCCTATTTTTTTTTTCAATATCTTTGTTGGGAACAGCGAATTTACATTAATGCCCTTGGTAACTGTCCTTCAGATTTTTTTTCTCCCGTTTTCTTCTTCATTCTTCGCCAGTCTTCGTCCCTATACTTCCTTCCGTTTTCGTCTCCCTTCAGTCAACTGTCATCATCATCTCTACCATCGTTGTCATCTTCATCATCTCCAACCATCTCCTATCAGCCATTTATCCTTTTCATCGCATTTATTATTGTCTTTGTCAGTGATGCCGTCAAAGCCAGCAAAAATCGAATTTCAACTCCACAATGATTGTGGATCGTTCAAAGGTAGCATCTTTCAATATGATTTTGAGTAATTTTATATGGGTTTTTTCTCTGTATATGCGAATGTCTTCCATGTTTGTTGTTCTGGTCCAGATTTGTTATTATTTTTGTTTTTCCTTTGGGGTTTCCTGAAGCTTCAATCTCAAAAAGAAGAAAGCAAAATTTTGGCTGCATCGTCGGCGGAAAAAGAAAGCAAAAATTCGCTAAATTTGTATGGTAAGCCTTTGTGTCAGGACCCGTCCCAAATTCCCTCGGAATTAAGGTGGGACGCGTTTGATCCCATCTGACACGAAGTGTCAGCAAAGGAAAATTTCGACTTTAGCCCCACCGAGCTTCCAGAGTAAGCCAGGATTCGGAGGAAGATTGTGATGACTCGGTCTCCACTACAACCCGCATCCGCGATCAACCTGAAGGGCATTAAAACCACGAAAGTTGTGAGTGGACGAAAATCAATAGTTTAGAAAACATTTCATAAATAAAGAAGATATTTATGCCTTTTACTAAAAAACATGCATGCATTCGAAAACCATTTATCAATCCATTTAAATCATTAGGGCCTTAGCCCAAAATCGTAAATCAAACCATGTGTGAACTCAGCCCAAATCAAATCACGTGGGGACTCAGCCCCAAATTCAATACAAGTGGGTCTCAGCCTAAAACCATCGCCAATGGGTCTCAGCCCAATAACCAATCCTCGGCATCCCTGATGACTGACATCCGAGACGTCACAATCAACCTTGTCACGGTTCCAAGCTACGCATGCTACCCGTGGTCTCAAATCTCAAGTCTCCCCAGGGTCCACTCAGGTCAATGACCCGCAGATCAATGACTCTCTGTGGGGGGAGGTTTTAACCTCTAGAAATCCTGCTCCTAAATCACTATACGAACCGGTCGCTCCGTGCAATGACCCCTTGCAGGCAATGCCCCGTGACTACTCCAGGATAATACGAGACGTCTGGAGGAGGCAACCCACCACTCTAGGATACTATGAGATGTCTAGAGAGCATCCGTTCATGAGGATGGTATACGAAAAACGATTTCAAATCATTCAAAGAGCTACGCCCGGGTTTTCCATAAAACCACCACAAATCCAAAACCATTTGGGGTCCCCAACCTTTAATCATGTTTATATACCATAACTGAGCCTCATGCCCGATATCATAACCAACTGGGCCTCAAGCCCGAATTCGTAAACCAACGGGGCCCCCCGCCCGATCGTATAACTCAAATGGGCCTCAAACCCGATTTCTCATTAAATCAAATGGACTCCACGTCCGATAGTTTCCAATCAAATGGGTCTCATGCTCGGTTCCCCATTTTCAAATCCAGAACCCGTTCGTCAAACCATCATTGAAAACACAGCACGTATAAGCACGACATAAAATCGTAAATCTCGAAATACGTGCAAATACGGCAAACCACAAACCAATGCACTCATGGCATCACAAAACATGTATTTAAACTCATATAAAACATTTAGGCATGCATAAATTTAGAAAACAAAGTCCACTCACACACCGTCCAAAGCCGTGCCTCGATACGTGCGCCATACGCCCTTCTCGGGCCAATCACCATCTCTAGGGTTCCCGAACCTATCCAAATAGTAATAGAGGGTTAGTAACTACCTCATTAACCTCTCATTAAAGCCCCGTAGTTTTCCAAAAATTTTAACTATTTTTAAAGTCGAACCTAAACTTTCAGACACCCCGAACTATATCGAGACGATGTCTCATCGACACGAAACCAGTCCCAAAATGTTCGTTACATCGAATAGATGATTTCACATGTTGGAACCTTCCCCAAACTATGCTTCACGTGATCCCACGCCCGCCCAAAGGGGCTGCACGTGAAGGCCACGCGCCTAGCTACAGTTGTCCATGTCCTTTGGTAGACCGGGTCCGAACTGGTCAACCTGCAATCCGGTCCAGTCCGACCGGCGTGACCGGTCCAGCCTGTTTTCTTTCCCATTTTTCTTTCGATTCCTTCCCTTTCAATTCTAATCTTCCTAACTCAATCCTAGCAACCTATTTACACGTTTAGAACTAAGAGAAAACACCTAAAACCTCCTGGTTCGAAAACTTCCTCACGACCCAAAATTCCAGCAGTCCCTCTAGGTTGTTCTTCCACCAACCACCGTCCAAAATCATTCAACCACCCTCATACAGACCCCATAAACAGCCCCTAATAGCCAGAAAACACCCCTAGCGTTCAATTCAAAAAACTGGAAATTTTGGAATTCAAAACTCACCTGCACGGTTGGCCGTTCCTCCGCCGTCCACGATGGCTCAGGCCGCACCCAGCCACCATCCTCAGTCCCTCTCCCACTCTGTCCTCACACATAATCGAATGGGGATAAGGGGTATGGCTTTGGTGTAACGCCCCGGAAATGCGAGGAATGTAAAATTGTAAAATAATGAATGAAATGACGTTTTTTACCCCTATGAATAGTATGGTCAAATTGTTGACTTTTGATTGGTAGGTCAAACGGATATTAACCCACGATCGTGACGTAGTTCAGGACGTCACGAGTCCATAGACAGGTGGCACGTCCAATTTCGACGATCAAGGAAAAAGTTACGATGTTCATAAGTCCAAGGGCATTTTCGCAATTTGGACGAAAAAGGGGAAAATGTTGACTTTCTGATTGACAACTGATTTTCACACGATTCGAGGATCTTTGGGTGGGTCTCGATGCCCTGAGTCTGTAGACAGGCAGCACGCTGAAAACGAACATCGGACGGTTGAGTTACGGGTTTGGAAAGTGAAGGGCATTTTAGTAATTTTTGAACAGGATGGCAAAATGGTAATTTTTGCACGGATTATATTTGCAGCCGTGGGAAACAGAGTCTGCACGCCGTGCTTGGTGGTTCTGATCAGACTATTGTTTAATCCTGTTAGTGGCTGGGCTGGGTGAATTTTTTATGGCCTTTGAGGAAGTGGAGTGTGGGTTAAAACAAGGAGCAGAGCACGAGAGAGTATTGTAATGGTTTTGGGACTGTTGCGGGAAACAAGTTTCAGAGTAGCCAGAGGGATTTCCCACGGGTTGCTGGCTGCACGATTCAATTAACTAAGTAATGGAGAGTGAGAGGACTCATTTCTGCGAGGGAAGACACTGAGAGCTTGAGAGAAAACCGTGTTCGGAGAAATTGGGAAATTGGAGGGAAAACCCGATTTTCAATTCGTGAGGCCAGTTGGACGAAACCAAGGATTGGTTTAGCCTTCTGGGGCCATTTGGAACTCAACCTCATCGACTTCGAAGGGATTCGAGCACAGATTGGCTAAGAACTGAAGTCTCTGGTTCTGGGAATTTTCAGAGTTGAGGATGACGACTTCCAGGTGAGTGTTTGTTCAATTGGTTGTGTATTGTGGTTCATATTAGTCCTAGTAAGCTTCCTGTTAAGTTAATTTGGAAATGGGATGGAAACTAGTGAGTTATGGTGATCGACCCGTTTGGTTGATCACGGGTCGAAGGGTTGTTTTAGGACTTGTTGAGTTGAATTAATAACTCAGAACTGAAATTAATTGGTTAAGGAAGATGTTAGGTTCAAAAATGAAGAAAATCGAGTGAGAATTGGTGGTTAATTGGCCGGGTCAAGTCGCGGGTTGAGGACCCGTTTACCAGACTTACGGGTGAAGGAGACGACACTGTAGCTACAGTGTCAGGCACGTGGCTTTCACGCGCAGCCTAATCGAGTCGATCGGGGATCGTTAAGCTGGTCAGAATAGGGCCAGTTGCCTCGGGAAGCGCGTTCAGGCGGTTTTCCCGAGCCTGTTTCAGTTTAAGACTTCTTGGATAAATGTTAAGGACTTGTAGTGACCCTTGTGTGTGATTGGATTGGCATGAATCGTACGGTAGTTCCGGGACAAGGTTGTACGCGCGGTTTCACAGCAAGACTGTACCGTGAGTGGGCCCGATTTCCTTAAACCCTTGCATGCATAACTATTTCCACTTTTATACATATATCTATGCTGGAATCAAGTAATGGTTTTGATTATCTTGAAATTATGGTTATGGCACGATTTACGATGTTTGGGCTTGAGACCCGTCTGGTGGAATTTTAGTATTGTTTTGGATTTTATATATACATATATATATATATATATATATATATGCATGTTGATATCGATGACTATCTTTGGTACTGCACTGTATAGATCCACCCGTGAGATACTGTCTCCTCCGGACGTGGTACCCCGGAGTGGTCACGACGCATTGCCTGCGAGAGGTCATTCTACGGAGGGACCGGACCATAGGATGACTCAGGAGCAGGATTACTATGATTGGACATCTGGGACGGCGTGCGTCTGGGACGCTAGGCATCTGGGATGCCATACCCTAATTGGGTTCGGGGATTGGACTCGGGATTGAGACCCCGAGTGGCACGCGTAGCCTTGGGACTGTGACCTTATTGGACGTCTGAGACGTCGGACATCTGGGATGTCAGGATTGGAGTGTATAGTGCAGTGACTGTGGTTATATTTATGGTTTTATTATATGACTTGTGGTATCTTATATGATTTTATGGTTTTAAATACTAATGCATGCATGTTTGGAAAACGGAGGGGTAAAAATATATGTTTTAATTATTAAACTGTTTTATAAACTTTGAGTTTCGGCCCACTCACCCTTAATGTTTTGGTGACCCGTCCAGGCCGTGCTACTGAGGTAGAAGAGGATCCTGAGGCTGAGGCATAGATCTACACTGCGCACCTGAACCCCTGTTGGGTAGGTTAACCCGCAGGATAACTTAGAGTCGTGCTCGGAATTTGTATTATGGACATTATCCCTTGTCTGACATCTTTTGCATTCGGATTGTATGTATAACTTTATTTCGAATATTTATGCATTTGAACTTTTTAAGGTTAAATTTGGAATGTTGGTTCGGGTGTCAGACGGGAGCAGGGCACGTCCCCTTGTGGTCCCCGGGGGATCGGGGCGGGTCCTGTCATTTGGGTTCACCAGTTTTGGGTGAGATCTGGGAAGCCGTGAGAAATGGGGAATGAGATATGCATGTATCAATTTGGGTGGGCAATAGATGAATGACAAGTGTCATTCATCCATTGGGCCTGCCCCTAAAAGTCTAGGCCCACTTAATGCCAAATGGCATCCGTCTCGTAAAACGTGCAATAGTTCCATGGAACTTCCGTGAACCGTAACTTCCCCGTCGAACGTCCGATTTCGACGTACCATCAGTCTAAGGACTCGTGAGGTCCCGATCCACATCACGGTCATCGGCCCTCGGTCATCGGACCTCCCAGATCAAAAGTCAACTTTTGCCTCCTTTAGGGGCAAAATCGTAATTTCGCCATGAACGTCCGGTAATCCTCGGCTAATCCCCGATTAGCCTCACTAATCCCTAATTAGTCTTAATTATTCCCTAAAATTAGGGACGGGTCGTTACACTTTGGGGTTTAATTATTTGATGCTTTAGTTAGGTTATTGTGATGGATTTTGTGGGTTGATTTTCTTGCATGTAGGTTTTTGAAAGGATTGAGGAAGAAGAAGGTATTGTTGGATTTGGACGATTTTTCAGGTAAATTTTTTATGCTAATTAAATGTTGTTTTGAAGTTTTTTCATTTTCATAATTTTGTTACGAATTTAAGGTTAAAGGTTAATTAATTAAATTTTTGGGTGAACCCAATGCTCATTGATATCATATTCAGTAACAACCTCGAAATCATTGCATAGATTTATTCAACCTCCAAATCATTTACTAGATAGTAAATATTTTTTGTGATGGAATTTCACTGCCCATTTGCAATAATTATCAAATTGAATATGTTCACAATATAGCAACAGAATTGGATTCTATTTGCAGGGGACCGACATAGGAGTACGAAGAGGCTGTCATTGGGTTCAGATGATTTATTATTTCCGCTCATTAACTTTGAGTCAAATTTTTTAAGGGCTGTTTTTAACACTGATGACATCCTTTACCAGGATAGTTGTTTGGTACTGATTTCCACACAAATATGATTAATGGGTTAGGAGTTGCTGGCTGGGGATGCGTGCATTTGAAACAAACCTACTGGGAAACCGCATGGGGGTGTTACTGTTATAGCCTTGGTTCTAACTATCAAACAACTGTTGAAAAAACATGGCATCGTTGGAAAGTTCGTTAGAGTTTTATGGTAAACTTGGTAATTTCAATTTATAATTTTAGTTTCTATACCCTCAGATACATGAGAATTCATCGATCTTCATATGCTGCAGGTGAAGGCCTCGGTGAATTATCACTAGCTGATAGAGCCACTATTATTAACATGTCCCCCGAGTATGCAGTATCTGAAATACAGAAATGTAGTATTCTTTTTCATTATTGTAGCTCATTGGTTTAAATAGTTATTGACATATTTTGCATTCCTGGAGTTAAAATATGCCAGACTGCCCACTGTGTCGATGGTAAAAGCAGGTGAAACACAAATGGATCTATGTACTTTATTACCACTATGGTGTTTCCTTGGCTTGACACCAATCACCCAGTTCTTAACAGAGTTATAAAAGGAATGGGTGTTGTATAGGTACATTTGAGCTTCTACTTCTACTCCAATCATCTGCATATGTTGTCTTTCTTTTTCCCCCGAATAGATTGGTTGTTAACATATGATGCTTGGCATTACCTTATACCTTTTACTCCTGATCAAATCTTCATCAGATTTGCTCTTCTTATTGATAACAGGTTGCAGTTTATTAACATAGTCCGTTAATACTTCCTCTTTTACATCTATTTGTCGTGAAGTTTAATCATTTTCGCTCTGTCTGAATTGGTTTAGGTGTTTTTGTCCCAGGTCATTTTTTTTTGCATCTGTTGATCAATTTAATCTCGCTCACCGATCCTTCTCTAGCCATCTACGTTCGAGTATTCTAAGGTACTTGAGTATTTCAATTTCCCACTTCGATTTTACCTTTTTTAATTTTTATGGTTTCAATTGTTATGGGTTTTCCTGTGTGAAAAGAAATTTTTCTTAGTTTAGGTCAATTTAGAATTTTGGGGTCTTCTGTGATTTCTCAGCTACCCTTTTATTTTCCACTCAGATGCAGAGCTTGATCTCTTTTTGCTTATCACTCTATTTATTCATGGCATAATTGTGCATATAGTTGGGTTTGTTTTTTAATCTTGGATTTCATTATTAATCTAATATCCTTTTTTTTATTGGTTGAGTATGATAGGTACAATTTGTGGACAAACTGCATGGTCATATTGGATACTTGAACTGTTGGTAGATGCAATTGTTATGCAAGTCTAAATTGCGTTTGCTAATTGCTATTGACCTTTACTTATAGACAAAGACAATAAGCTTGCGAAATCTTGAGGCCATGCTAGTATTTGGAAATGAAGATGTGTTTATTTCTTTTTCCAAATTACTGCTAGGTGAGATTAGAATGTCATTCAAATTTTTTTTCTTCTGAATATTGATAAATTAAATATTCTATTGGCAGACCGGAGTTAAACCTATTATCCAGAAATAGTTTTTTGCGTACTGATGGCTAGAAAATATGGTTTCCACTTTTATGCCTTTTCCTATAATCTTATAATTTGGCTGTTGTAATTTCAGGAATTCAAACATATGATAAAGCTTCTAATTGATCTTCCAGGCCATGCAATAGAAGACGCATAGCTTCTAATTGCTGGAGTAATGTATGGTGCGGACCATGGTCCTCATTCAAAGCTTTTGTTCTCTATTGCTTAGAGCATAAAATATGCTTACATTGTAGTTCGAGTTAATTAAATTTGGGTTTGTAGTTCATAATCAGCAGATAAAACATGTTCATAACACATATAAAACATTTATGCATGCATCATATTCATAAAACAAAGTCCACTCACAGACCGTCCATACTACTCCTCGATAGGCCTGCCATAAGCCTTTCCGGGCTAATTCGACCTCTCCTGGTCATCTGGACCTGTCCAAAACATACTCAAAGGTTACTATCAACCTAGACAAGTCCTAAACAAGAACTCCCAACATTCCCAGAAAAGTCAACGTGTTCCAGACATACTTCTCTAGGCTTTAAACCTCATTTTGACAAACCAAACAATCTTCGATCGCTTCGAAACTACCACCATTGGATTCGTATCGTTGAAAACTTTAAAAGGGTCCTTATCCTACCTCAAAATGCATGACCACGCGTCCCCATGCACGAGTCAAAGTAGCTGGTCAACGTTGACGTCAGCAAGGTCAGCGTTGACGTTAGTAGTGACAAGACCCGTCCCAATCCCCCTGGATTATGGTGGGACATGCCTGCTCCCGTCTGACACCGCGTGTCAGACTAGGGATAACTCATCACCCGCTGGGGGTCCATCAGAGTACACCAAGATTGGTGGTGGCACGTGAGGTCTCGATCTCTACTACAGCTCACATTCGTAATCAACCTGAAGGGTTTTAAAACCATAAAATCTCTGAGTGGATAAAACAACAGTTTATAAAATCTTTCTATATCGAAAAGATATTTATACCCTTCATATAAAAATATGCATGCATCATAAAACCACTTTATTTCAAATACTTTCCGAAAGTAAGACAATGCTTTTCAATTCAAACACGGTGAAAACTGCTTCTCAAACGAAGCCATTAACTCAGTAGGATCTCAGCCCAAAATCAAATCAAAGAAACCAGAACGAAACCTCAATTTCAATCATAGAACACGGGGTATCAGCCTCAAACCAATCATACGGTGAAACATCATATACATATATATAACCCATCATCGGCATCTCATATACCCAATCAATAACCCATCACAATAGATCTACAATATGCGTACTACTCGGGTCTCATCTCCGAGTCTACCCCCAAGATCTACGACGTCTGGGAGGACCTCTCTCCGGACCCTGTCTGAGACTATATCATGTCTCTCACTCCGGGGCATGTGCTCCCCCTCGGAGTCACTCACCCCAGGCAGTGAATCGTGAAACTCCAGGATCATCGACGTCTGGAGGAGACTACTCATATAGGAGGGTATATACATATAAGTGTGAAAACATTCATCTCTTTTAAACCATAGTTCAAATGGGTCTAATACCCGAATTCTCATTTCATAAACCATAACTGGGACTCAAGCCCGATACCACAAGTCAACTGTGCCTCAAGCCCGATACCATCAATCAACTGAGCCTCAATCCCGATACCATAATCAATTGGGCCTCAAGCCCGATATCATAAATCAACTGGGTCTCAAGCCTGATATCATCAATCAACTGGGCCTCAAACCCGATATCATAAATCAACTAGGCATCAAGCCCGATATCATAATCAACTGGGCTTCAAGCCCGATATCATAAATCAACTGGGCCTCAAGCCCGATATCATCAATCAACTGGGCCTTAAGCCCGATATCATAAATCAACTAGGCCTCAAACCCGATATCATAATCAACTGGGCTTCAAGCCCGATATCATAAATCAACTAGGCCTTAAGCCCGATATCATAAACCAATTGGGCCTCAATGTCAGGACCCGACCCTCCTCTGTCAGGTCCCGACTCATCTAGCACGATATTGTCCGCTTTGGGCCTCCTTGCCCTTGCCCTCACGGTTTTGTTTTCGGGAGCTCATGGTGCAACTTCCCAGGGGGTCACCCATCACGGAATTGCACCAGCCTTAACTCGCTTAACTTTGGGGTTTCAATCCCCCCCAAAGCCACTGAGCTCCCAAAAGGCCTCATGCTATATAGGTGTGTGCCTACATCTTTAAGGCACACCACCATTCCCTTCCCAGACCATTCCCCCTCGTAGGAATGTGGAATTGTTCACCTTTCCCTCCAGGACACGGTTCTTACAATCCACCCCCCTTAGGGCCCAGCGTCCTTGCTAGCACACTTCCCGGTTGGGGTCTGGCTCTGATACCATTTTGTTAGGACCCGACCCTCCTCTGTCAGGTCCCGACTCATCTAGCACGATATTGTCCGCTTTGGGCCTCCTTGCCCTTACCCTCACGGTTTTGTTTTCGGGAGCTCATGGTGCAACTTCCCAGGGGGTCACCCATCATGGAATTGCACCAGCCTTACCTCGCTTAACTTTGGGGTTCCAATCCCCCCCAAAGCCACTGAGCTCCCAAAAAGCCTCATGCTAGATAGGTGTGTGCCTATACCTTTAAGGCACACCACCATTCCCTTCCTAGACCATTCCCCCTCGCAGGAATGTGGGAATGTTCACCTTTCCCTCCAGGACACGGGTCTTACACCCAAGCTCGATATCATAAACCAACTGGGCATCAAGCCTGATATCATAAATCAACTGGGCATCAAGCCCGATATCGTAAATCAACTAGGCTTCAAACTCGATATCATAAATCAATTGGGCCTCAAGCCCGATAGCATACTTTCAAATCCGAAATCCTTTGATAACACAAGTAAGTATAAAACCCGGCATAAGCCCAAGGTATCACATAAAATAGGAAATCTCAAAATACATGCAATAACACATTTTCCTTCAAAGAGGCCAACAATTCATATCAAATCACATGCACTCATGGCATCTCAAATCATGTTCATAAACTCATATAAAACATTTATGCATGCATCAATCCATAAAACAAAGTCCACTCACAGACCGTCCAAGCTGCGCCTTGATACACGTGTCATAAACCTCTCCGGTTAAATCACCTCACCGGGACTCTCAAACATGTCCAATTCACACTCGAAGGTCACTAATTCTCTCAAATAGGCTAACATTGAATCCCCCAATTTTTTGGGATTTTTGAATGTATTTAAAATAAACCCTACACCTTCGGACACCCAAAACTACCCTGAAACAACAGGGTCCGATTGACTTGAAACTTGAGCCAAAAGTGTCAAAATGTCTGTTACATCGAAAGGAAAAAAATCACATGTTGACCATGACCCCCAACTCTGCCCCACGCATCCCCATAAGCCGTCTCAAGAGACTGAGCGTGAAGCCCATGCGCCAGGCGTAGGGTCATCTTCAACCTCTATCGAATAGGTCCAGACCCGGTTCTCTAGTTTCCGGTTCGATCAGACCGGTGAGATTGGTTCTCCGTCCTCCGACCGTCATTCCTTTTCATTTTTGTTCCTAAAGCCTCATCTCAATCCCAGGGCTCGATTTATGTGATCAAAACAATGAAAAAAGGGCATAGCATACCTGTTCGAATCGATGAATAGTCCGGCCACCATTCACTGTCCTTCTTGGGTCGTCAAGCCGTCGAAGCCCCCCGTTTTTTATCCTCCTCGACTCGTAGGGACCCCAAAAGTGCAACCCAATAGTTAGAAAACCCTTAAACATCTAAAAACTGGAATTTGAAAATTCAAAATCCAAATGGGTCATCGGGTTACCAGGGTTCTGGGTTTCCTCTGCCGTCCACGGTGGTTCTGCCACCCACACCGTCGTCGCCATAGCCTCCCTCTCACTCTCAGTCTCTCAGTCATCACAATAAGGGGTCAGATGGGTTGGTGTTGTGGATGAAGTGTTTGTGGGTTTGGCGTTGGCTTGATCGAATGAAACAGATGAGGATGAAAAGGGTGGGTGCATATATATGTGTAATAGGAGCAATGGATGGCTGACACTTGTCACTCATCCATTAAGCCTGTTCCAAAATATCTGGGCCCACTTAATGACAAATGGTACTCGTATCGTAATTCTTGCAATAGTTCCTCGGAACTTCCGTGACCTATAACTTTCTCGTCGAATATCCGATTTCGACGTGTCGCCTGACTACGGACTCGTATCAACTCGATCTACGTAACAGTTCTTGGTCCAAGGGTATCGGACGTGCCGGGTCAAAAGTCAACTTTTTACCCTTATCTAGGGGCAAAATCGTAATTTCGCCTTGAACGTCAAATAACCCTTGAATAATCCCTGATTAGCCCTGCTAATCCATAGTTAATTCTTAATTAAACCCAAGAATTTGGGACGGGTCGTTTTGGATTTTCATACCTTTCTTAACTAGCCAAGCCTGGAAACAAGGATAGTTTTTCCTAATGTGCTCACTGGATTGACAGAAAAAACATTCCTGGACAAAAGGCTTGTTGGGTTTCAGTTGTGAGGTAGATGCATCGGGTTCTCTCTTGGATACACCAAGTAATGACCTGTCTTCTTATGTCCAAAAGAGGGGCCATGCTTGAATCTTGTCTGTTTTGGACTTAAAAACCCTGATGGCTTAGATTGAGTCATCATTTTCCCTTTTCCTTTTCCTACGTATGCAAGGTTGACTTTAGCATATTGGATTTTCTTCTTCTTTCTCTCATCTTCATCAGCACGGATTTCAATCATTTCATTAAAAGTCCAAGTTTCCTTCCGAGTCTTGTAATTGACTTTAATCTGATCATACTCCTCAGATAGGGAATGTAGCCCGATGTGAACCAGAAACTGCTAAGAAATCTCAATCTTGAGAGCACTTGGCCTATTTCCAGTGTTCATTATTTTCAAGAGATGTTGCCTAATACTGCTTGTACCATTATGCTTGGCACTAATAAAGGCACTAAGGCATGAGCTTGCTTCCGCTTTACTGGACTTTTTGCACTTTTCCTCCACTGCAGACAGGTAATCTTTTTCCAACTTACAGTCCTCAAAACCACCACTGATGTTGTCTTCCATAGCATTCTGCATAATGCATAAGGATGGAGTTTGCCCTTTCCCATTTTTCATAGATTTCCCTCTCTTCCTTGATGCTTAGATCAGTGAGTGCATGAGGCTTTACCATCTTGAATGCAATATCAAATAGTAGCATTCCAAGATGCATCAACAATTCCTGTTTCTAGTCCTTGAAGTTAGTCCCATTCAGTTTCTCTATGTTGACAAGGTTCAACATGTTCATGTCTATAACAGAAAAACAATGGGTTTTTTAGATTCTGATAAGTGACATTAACAATAAAGTATCATGAACTTCAGTCACACATTAGGTCTAGAACTATCACACCTTTGGGCAAGTGACTTCTAAAACATGATCATCGATCTCAGATTTGCATAGTAAGGCATAAAAGACTTACCAAAAACAGATCATAACAGCTTTAGGCTGAAAACATTCAATTTCTGATTAAGTTATCCATGACCCTCTATACATTGGAAACATAGACGAGCTTGCAAACAACTCCTTTGGGAATTAATCTACATGTTAATTCTATGAATCCACATTTCTGGTTTCTAAAGTTGTGTCTCTAGCTCAAGATGTTTATGTTAAAAACTTTGGTCCTTGACAGAAAGACAGCTTTCACACAAGAAAAACCCCTCAGCAAAATTAATGACTTTAAGTCAGATTTAAACTTCTGATGTTCAAAGGTTGCAATCTTCTTAAATTTGACAGTTATGGCAGTTATCAGAAAATTGATTCCATATTCTTATTCTGCCAAACGATCTCTTCATTTAATGTATTGTACTTAAAGTAAACATCAAGAACATATATAATCAAACTTGACAATGAATTAATGTACAACGGAAGTGAGTAAACTAAAACATATAAGAAAAATATGAAGAAATCTGGTTTGAACGAATTGAAGGCATGATTGTAATGCCCTGATACCAAATGTTAGAGTTACACCAATGTAAATCATGCAGGATCAACAATCAACAACTTAAATCATATTCAAAACATTACAATCACAGAAATATATATATTTTTTAAAAACTGAGAAGAGATGATCACTTACTTGTGATCGAAGCCATCGTCGAATAACAATGAATGAAGATACACGAACACTAGAGATTGGTGATCTCTTCTCTTAACACGAAATTGATCGACTTCAGCTATGGGAAGTGGTTTCTGATCAGATTTTTCGAGAAGGGGGACCAGATCTCCCTTTATACACAATCCTTAAAACGACCAATACCTATCACTTTGGCAGTTAAGGCTTTTCATGACAGTTTTGCTTGGAACTGTCTAATTTGAATTCAAATCAGGTTTTAATTCCCTCATTACACATGTTCCACTTCATTAGGTGTCCCAAGATCGTAATTTGTCCATTTGGTTAAACTTAGCTCACAAACCTTACACTTATGGTGTACCCGGCGACCCAGATGATAACAATATTAATCCGTATGCACAAGGGCACCATTGAGATTGTCTTATCACTCGTAGAAAGACGACGATATCGAGGCATTACTAGTCATGTTATCCAAGAGTTGGATATATCATTTTTAATATGTGAAGATTTGATTATGAATGCCAACTGCTAAGTACCTATATTATTAGGTTGAGTATGACTGCTTATGTGAGTGCTAGCCCTACGATGTTTATTTAATTATTTAACGATTATTTTATTATTGTGTATCACATATATATGTTGGGGAAAATAGTAGAATGGAAATAATAACTCAACCCACAAAAAAAGGATAAATATGCAAGGAAATAAAAGAGCAAAGAATAGAGAACACCGAATATAACGTGGTTTGGCAATATGCCTACGTCCACGGGGCAACACCAACGAGAACCTCCACTAATGAAATTATGGGTACAAAGAGATGCACAACTTCAAGAACACTACTTGAAGGAAACTCTCTCTCTTACACTTGTTTTGCTACCAACAACTACAACACTCAACACTCTCAACTTGGAGTGTGCACTCTTCACTCTATACTTGGAGGAAGATGTTTTTCTTAGATGAGATTGATGGAATGAGCAAATGACCTCTCCTTATATAGGCCAAGGAGGAACCATCTAGATGCTTTCATTAATGCTTCATCCACCCACCTACTTCATTTATGGATCCAACTTACCTACAACCACTTACTTTATTTTGGAACCCACTTACCTACAACCACTTACTTCATTTTGGATCCCACTTACCTACAACCACCTACTACATTTTGGATCCCAGTTACCTACAATCACTTACTACATTAATGCTCCAAACAACATTTTGTAGATATATTTGAAGTTTGGGCCTGGATATTTTACAATCTCCCCTCCAGGCCAACTAGGTCAAAACGACGTGACTTCTACTTGAAGTCCATTCCAGTGGATTTGCTACAATACTCCAACTTCTGTTGCGTAAAAACTTTTGTCAACATATCTGAAGTGTTCTTGTTGGTGTGAATTTTCCTCAACTGGAAAAGCTTCTTTGATACTGCATCTCGAATCTAATGATAACGGAGATCAATGTGCTTCGTGCGAGGATGGTACACTGAATTTTTACTTAAATGAATAACACTTTGACTATCACAATCCACCACATAACTTTCTTGCTTCACACCCAATTCTTGAATGAACCTGTGCAGCCAAATCATCTCCTTGCCTGCTTCATTTGCAGCAATATACTCAGCTTCAGTGGTGGATAAGGCAACACATTTATGTAACTTGGACTGCCATGAAACAGCTCCCCCTGAAAAGGTGAATAAGTATCCAGAAGTGAATTTTCTAGCATCAAGGTTTCCTGCCAAGTCTGCATCCGTGAAACCTTCTAACACCGGTTTCGATCCACCAAAGAACGAGCACAACTTTGAAGTGCCTCTCAAATATCTGAGTATCCACTTGACTGATTCCCAATGCTCTCTGCCAGGGTTAGAGAAATACCTACTAACAACACCAACTGCATGTGCTATATCTGGTCGAGTACAAACCATAGCATACATAAGACTACCAACAGCTGATGAGTAGGGAATACCTGCCATCTTGTCCATATCCCCTTGTGTAGTTGGGCAAAATCTTCTGCTTAACTTGAATTGATTACCTAGAGGTGAGTTCATTGGCTTAGCTTCTTTCATGTTGAACCTCTCAAGCACTCGTTCAACGTACCTTTCCTGTGACAACCATAGCTTCTTCGCCTTCTTATCACGAGTGATCTCCATGCCCAAAATCTGCTTAGCTGGACCTAAGTCTCTGGTGAACTACTGGATATACACACATGGATCGACATCTGTTCTCTTGTAGCCATGACCCAACATGAATGAGTCAAACTTCTTGTACCATTGCCTTGGTGCATGCTTTAGCCAGTACAAGCTTTTCTTCAACTTACAAAACATGTGTCCTTTTCTCTCAACTTCAAAACCTTCTGGTTGCTCCATGTAAATTTCCTCTTCCAGATCACCATGCAGAAATCCTGTCTTCACATCCAACTGCTCAACCTAAAGATCCATGCTAGCTGCCATGCCCAGAATAACTCGGATAGAAGTCATCTTCACCACTAGTGAGAACATCTTGTCAAAATCGACTCCTTCCTTCTGCCTAAAACCCTTGACAACCAAGCGGGCCTTGAACTTTGTCAACTGCTCATTCTCGTCCCTCTTCAACTTGAACACCCACTTATTTTTGAGTGTTTTTCTACCTTTAGGAAGCTCCACCAACTCATAGGTGTCATTCTTCAATAAAGACTCCATCTCATACTTCATTGCCAACATCCATTTATCATTGTCTGCATGAGTCTTTGCCTCCTCAAAATTTTCAGGCTCTCCATCGCCAGTCAATAGAATGTATCTGGAATGCGGGTCATCCCCATCACTGGTCGTGAGAATATACTGTGAAGAAGGATACTTAGTATTCAGCTTTGGCACTCTATTTGATTTACGAACTGGTACTTGGGAAATCACTGGTTGCTCCTCCTAGCTTGGCTCCCCCTGAATTTGATCATCCTGATCATCGTCTTCAGGTTCAGATACTACCTCAGCACCTCCTGCTTCAGCCATGTCAGGAACGTCTTCATGTATAACCTCTTGAGCTCTGCCACTGGGTTCTTGTTGCAGCGGTGATGAATCATAGGTAGGTTGGCCTGCATTTTTAACTGTCTCCTTATCAAGATCTGCCACAGTCTGATCTTCAAAGAAGTGTACATTTCTGCTTCCGAATAGCTTGTTGGTCTTTGGGTCCCACATGCGGTAGCCCATTTCTTCATTACCGTACCCGAGAAAGATGCACGGTGTGCCTTTGTCATCTATCTTTAATCTTTTCTCGTCGGATACACGTGCAAATGCTTTGCACCCAAACACTTTCAAGTATGAATATGAAACACTTCTACCGGTCCATACGCAAGTATGCTTTGAAAACGCATTCAGGAGTCTCAAAGTTCAATGGTACACTTGGTGATCGGTTGATAAGATAACAAGCGGCTGACACAGCTTCGGCCCAAAAACTCTTTGATAGATTGGTTGTCTTCAACATGCACCTGACCTTCTCCAGAATGGTGCAGTTCATCCTTTCAGCTACACCATTATGTTGTGGGGTGCCAGGAATTTTCTTCTCATGCCTAATGCCATACTTCGAACAGTAATCTTTGAACTCGTTAGAAGTGTACTCTCTGCCATTGTCGCTACGGATACATTTGAGGGCTCTCCCAGTCTCCCTCTCCACCATGACATGAAACTGCTTGAAGGTTTTGAATACCTGGCCTTTTGATTTCAACAAATATACCCAAACCTTTCATGAAGCATCATCAATAAAGGTGACAAAATATCTATTACCACCTAGTGATTCAATTTCTATAGGGCCACAAACATCGGAATGTACTAGGTCTAATATTTTTTCTTTTCTTGTGAAGGTACCAGAAAAACTGACTTGATTTTGTTTGCCATATAAACAATAATCACAACAGTCGAGTGAGGTACCTTTGGCAAAGGGAATGAGAGACTTCTTTTCCAAAACTTGCAATCCATTCTCACTCATGTGGCCTAATCTCTTGTGTCATAGATTTGGAGGAGAATCGTCCGCGACATTCAACTCTCCTTTGTAAACCTTCCCATATGTCTTGTAAAGGGTGAAACACAACTTCCCTCTAGCGATGACTAGCGATCCCTTGGTAAGCCTCCACTTTTGATCTCCCCCATGATGATGGAACCCTTGTTGATCAAGCACGCTGGTTGACACTAGATTGAGACGTAAACCAGGAACATGTCTCACATCTTTCAATAACAGCTTGTTGCTCAAATTAGTCTCGAACAAAACATCACCTATTCCTGATATCTTGGAATAACTATCATTGCCCATCTTCACTTCCCCAAAGTCTCCGGCTTTGTATGTGGTGAAGAACTCCGAGTGCGCCGTGGCATGGAAAGCTGCTCCAGAATCAACTACCCAAGAAATGCTTTTATCTTCATCAGCATGTAGGCAATCATTGTCAAGAGACAACAACTCACATGCTTGACTGGCCATAGTAGCGATAGCTGCAGTATTGGTTGTGTCCTCCTTCTTTTGGTAGGTTGAGCCATCTTTCCCATCCTTCTTGTTATTCTTCAGTTTTTTTGCAATTCTTCATCATGTGACCATAAAGATTGCAATTATGACACTTTCCATTGAATCGTGTCCTCGAACGGCTTGCACTTCTTCCACGATCTCGACTGGGACCTTTACTCTTGCTCCTTCCTCTATTCTCCGCCACAAAGACTTGGCTACTATCGGAACTATAGAACTTCCTCCTAGTCTCTTCATTTAACATGTTGTCTTTAACATTATCCATAGATAACACACCATTGGGAGCAGAGTTACTTACAGTAATGACAAAGGTCTCCCAGCTGTCGGGCAAAGATCCAAGAAGCAACAACGCTTGAAGCTCATCCGCGATCTTCATATCCATCGTGGCCAATTGATTGACAGTGCTTTGGAAGTTGTTGAGGTGCTCAATCACCCTTACGCCTTCCTTATACTTCATGTTGACAAGTTCCTTAATGAGAAATGCTTTCTTCGAGGCGGTCTTTTGCTCGAACAATGACTCCAATTTCAACCAAAGATCATGGGTGTTAGTCTCGTTGGACACATGGTGGAACACACTATCATCCACCCATTCACGAATGTGACCAATAGCCTTGCAATTCAACTTCGTCCATTCAGCATCTGCCATATTCTCAAGCTTGCCTTCCTCTCCTTCTATGGGCTCATTCAGATCCTTACAATAGAGAATGTCCTCCATTCTCGGCTTCCATGTAATCCAATTGGAGTGGTTGAGTGGAACCATGGTACTCCTTGTGTAACGACACGTCCCGAATTCCATGATTAGATTAGTGACTAATCACGATTAGTGAGGATAATCCATGATTAGTTGGGCGAAATCGGACGAACGATGCAAAATGACCATTTTGCCCCTGGGTGTGGGCAAAACATTGACTTTTCATTCGGTCGGTCAAATGGACTTTGACCGATAATCGTGACGTATTTTGTGATGTCACGAGTTCATAGACAGGTGGCACGTTCAATTCTGACGTTCGTGGTAGAAGTTATGACGTTCGGAAGTTTAGGGGGACTTTTGGTAATTTTAGTTAAAAGGGGTCAAATATTGACTTTTTGAGCGGGATGTCCGATGGCCAAGGGCCAAGGACCATTACGTAGATAAGGACGATACGAATCCATAGACAGGCGGCATATCGAATTCGGACGTTCAACGACGAAGTTACTGTTCACGAAAGTTCAAGATGGATGAGTGACAAGTGTCACCCATCCACAGGCCACCTATATTGATTCATGCATCGACCATTTTTCCTCGTTCAAACTCAAATACCCGATCTCACCTTTTCTCTCCATCTATGTGCAACCCAAAACCCATCCAACCCAACCCCATATGATCACCTATGAGACCAGAGATGGAAGAGAGGACTGAGGATGGTGGTGGCCAGCCAAGGGCACGCCGCCGTGGACGGTAGAGCCGTGAAACCCGAAGGTAGCTCGGTTTGTCCCATTTTCCATTTAATTTCGATTCTTGCATTATGGTTTCTTTTGGGTGCCTAGGAAGTGATTATTAGGTTGCTAGGGACTTAATAGGAAGGTTTCTAATGGGGTTGGACGGCTGTGAAGCCATGGGAGAATTTTAGGAAGCTTGAACTGTATGGTACAAGAATTCAACCATAGAATTTTGATGTTTTTAGGTCGTTTTGATGATTGGAATTGATAGGGAATGAAGAGATATGAATTATAGGATTAATTAGGGTTGAAATCGGACCAAAATAGAGGGAGAAAACCCCTGAACCGTCACGCCGGTTCGGAACAGTGCTGCTACAGTGAACCGGTTCACCACAGTGCTGCTGGAGGTTGAAGATGATGAACAGTGTTCTGAGCCTTCTTGGGGCGCGTGAGGGTGTGTGAACAGTAATTTGGGAAAGTGTTCAAAACGGGAAATCTTCTATTCGACGTAACGAAGATTTTGTTACTGGTCTCGCGTCAATCGGACATAGTTTCGATAGTTTTCGGGGTGTCGGAAGGTTTAGCGTCGGTTTAAAAATAGTTAAAAGTTCGGGAAAATTACGGGGCTTTAATGGGAGGTTAATTAAGTAGTTAGTAACCTTCTATTAAAATTTGGACAGGTTTGAGAGTCCCGGTGATGGTGATCGGCTCGGGAGAGCCTACGGCACGCAAATCGAGGCGGCAGCTCGGACGGTCTGTGAGTGGACCTTGTTTTCTAAATTGGTGCATGCATAAATGTTTATTATATGTTTTAAATACTTGTTTGTGATGCCATGAGTGAATTTGGATGTGTGGTTACGTAAAGGCACGCATTTCGAGGTTTCGGCCCTATACGGTGCCTATACGGGGCTATATGTCTTTATTGGT
This sequence comes from Prinsepia uniflora, assembly GCA_032719365.1. Classification (NCBI taxonomy): domain Eukaryota; kingdom Viridiplantae; phylum Streptophyta; class Magnoliopsida; order Rosales; family Rosaceae; genus Prinsepia; species Prinsepia uniflora. The sequence continues at coordinate 69,040,446 of CM064867.1, read as the reverse complement.
CTAAATGAAATGGTTTTGGATTTCCAAATGGATTATGAATATGATTTTATGATGTTGATTTGGATGCTTGTGAATTATATGGTTTCACGTATTTCGAGGTGATTTACGTGCTTGCACGTAAATCGAGGTTTTCCGGTTTTACACTGATTTTCCATTCTTGTGGTTTTGGATATGATTTCATGAAATGATTTTGGATTCGAAAAGGTAATTCTTGGACTTGAGGTCCATTTGATTTACGGAATCGGGCCGGAGGCCCAGTTGTTTTACGATTCGGACTTGAGGTCCAGTTTCTATGTGGATTCGGGCCTAGGGCCCAGTTATGTATTACAAATGGTTTTTATGGTTCATGATGGTTTATGGGAACCGGCATGAACCCTTGAAATGGATTTACGGGTCATGACGGTTTATGGGAACCGGCATGAACCCATGAAAGGATTTTATGGTTCATGACGGCTTATGGGGGCCGGGCATGAATCCTTGAAAGGTTTCAAGAATGATTTCAAAAGGTTTTTCATATTCCATCCTTTATATATGATTGTCTCCTCCGGGGAGGGTCGTTGGCCTAGGTGGACCCCGGAGTAATCACGGAGCACTGACTGAGTGGAGTCGCCCCCTAGTTGGGTTCCTTACTCTCAGGATTGGCATGGTTCGTTACCTCCAGGGAGGGTCATTGATCTACGAACATTGACCTAGGTGGACCCTGGAGAGACTTGGGTTTGAGACCCCGATTAGCATGCGCGTAGCTTTATTTTACCGTGACAGGTTCTGGATATGAATATAATGGATAATAAACATGATTTCAATTGGTTTGGGAAATTGTGTTTTATGATGATAAATGGTTTTGGGCAGGAGCCCGTATGACTTGTATTTACGGAATTTGGGGCTAAGACCCTAATGATGGTTGTTTAAACATACGTGTTTGAGTAAATGGTTTTACTATGCATGCATGCTTTTTAGTGGAGGGTATAAAGGTCTTTTATGGATATGTTTTATAAACTCTTTATTTTTGTCCACTCACAGCTTTTGGTTGTTTTTAATACCCTTCAGGTTGGATACGATGTGGACTGTAGCAGAGACCGAGATATCACATGCCTCCTTCGGATCCTGGCGTACTCTGATAGCCCGGGAGGGCAAAGGTCAGAAATATCCCTTGTCTGACACTTCGTTTCAGACGGGAGCAGGGTCATCCCGCACTAATCCCGGGGGGATTGGGATGGGTCCTGTCAGCGTGGTATCAGAGCTGCGGTTGGCTCTATCAGAGCATAGGATTGCTTATCAGAGCAGGGTTGCTCATGTTACTCTGAATTCCAGAGCGTATTTTGCGCGATACTCCGTACGCAGGTCGAGGATGTGACATCTCAATGGGCTACAGTTCGTGATCAACCTGATAGTGGGATGCAGATACGATAGTTAGTAGGATGGAATCTTGGAATGTCTTGGTTCGGCATTTGATGCCGGTGTTACCATAGTTCTGTCAGGGTTGACAGTGTGGGACCCTATGAATGGATGAACATATTCGTACGTTAGCATTTTGATCGTGAGACAGTTAGTTGGGATCGTCTTTCACGATGTCGTAGGATCGGTTCCGACGACTGGTTTGGAGTTATGACCATCAGATGATCAGATTTGGTTGAGTTAAATGGATTTACTGCTCCTGCAGTTAGCAGCCGGATTCAGGGAATCCTAGTTGGATTGGCGGTAGGATTGGATTGACGTCTTTGCGATGTCGGGACCACGTGGTCGGTCAATTCGTGGAGTGTACTGCGGTTCGCAGTAGCAGTTGGGTTCAGAGTGACCCTAGGGCTTGATTGTGGAACCCTACCTTGGGTGTATGGTTCGAAAACGTGAGTTGACGAGTGGTTTGACTTGGACGACTATTCGGATTTGGGTTCGTTAGTCGGTCTAGTCATGTTAGCTTTTGTTGGGACTGGACTCTGCAGTCGAGGTTGTATTTATTGGTTAGACCTAGTTGGTCGTCGTACTACCATAGTTGTGATGGGTTGTTGGTGCAGCTAAGGTCATGGATGACCTGGTAGACGACATTGGTTTAGTCGAGTTACGACTGGTGAGAGTTTGGTTGGACAGGTTACCAGGGTTGGTACTTGTCGATGGAATCCTTGAGTGGGATACGGAGTAGTAGTACATGCGGTTGATTCAGTTGGATGCGGAGTTTAGATCGTGATGCCTGGTAGTTAGGTCTGCACGAGGTTGTGGCAGACGCTACTATCGATGGACGTAGTCGAGTCTTATCAGGTCGTGTAGACTCAGGTTGTCGTGACGATTGTGACGATGGGATTTTCGGTCGTGACGATGATACGAGGTGCGTGAGTAACGCTTATGTACGAGTAGTGATTCTGGATGCGACTCGGTTACGGCTGAGTGCGATCGCAGAATGAGACGGGGACGTTCAGGGGACGTTTACTTTTCTCGTACGAGTTATCGGGGTGACTGTACCCAGAGTTGTTGGGTACGACGGAGGCAGAGTTTCTCCAATACAAATAGAGGTACGGGGTCGTCGCTCAGTATGAGCGAAGATCCAGAGTTGTCAGATTTGCACCATGTGTGCCGATGTTGATACTGATACTGATGATAGTGCGTTGGTACTGGTACTAGCGCTTGTGCTGGTGCTGGTGATTGTGATGACGGTGAGTTACGAATCGGGATATGACTCCGTCAAGATGAGTATATGTTCAATATATGTGGTTCGAGAGTGGATCACGGATAGTGATGGACTGGATAGAATCCAACGGTAGTTGAGACGTGAGGATCGAGTGCTCTCATGGGGGATTAGAAACCAGTTGGTCGGGATTGGTCAGATATGGTGGTATATAGAGATTTTTCTGAGGAGTCTGTTGTGACTTTTCAGTCGAGTGGTACATCAGATTAGGATGAATTGACATCCTTTTGGATGTACATATACGGTCGTAAATGGGCATGTGTCCATAACCAGTCTAACGGGGACACGTGGTTGATGTCCGAGAATGTTGGTTCCGACATGGTTGGAGCTTCGGAATCGTGAAAGGTTGCGATTGAGGTGACACGAGGAATGTGGGTTTTCCGCATTGGCAATGGGGATTTCGAAGTCATTTTGGGTGACTTTTCAGATTCTACCATGATTGATGATGGTAGATGATGTTGATGATGTAGATGTTGTTGGTTGCCACTAGTACATTGGTCGTGTATTGGTTGGTGGACCCCGGATTTATCTTGGGTCGTTAGGAGAGTTGGTTATTTCGGAGTTAAGTCAATGAGATTTCTCATTTTCTGTTAGGTGGCAGACGGTGTTGGATTACGTGGCGTGGTGAGTGCAGCGAGTTTTGTTTGCATTCACGTAGGATGAATTTTGATGTCATTGTCTTGTATCATTCTTGATGTTTCCTAGGTGGAATGCCAAGGATTGATACGAGGTAATCAATGAGAACCCACATTCTCGACGTGTCTCGTCGTTGACTGATCTATGTAGATGTGGGAAATGGTCTAGGACTTTGGACGTTGTGACGATCGGGGATCGTGACGTCTATGGTCAGTTGACGTAGTGATGGATCTGGATTGTGATCTTGATAATCCAGATAGGTGGAGAGTTTATCACTCTTACCTGGATGTTTGAGTTGAGGATGTTGGGACTGAACTTCTTTTCGAGGTGAATCCCGTATGGTATATTACTCAGGTGAGTAGTTTTCCGACGTGGTCGGATATGGTCAGCCTTAGAGATGTGTGGATGTTGTGATTGGCTTACCTACGAAGTCAATCGAAGGGATTGAGCAGGTAACCGATAGGTTCGGTTTTGGTGTGTCTGGGTAGACGTGAACGATATTTCGAGTTTTGGAATCAGATAACTGGATGACGATTCAGGATTTGATTTTGGAACTTGAAAGAGGATTTCTGGATTTGGGTTTTGGAATTCGATTCTGGGTGACGATTCAGGATTTGATTCTGGAGCTCGACAATGGATTTTCTTTTATGGATTTGGGTTCGAAATGGTCATTCCTGATACTAGTCTACGGAATGATGATTTCAGATTCGGATTTGGACGTGATTATGGATATGATTTCTGGGTTTGGATTTGGGATTTCTTACGAAATTTCAGATTCGGATTCGAATTTGGAAATTGATAATGGGTCGGAGTTTTGATCTGTCTGGTACTGGATTGGACAGATGGACTCCATTATTGAAACGTGATTGGCTATGACCTAGACGGTTGTAGGCTGATTGAGGAGTAGATGTACGTAGTTCGAGGTACGATACCAAGCGGACTTGTGGTGCCTGGTGACGGTATATAGGTTATACCAGTGGTACGTTGGTGAGCGTATTGGTAGTCGGCTTAGTTCCGATACCATTGGATTAGTTGAGATCGTGAACTGGACATTGGATACTGTGCATTGGGTCATGGTATTTCTACTGGGTCTAGTTACACACAAGTCGGGTGAATTATTAGTAAACGTGTACTCAGATTGAGTGAGTTGGTGGTCGATGTAACCACATGTAAGTATAGTTTCAATTTTCGACTGACGACTGTCAAGTAGTGACGGTTTTTCGGAGGTGTCAGCGTGGATCGTTGTGTGAGGTCTGATGACTCCCAGTGGGAGCAGACGTCAGGATAGTTAGTGATTGAGTAAGGAATCGTCTAGTTGTTTTGTCAACGACATGGTAGATTTGACAAGTGGTGTCAATTTGGAGCGTATGGCTACTGTCATTCGACGTGGTCAAGGGTAGTCGATGTAACGAGAGTGCTAGTGGTACGTCTGGTTGCAGACGAGTAAGTATTGTTTGGTTAGTTGGTGTACGAGTGTACACGTGTTGTGAGGTAGATTCTACTTTCCACGGGGTGGATGTGGAATCAAAATAGTTGGAGTTTCGAGAATGAAACTAAATTAAGGAGGGAAGAACGGTTGGATTTAGGTCGGTTGGAATTTCGAGGACGAAATTAATTACGGAGGGAAGGTTGTAACGACCCATCCCGAATTCCATGATTAGATTAGTGACTTAGTGAGGCTAATCCGTGATTAGTTGGGCGAAATCGGACGAACGATGCAAAATGACCGTTTTTCCCCTAGGCGTTGGAAAAACGCTGACTTTTCATTTGGTCGGTCAAATGGACTTTGACCGATGACCGTGACGTAGTTTGTGACGTCACGAGTTCATAGACAGGTGTCACGTTCAATTCCGAAGTTCGTGGAAGAAGTTATGACGTTCGGAAGTTTAGGGGGCATTTTGGTAATTTTGGTTAAAAGGGGTCAAATGTTGACTTTTTTACCAAGATGTCTGATGGCCGAGGGCCAAGGACCATTACGTAGATAAGGACGATACGAATCCATAGACAGGCGGCACGTCAAATTCGGACGTTCGGCGGCGAAGTTACGGTTCACGGAAGTTCAAGTGCACTATTGCATGAATTACGAAACGAACTAACTTTTGGACTCTAGTAGGGCCCAGATATTTAATGGAGGCCTAATGGATGAGTGACAAGTGTCACCCATCCACAGGCCACCTATATTGATTCATGCATCGACCATTTTTCCTCGTTCAAACTCAAATACCCGATCTCACCTTTTCTCTCCATCTATGTGCAACCCAAAACCCATCCAACCCAACCCCATATGATCACCTATGAGACTAGAGATGGAAGAGAGGACTGAGGATGGTGGTGGCCGGCCAAGGGCACGCCGCCGTGGACGGTGGAGCCGTGAAACCCGAAGGTAGCTCGGTTTGTCCCATTTTCCATTTAATCTCGATTCTTGCATTATGGTTGCTTTTGGGTGCCTAGGAAGTGATTATTAGGTTGCTAGGGACTTAATAGGAAGGTTTCTAATGGGGTTGGACGGCTGTGAAGCCATGGGAGAATTTTAGGAAGCTTGAACCGTATGGTTCAAGAATTGAACCATAGAATTTTGATGTTTTTAGGTCGTTTTGATGATTGGAATTGATAGGGAATGAAGAGATATGAATTATAGGATTAATTAGGGTTGAAATCGGACCAAAATAGAGGGAGAAAACCTCTGAACCGTCACGCTGGTTCGGAACAGTGCTGCTACAGTGAACCGGTTCACCACAGTGCTGCTGGAGGTTGAAGACGATGAACAGTGTTCTGAGCCTTCACGGGGCACGTGAGGGTGCGTGAACAATAATTTGGGAAAGTATTCAACACGGGAAATCTTCTATTTGATGTAACGAAGATTTTGGGACTGGTCTCGCGTCAATCGGACATCGTTTCGATAGTTTTTGGGGTGTCAGAAGGTTTAGGGTGGTTTAAAAATAGTTAAAAGTTCGGAAAAATTACGGGGCTTTAATGGGAGGTTAATTAAGTAGTTAGTAACCTTCTATTAAAATTTGGACAGGTTTGGGAGTCCCGGTGATGGTGATCGGCTCGGGAGAGCCTACGACACGCAAATCGAGGCTGCAGCTCGGACGGTCTGTGAGTGGACCTTGTTTTCTAAATTGGTGCATGCATAAATGTTTATTATATGCTTTAAATACTTGTTTGTGATGCCATGAGTGCATTTGGATGTGTGGTTATGTATAGGCACGTATTTCGAGGTTTCGGCCCTATATGGTGCCTGTACGGGGTTGTATGTCTTTATTGGTCTAAATGAAATGGTTTAGGATTTCCAAATTGATTATGAATATGATTTTATGATGTTGATTTGGATGCTTATGAATTATATGGTTTCACGTATTTCGAGGCGATTTACGTGCTTGCACGTAAATCGAGGTTTTCTGGTTTTACACTGATTTTCCGTTCTTGTGGTTTTGGATATGATTTCATGAAATGATTTTGGATTTGAAAAGGTAATTCTCGGACTTGAGGTCCATTTGATTTACGGAATTGGGCCGGAGGCCCATTTGGTTTACGATCCGGACTTGAGGTCCAGTTTCTATGTGGATTCGGGCCTAGGGCCCAGTTATGTATTACAAATGGTTTTTATGGTTCATGACGGTTTATGGGAACCGGCATGAACCCTTGAAATGGATTTAAGGGTCATGACGGTTTATGGGAACCGGCATGAACCCTTGAAATGGATTTACGGGTCATGACGATTTATGGGAAGCACCATGAACCCATGGAAGGATTTTATGGTTCATGACGGCTTATGGGGGCCGGGCATGAATCCTTGAAAGGTTTCAAGAATGATTTCAAAAGATTTTTCATATTCCATCCTTTATATATGATTGTCTCCTCCGGGGAGGGTCGTTGGCCTGGGTGGACCCCGGAGTAATCACGGAGCACTGACTGAGTGGAGTCGCCCCCCAGTTGGGTTCCTTACTCTCAGGATGGGCATGGTTCGTTACGTCCATGGAGGATCAGTGATCTACAAACATTGACCTGGGTGGACCTTGGAGAGACTTGGGTTTGAGACCCCGGTTAGCACGCGCGTAGCTTTATTTTACCGTGACAGGTTCTGGATATGAATATAATGGATAATAAACATGATTTCAATTGGTTTGGGAAATTGTGTTTTATGATGATAAATGGTTTTGGGCAGGAGCCCGTATGACTTGTATTTACGAAATTTGGGGCTGAGACCCTAATGATAGTTGTTTAAACATATGTGTTTGAGCAAATGGTTTTACTATGCATGCATGCTTTTTAGTGGAGGGTATAAAGGTCTTTTATGGATATGTTTTATAAACTTATTTTTGTCCACTCACAGCTTTTGGTTGTTTTTAATACCCTTCAGGTTGGATACGATGTGGACTGTAGCAGAGACCGAGATATCACATGCCTCCTCCGGATCCTAGCGTACTCTGATAGCCCGGGAGGGCAAAGGTCGGAAATACCCCTTGTCTGACACTTCGTTTCAGACGGGAGCAGGGTCATCCCGCACTAATCCCGAGGGGATTGGGATGGGTCCTGTCACCTTGAGCCTTCCATTCTAACTCTCAACGAACCTGGAGCTCTGATACCACTGTTGGGGAAAATAGTAGAATGGAAATAATAACTCAACCCACAAAAAAAGGATAAATATGCAAGGAAATAAAAGAGCAATGAATAGAGAACACCGGATATAACGTGGTTCGGCAATATGCCTATGTCCACAGGGCAACAACAACAAGAACCTCCACTAATGAAATTAAGGGTACAAAGAGATGCACAACTTTAAGAACACTACTTGAAGGAAACTCTCTCTCTTACACTTGTTTTGCTACCAACACTACAACACTCAACATTCTCAACTTGGAGTGGGCACTCTTCACTCTATACTTGGAAGAAGATGTTTCTCTTAGATGAGATTGATGGAATGAGCAAATGACCTCCCCTTATATAGGCCAAGGAGGAACCATCTAGATGCTTTCATTAATGCTTCATCCACCCACCCACTTCATTTATGGATCCCACTTACCTACAACCACTTACTTCATTTTGGATCCCACTTACCTACAACCACTTACTTCATTTCGGATCCCACTTACCTACAATCACCTACTACATTTTGGATCCCACTCACCTACAACCATTTACTTCATTAATGCTCCAAACTAGCCCGGCCCAAATTTTTTGGGCTTGGGCTTGGCCGGGCCGGGCTTATTAAATAATTTTTAAATTTGCGGGCCGAGCTGGGCGGGCTTAATGACATAGAAAAGAGCCCACGAGCTTTTATCGTGCCAGGTTTATATCGGGCTTTTCGGGTCAGGCCTATTAAGCCCACTTGGATCGGGCTTACGTGGGCTTTTACAATAAACTATATCTCAAATTTTAAAATTACAAAAAAATATATGCATGAAAAAAAAATATTAATAATGAAAAAAAAATACTCAAGGGTGCAAAAATGTGGCCTCGTTAAAATAAAATACTCAAGGGTGCAAAAACGTTGGGCCTATTAAGTAGGTGGCGGAGTGGTTATGGTTTGTATTGGGTATTGAGTATTGAGTTTCTTAAAATAAATTAGGTGGGCTTGGGGCTGAGATTTGGGTTTGGGTTGAAATATTAGTATGAAGAATGGGTTGAGTATTAATTTTTAAATAATAAGTATTTTATATTTTCGGGCTTATGGGTCGGATTTATTACAGGCGGGTCGGGCTGGGTTTACCGGGTTTTATCGGGCTCAGGCCTATTGGGCCTATCGGGTTTGAACACCATAAGCCCAAGCCCAGCCCGCTAACTCTCGGGTCGGGCCGGGCTTTTGTCCATTGGGCTTATCGGGCCCCCATAAGCCCATGGGCTTTTACAATATATATATATATATATACATTATATTGATGTTCTAGATAAACTGAGGGGTTATACCATCATGTGTCGAAAATTACTAAGCTCCACTCACTTTTCTATTTCTACACCCCTCGGGTTACATAGGACGCTTGAGCGTTCAAGAAGGGATCTCATCAACTCTGGCATCATGTGTAATGATCCGTCCCGAATATCGGGATTGAATATTAATTAATTATGAATTAGAATGACTAATCGGGGATCAGTTGAGTGAAATCGGACGAAACGTGCAAAATGACCGTTTTGCCCCTGGCGTGGGCAAAATGTTGACTTTTAGTTCGGGCGGTCAAACGGACTTTGACCGATGACTGTGACGTAGTTCGGGACGTCACGAGTTCATAGACAGGTGGCACGTTCGATTCCGACATTCGTAGTGAAAGTTATGGCGTGCGGAAGTTGAGGGGTATTTTGGTAATTTGGCATATTAGGGGCCAAATGTTGACTTTTTGATCGGGAGGTCCGATGGACGAGGGCCAAGGACCGTTACGTAGGTCTCGTCGATACGAATCCAACGACAGGCGGCATGCCGAAATCGGAGATTCGACGACGAAGTTATGGTCACGGAATCGGACTCGATTAACCGAACGAACCGGGAATAAAATAATATTTTAATATGAACAGTACCCGGTGACTGAACACACTTGGATGAGTGACAAGTGTCACTCATCCCCTAAAATCAGGCATGAAACCAGATCCCATGTTTTAGGGAAAACACAATTATGATGTTTAATTAATTAATTAATCCTAAATTATTCTTAATTCATCCCTTAACCCCCCTTTGTTCTTCAAACCGTGCTAATTGGGGGAATCTAATTGAGAGAATTCAGCTCCCTTTCACAACCGGTTTTGAGGGGAATTTGAGAGCTTTGAGTGATGGATTAAACTGGGATAAAACGAGGGATTGTTTGAGAGCTGAGGAATTGAATTTCGGATTTTGAGTTTTGGGAGGGAAAATCAAATTGGAAGAATTGAGCTGTGATGATCGAATTGGAGCTTGGAAATAGCTTCCTGAGGTTGAGACGAGTGGAACCAGATAAAAAACGAGTTGAATTGAGGCTCATTTGGCTCTGAACAGGTTTGGTAACAGTGAGAGATATCGAGCTTGAGTCGTGATCATTGTGTGATCAAACGACGAAATTGAGGTGGGGAAACAATTTCTCATGGTCCATTGATGCTTCTGGGTTCATCAATTGGGAGAAATCAGTGGCCATTGTGGAAACTCCATGGTTGCACAGTGACGGCTGTTCTTCGAAGAACCGAGGTTGAGTCGTGGAGTTTGAGCCATGAATTGATTCAATTGAGTTGGGGAAAAGGTTTACCTGAGTCTATTGAAGCTTGTGGTTGAATCAATTTAAGGAAATCGATCGAATTGAGGGAGTTCGAATGATGAATAGTGTTTGGGGTGTTCTTCGAATGTTCATCCTTGATCGTGAGGATTGAGGTAATATTTCAAGTAATTGATGTTACAGAACCCTAATTGAACTTAGATTGAAACTAACTGAATGCTCAATTGAAGGAATTAGTGTCGAATTGACAGGTTTGGAACCGGGTCTGATCGCGGGTTAAAGGACCCGTTTATCAGACAAACGGGTGAGGACGAGGGTACTGTAGCTGGCGCGTGGGTTTCACGCGCAGCCACTCACGGCTGCGCGTGAGGGCGCGTCCGGCCTAGTCTCAAGGTGAGGTCAACATGACTTTTGATCCTCTCAGTGTAACGAACATTGTAACGTTGGTTTCGATGAAATCGGATATCGTTTCGATAATGTTCCGCGTATCCGAAGTTTTGTTTTACGTTTAAAATACGTATTTAAATCCCGGAAAAATTGGGGAAAATTATATGTTGTATTTTGAGATGTTAGTAACCCTCTATAATGATTTTGGACAGGAGTTGTGATTTCCAGAATTTACGGAAAAACGTGCAGCCCGGAAACGAACCGTTTTGAACGGTGTGTGTGAGTGGACTTTGTTTTCTAACCGTGATGCATGCATATATGATTTCTAATGCCTTATTATATGATTTTATATGCTTGGGCATGATTTATGTTTCAATCCGGTAATTTCTCGGTTTTATGATTATTATATTATTATTTTTGGGCGATTTTCGAGAAATTACGAAATTTGGTAAAAATGATGTTTGGACTTGGTTTATGAGTCCGGGATTGAAATTGATTGAAAATAATGTTTGGACTCGGATTATTGAGTCATGGAGTGAAAAATGATGTGGTGACTCGGGAATGAGTCGAGGGTCGATTTTGTGGATTTACGTGAAAATGGCAACGGAGGTTGCAACGCATGGATTTGCGTGATAATGTTATTTTGGGCATGAGAACCCAAGTGAATAGTGATTTTGACTCGGAATTGGAGTTATTTGTGAAATTGTGAAATTAATGATTTATTGGGATTTTATGATTATTTTAATCAGTCTTTCGGGCACGTTTTACGAGGAATGTGCAAATGATGTTTTGGGCTAGGCCCAGAGTTTAAATGATTTCTAAAATGATATTTTGACTTGGTTGGTGAGTCAATGATGATTTCTTGATTATTCTATTGATTTAAATGTGATTTTAACGGTTTATGTGTAAAAGGTATTTTGGGCTTGAGACCCAGTTGAGAATGATCTTGACTTGGTATGAAGTCAAGATTTGATTGTAATGTTTTGGGATGTAATTCCCGGGATGGTTTTCATTGTGATTGTGATATTCCCAGACGGTCGGTGCTTGGGGGGATTACCCAGACGACCGGAGCTTGGGGGATGTGATTGTAGGATCGGGAGTTGATCCTATGGTAGTCAACTTCTCGGATGAGACTGAGCCTGGATGTACCACTCGGAGGTGTCTGATCCTGGGGATGTGTTCGCCCAGAGGTGACTGAGCCCGAGGGGGGGTTGAGCCCAGAGGTGTTTGTTCCCGAGAGAGTGACTGGATATTGGCCTACGCGTAGTACAGCACTTGTGAGTAGTGCAATTTGATTGATTTTGCACTTGTGAGTAGTGCAGATGTGATTTGTGATATTTTATGCACTTGTGAGTAGTGCAGATTGATTGAATTGATATATTTCTTGTGCACTGGTGATTAGTGCAGATTTGTATTGATTGTGATGATGTACTGGTATTGAGTACGGGTTTTTGGTCTTTGTGGCCAGGTGATTATGTTTTCACATGTTTTGGCCTGAGAGCCGGGATTTGATGTTTTATAGCATGAACTGATTTGGTGAACATGAGTTTTATGGACCATGGGAAAATTTGTTTTGATTTTATCGGTCACTCATGTTTTACGATATGCATGCAAGTTTGTGAAAACTGGAGGGTAAGAATGTATTTTGATAAATGTTTTTATAAGAGGTCATTTTTGTCCACTCACACCTTTTCTGTTTTATTAACCCTTCAGGTCGTGGTGCGTTGATCGAGGCTATTCCAGAGGTGGAGATATGAGCGGGCACATGCACAAAATTCCCTTGTCTGGCAGGTACTGAAGGGTAGTTTCGGACTTTCAGTTGACTTGTCAGACGGGAGCAGGACCGGGTACGGTTTTTGACGTCTAGTTGGGACGGGTCCTGTCAAATTGGTATCAGAGCACTAGGTTGCTGATGCTGTTGCCATGCCATACCTCCTGAGCGTGAGCCTCGTGCGCGACCTGGTAGTGAGATGGGTATATTAGGGTATTTGAGACCTTGTGATTAATCTCGGAATGTAATTGACCTTGGTTTGTGGGTCAGATATTAATTTGTGTAGCTACGGCTTACTAATTGTCGAATCAGTATTCTTGTGGGTCCCAGGATTTGTTGGATCCAGAGGATTGGAAGGTAGCACAATTGGGTAGGTTGGACCCAAGATGAGAATATTCTCAGTAAATTCCTTGTGCGGAAATGTGTGCTGGCGAATGGTTGCTGAGAATTGGGGGACGTTTAGGGGACGTTTCCATTTCTCACATGAGTTGTCAGGGTGAGTGTACCCAGAGTTGTTGGGTACGAGGGAGGCAGAGTTCCTCCTATTCGAGCCGAGGAACGGGGTCGTCGCTTGTTATGAGCTGAGATCCAAGGTTGTCAGTTTTGCACACGGTGTGCTCATACTGATACTGTTGTTTGGGTGCCAGTGTTGGTGCCGGTGTTGTGCTGACGATGGGTCACGAGTCGGGTTGTGACTTCGTCGAGTTGGGTATGTGTCAGTAACCAGTCCAAAGGGGACACGTGTTTGGTGTCCGAGTCCGATAGTTCCAACATGGTTGGACCTACGGAATCAGGAGAGGTTGTGTTTGAAGAGGATTGCGGGTTTTCCGCATTGGGATTAGGTATTCTGAAGTCATCAGGGGTGACTTCTTATTTTTTTCTTGGTGGCAGATAATGTTGGGTTACATGGCATGGGGAGTGCAGTGAGTTTTGTTTGCATCCACGTAGGATGAATATTGGTGTCATTGTTTTGGAACATCCTTGGTTTTTCCCTAGGTGGGATGGCAAGGATAGATACGAGGTAATCAGTGAGAACCCACAGTCGCGGCATGTCTCGTCGTTGACTGAACTTTCTAATTGTGTGTGTTAGTTGTCAAATGTTGTGACAGTACGCGAATTAGATGAGGGTGTAAGACCCTATGGTTCCTAGTACTTAACCGTGTGGATCCTAGGTGGATCGGGTTTGTGATGTCATGGACATTGGGCATCATGACGATCTAGGATCGTGATGCTCATGGTCGACTGACGTAGTGATGGATCTGGGTCATGATTTTGATGACCCAGATGAGGTGAGAGTTTATCACTCTTACTCCGGTATGTGAGTCGTAAATGTCGGGACTGAACTTCTTTTCGAAGTGGAGCCCTTTATGGTGTATTACTCGAGTGAGTAGGTTTCCGAAGTGGTCGGATTTTGTCAACCTTAACCGTGTGGTTGTTGGATTGGCTTCCTTATGAAGTCAACCGAGTATAATGAACGGGTAACCGATAGGTTCGGTTTTGGTGAGTCCGAGTGGACGTGAACGAGATTTCGGGTTTTGGAATCGAATTTCTGAGTGACGATTCAGGATTCGATTTTGGAACTTGAAAGTGGAATACTGGATTTGGGTGCGGAATGATTATTCCAAATGCTAGCTTCTGGAATAATGATTTCGGATTCGGATTTGGACATGAATTAAAAATGTGATGTACGGGTTTGGATTCGGAATTTCTTACGAAATTGCGGATTCAGATTTGGAATTGGAACTAGATGATGGGTGGAGTTTCGATTTGTCTCTTGCTGGTTTGGGCAAATGGACTCCATTATTGGAACGTGTTTGACTATGACCTAGGTGGTTGTGGTCTTGTCAATGGATAGATGTATGTACCTTGTACATGGTTTGGAGTATGATACTTTGCAGACTTGTGGTGTCGGGTGACGGTATACGGGTTATACCAGTAGTACATTGGTGAACGTGTTAGTAGTCGGCTTAATCCTGATACCATTGGATGAGTTGTGAACGTGAACTGGACATTGAACACGATGCACTGTGCAGAGTGATTCTGATGATTTCAGTGATTGCTTGAGCAGGTGCTCTTAGCCATGGTTGGCTAGTATAACTCTAGTGTTGAGTTGTGTGATCACTGCTAGGCTGGTGTTCAATGTGTTCCAGTTGCACCGTCTGATTGAGTGTGATGACGGTATGCGTATACTCAGGATGAGTGAATTGGTGGATTAGTGTGACCGCAAGTTGCTTTGCGGCGAGATGTTACCTTGTCGTGACCTTACCAGCATCTGGAATCGCTGAGGGGGTGACAGTTGTGGTTACTGTAGTTGGTATTTGTCGCAGGATTGAGTTTGCCCTGCGAGGGGAGATCATGTTGTTGATCTTGTGCTACATTGACAGACGTTGTAGTATGATGTGTTGACACTGATTTGTTACTGATTGGCGCTTTACTAGGGTGGTAAAGCTTGGTGGTGACAGTATGGCTTGTGGTGTCGGCTTGGACTAACAAGTGAGTTTTGGTGACTCTCTATGAGAGCGGATGTCAGGGCACATTAGTGATTACGGGGGGCCGTCAAGCTGAAAGAGTCAGCTTAATGGTGACATTGCCAATTTCTGGTGATCAATTTCACTCGGGGGTGGTCGAGTGTAGATTGTACGACGTGCATCGGTGATGTGACGTCTCAGTGCGGGCGAGTTCTGTGTTGACTAGTGGGTGTACATGTGTACACGTGATGTGACGCCATTTGTTTTCCACTAGGTAGTTGTGGAATACGAGTAGTTGGAATTTCGGGGACGAAATTCTTTAAGGAGGGAAGGTTGTAATGACCCGTCCCGAATATCGGGATTGAATATTAATTAATTATGAATTAGAATGACTAATCGGGGATCAGTTGAGTGAAATCGGACGAAACGTGCAAAATGACCGTTTTGCCCCTAGCGTGGGCAAAATGTTGACTTTTAGTTCGGGCGGTCAAACGGACTTTGACCGATGACTGTGACGTAGTTCGGGACGTCACGAGTTCATAGACAGGTGGCACGTTCGATTCCGACATTCGTAGTGAAAGTTATGGCGTGCGGAAGTTGAGGGGTATTTTGGTAATTTGGCATATTAGGGGCCAAATGTTGACTTTTTAATCGGGAGGTCCGATGGACGAGGGCCAAGGACCGTTACGTAGGTCTCGTCGATACGAATCCAACGACAGGCGGCATGCCGAAATAGGAGATTCGACGACGAAGTTATGGTCACGGAATCGGACTCGATTAACCGAACGAACCGGGAATAAAATAATATTTTAATATGAACAGTACCCGGTGACTGAACACACTTGGATGAGTGACAAGTGTCACTCATCCCCTAAAATCAGGCATGAAACCAGATCCCATGTTTTAGGGAAAACACAATTATGATGTTTAATTAATTAATTAATCCTAAATTATTCTTAATTCATCCCTTAACCCCCCTTTGTTCTTCAAACCGTGCAAATTGGGGCAATCTAATTGAGAGAATTCAGCTCCCTTTCACAACCGGTTTTGAGGGGAATTTGAGAGCTTTGAGTGATGGATTAAACTGGGATAAAACGAGGGATTGTTTGAGAGCTGAGGAATTGAATTTCGGATTTTGAGTTTTGGGAGGGAAAATCAAATTGGAAGAATTGAGCTGTGATGATCGAATTGGAGCTTGGAAATAGCTTCCTGGGGTTGAGACGAGTGGAACCAGATCAAAAACGAGTTGAATTGAGGCTCATTTGGCTCTGAACGGGTTTGGTAACAATGAGAGATATCGAGCTTGAGTCGTGATCATTGTGTGATCAAACGACGAAATTGAGGTGGGGAAACAATTCCTCATGGTCCATTGATGTTTCTGGGTTCATCAATTGGGAGAAATCAGTGGCCATTGTGGAAACTCCATGGTTGCACAGTGACGGCTGTTCTTCGAAGAACCGAGGTTGAGTCGTGGAGTTTGAGCCATGAATTGATTCAATTGAGTTGGGGAAAAGGTTTACCTGAGTCTATTGAAGCTTGTGGTTGAATCAATTTAAGGAAATCGATCGAATTGAGGGAGTTCGAATGATGAATAGTGTTCGGGGTGTTCTTCGAATGTCCATCCTTGATCGTGAGGATTGAGGTAATATTTCAAGTAATTGATGTTACAGAACCCTAATTGAACTTAGATTGAAACTAACTGGATGCTCAATTGAAGGAATTAGTGTCGAATTGACAGGTTTGGAACCGAGTCTGATCGCGGGTTAAAGGACCCGTTTATCAGACAAACGGGTGAGGACGAGGGTACTATAGCTGGCGCGTGGGTTTCACGCAGCCACTCACGGCGGCGCGTGAGGGCGCGTCCGGCCTAGTCTCAAGGTGAGGTCAACATGACTTTTGATCCTCTCAGTGTAACAAACATTTTAACGTTGGTTTCGATGAAATCGGATATCGTTTCGATAATGTTCCGCGTATCCGAAGTTTTGTTTTACGTTTAAAATACGTATTTAAATCCCGGAAACATTGGGGAAAATTATATGTTGTGTTTTGAGATGTTAGTAACCCTCTATAATGATTTTGGACAGGAGTTGTGATTTCCAGAATTTACGGAAAAACGTGCAGCCCGGAAACGAACCGTTTTGAACGGTGTGTGTGAGTGGACTTTGTTTTCTAACCGTGATGCATGCATATATGATTTCTAATGCCTTATTATATGATTTTATATGCTTGGGCATGATTTATGTTTCAATCCGGTAATTTCTCGGTTTTATGATTATTATATTATTATTTTTGGGCGATTTTCGAGAAATTACGAAATTTGGTAAAAATGATGTTTGGACTTGGTTTATGAGTCCGGGATTGAAATTGATTGAAAATAATGTTTGGACTCGGATTATTGAGTCATGGATTGAAAAATGATGTGGTGACTCGGGAATGAGTCGATGGTCAATTTCGTGGATTTACGTGAAAATGGCAACGGAGGTTGCAACGCATGGATTTGCGTGATAATGTTATTTTGGGCATGAGAACCCAAGTGAATAGTGATTTTGACTCGGAATTGGAGTCATTTGTGAAATTGTGAAATTAATGATTTATTGGGATTTTATGATTATTTTAATCAGTCTTTCGGGCACGTTTTACGAGGAATGTGCAAATGATGTTTTGGGCTAGGCCCGGAAATTAAATGATTTCTAAAATGATATTTTGACTTGGTTGGTGAGTCAATGATGATTTCCGGATCATTCTATTGATTTAAATGTGATTTTAACGGTTTATGTGTAAAAGGTATTTTGGGCTTGAGACCCAGTTGAGAATGATCTTGACTTGGTATGAAGTCAAGATTTGATTGTAATGTTTTGGGATGTAATTCCCGAGATGGTTTTCATTGTGATTGTGATATTCCCAGACGGTCGGTGCTTGGGGGGATTACCCAGACGACCGGATCTTGGGGGATGTGATTGTAGGATCGGGAGTTGATCCTATGGTAGTCAGCTTCTCGGATGAGACTGAGCCTGGATGTACCACTCGGAGGTGTCTGATCCTGGGGATGTGTTCGCCCAGAGGTGACTGAGCCCGAGGGGGGGTTGAGCCCAGAGGTGTTTGTTCCCGAGAGAGTGACTGGATATTGGCCTACGCGTAGTGCAGCACTTGTGAGTAGTGCAGTTTGATTGATTTTGCACTTGTGAGTAGTGCAGATGTGATTTGTGATATTTTATGCACTTGTGAGTAGTGCGGATTGATTGAATTGATATATTTCTTGTGCACTGGTGATTAGTGCTGATTTGTATTGATTGTGATGATGTACTGGTATTGAGTACGGGTTTTTGGTCTTTGTGGCCAGGTGATTATGTTTTCACATGTTTTGGCCTGAGAGCCGGAATTTGATGTTTTATAGCATGAACTGATTTGGTGAACATGAGTTTTATGGACCATGGGAAAATATGTTTTAATTTTATCGGTCACTCATGTTTTACGATATGCATGCAAGTTTGTGAAAACTGGAGGGTAAGAATGTATTTTGATAAATGTTTTTATAAGAGGTCATTTTTGTCCACTCACTCCTTTTCTGTTTTATTAACCCTTCAGGTCGTGGCGCGTTGATCGAGGCTATTCCAGAGGTGGAGGTATGAGCGGGCACATGCACAAAATTCCCTTGTCTGGCAGGTACTGAAGGGTAGTTTCGGACTTTCAGTTGACTTGTCAGACAGGAGCAGGACCGGGTATGGTTTTTGACGTCCAGTTGGGACGGGTCCTATCATCATGTTCTTGAACAAGGTATTATCGATTTAGCATTGGTTGCTTCTTCTTTTTTTGTGGTCATCACCGATGCTTAAGCATGCTCTGGGTTCCGCTGCAGTTTTGGAATAAGGAGTTTAGTAGTTACTATTTGTTGCTTCACTCGGCTTCCTAAAATGCAACATTTTAGCTTGGCTTGCATCATCTAGATTCGACGTTCAGGTGTCGGTCAGTATCTTCGGCATTGGGCCGGGTCGGGCCGAGTTTATTAAATAATTTTTAAATTTGCGGGCCAAGCCGAGCAAGTTTAATGACATAAAAAAGAGCCCACGAGCTTTTATCGGGCCGGGTTTATATCGGTCTTTTCGGGTCGGACCTATTAAGCCCACTTGGATCGGGCTTACGTGGCCTTTTGCAATAAATTATGTCTCAAATTTTAAAATTACAAAAAAATATTAATAATGAAAAAAAATACACAAGGGTGCAAAAATGTGGTCTCGTTAAAATAAAATACTCAAGGGTCCAAAAACGTTGGGCTTATTAAGTAGGTGGATGAGTGGTTAGGGTTTGTATTGGGTATTGGGTATTGAGTATTGAGTATTGAGTTTTTAAAAATAAATTAGGTGGACTTGAGGCTGAGATTTGAGTTTGGGTTGAAATATTAGTATTAATAATGGGTTGAGTATTAATTTTTAAATAATAAATATTTCATATTTTCGGGCTTATGGGCCGGGTTTATTACGGGCGGGTCGGGTTGGGCTTATCGAGCTTTATCGGGCTCGGGCCTATTGGGTTTGAACATCATAAGCCCAAGTCCAGCCCGCTAACTCTCGGGCTGGGCTGGCCCACGGCTCATAGCGGGTCGGGCCGGACTTTTGTCCATCGGGCTTATCGGGCCCCCATAAGCCCATGGGCTAAGCCTAATTCCAATTATCTAATTGGATTTCTGAAAGAGAGTGTAACATTTTAAACAAGAAAATGTATCAGATAATATTAATAATGAAAAGATTACTCATAATTAATCATATTTGCTTACCGATTATGTGTGATTTCTTTTGGGCGAAAAAATATATGCGATGAGAGTAAATTAAATATTAATAATAGTTTATCAGAAAATTGGTCGAAATAAAAATGGGAATTGGTTTTGGCGCCTCTACAAATTATTTGTTGCACTCTATCTTTTATTTTTCTTATTTTTATTTATGAATTAAACTTTGAAAATTACCGTTCATTGTTTTGAATTTAATATGTTCCATTTTTATTCATGTTGCTTCAGTTAAAAGTTTGGACCATTTTTTTCCCTCAACAAATCAATAAATCCTAATCTCCCGCTTCATATCTCTTCCACTTTCTATCTCTTCCACTTTCTATATACGATTAAACATCACACAAAGTTCTTCAATAACTTTCTACCAAAATTCTTCTCAATTTCTTTTATTAATGCCAACTCTCTATCAGATATAGCCACCAACTAGTGGTTATCAACTCCCAAGTTTTACTGAATATTTTTGAATATTTTTAAAGCCC
Source organism: Prinsepia uniflora (assembly GCA_032719365.1). Taxonomy (NCBI): domain Eukaryota; kingdom Viridiplantae; phylum Streptophyta; class Magnoliopsida; order Rosales; family Rosaceae; genus Prinsepia; species Prinsepia uniflora. The sequence continues at coordinate 69,020,070 of CM064867.1, read as the reverse complement.
ACACATAGAGAATAATTTTGTTAGAAAATTGCTAAAGTTGTATATAGTGTTTAATCATAGATAGAAAGCGGGAGAGTAGGGTTTATGGAGAAAAAAAATTCCAAAAATTTTATATAAACAAAAGAGAGATATATATATATTAGATTTAAAAGAAAGAGGAATAAATTTGGAAGTTTGATTCATAAAAAAATAATAAAACTTTAAAAAAATTAGTACAATAAGTAATTTATGGAGTGTCAAAATTAGCTCCCATAAAAATTTGAAGAAAAAATTAAGAGAAAAGAGAGAACAAATTAACAAACTACTATACATTCTATATATGTATATAGTATATAACCTATTAACCATACATCATTAAAGGAGGTAGCTAAAACCACCTATATATGGAGGCACTCCATGTGAAGGCTAGGGATGGGAGTGAGGGAAGAATATAAATTAAGATGAGCAAACATATATTACATTACATGCATAATGCCCATGTTGAGAGAGATAGTGACCTTTGGTTCCTTCTCCATGGTCTCTTTTTTTTTTTTTTTTTTTTTGAAGATTATTATTAAGAAAATATTTTAAAATGCATTTTATAATTGGATCGTTATTTATATGTTCCAAATTAATATGAAAGATTATATTTTGTAAATATTTAGTCAAATTACTTATCGTCATTAATATTCCCTTTTTAAAAAATAGATATAGATATCGAAATAATGTTTCAATTAATGAATTTTATTGCAAAAAATAATATTAATTTTTAAATGGTAATTTATTAAATATTAACTATAATGTGAAAGAAAAACACGTATTTCAAAAGTAATTAAATCGGCTGAAAATATTTTGGCTCCCGAGGATTATATTAGCACACCGCCTAATTTTTTTAGATTAAAAAAAAAACCCCCCCCGGCGCACTGAAGCTGAAAATCCCTTCGGCAATAAACGAATTTAAGCCTCTGATAAATTTAGAATCATCCTTAACGATGACGTTAGAATATTCAGTGCAAATAGTTGCATATGACTCACTTCATTCTAGGTAATCTAAATCCAATGATAAACGAATCCAAATTAACTACAAACTATAATAATTATGCATACACAAGTAATGATTTATAAGGCTAGTTAATGCCATATAATTGTTTGCACTACATGATATTCTTTGTACCTCCATCATTGATTGTTCTTGACTGCTTTTTTTAAGATAAAAAAAAATATATAAGAATTATATATAGGGTGTTTGTTTTAATTGCTATCCAATCACTATGTGAAATAAAACTCATATCAACAACAAGGACTTGTTAACGATAAGATGTGATGTAATTAGTAAATCGCTATTTCAAAGAGTAAATTTGTGCATAACTGATAGAAGTTCAAAATTTATTGGACGCATTTTATAGTTATAAGTAAGTCGTATGCCAAACAGAAATTAAGCCTATCCTTTAACTACCAAAATAAAGCTCTTATATGATGTCTGTCACAACATTGTTATTGCCATATTGAATTGTGTAAAAGTCCATAAAATGATCACATACATGGAAGCGGGGGACAATCAAATTACATAAAGGAAAGATAAAGTTCGTGGATGAATTTTTATCCTTTGAATTCCCTTCGTTCAATCCTTACTTTTGCTTCCGTTATTATTTCTTACTGGCACAAGAAATGATGAGAATGTGAAGATGGCTATATATGCACAAATACCATGAAGCAGTTGATTACTTATTAAAAAAATGAAACAAAAAGGATAACTTAGAAAGATGAGATAATTGACAATGATTAACATAAAATTTAAAAAATTATGGCAATCTACAACAACAACAAAATAGAACGTACATGGAGAAAAATAATGTGAAAGTTGTTTGCACGGAACGATTTTGTGAGAGCGTGATATTTATATTAATATTACTTTTTATAAGTATCGGATTTAAGATCTAAGACCTCCCACTAAAGAAAGTTGGGTCCATATTATACCACGTTTAAATTTGGACGATTTGGTTAACGGTATGAGAAAAAATAGACTGAAAGTGACTCCATAGAGAATTATAATAATAATAATTAAATTTGCATTTCACCTCAATAGTGCCCTCTCGCATCACTATTTCGATATATGAAATATTTCTTAACTAAATATCATATCCGTATACACATATATATATTTATACATATAACACTAATTATACATTAGTGAAAATAATATATGTGAACTATAAAGTTGTGATGAAATTGGCAAATTACCACATCTTAAAGACGAATTTACTGGTATCTAACTATTTGGAGTTTAAAACTAATTGGTAATACTTTGTGGATAAGAACAAGTTGCATCTAATTGGTAATACTTTGTGGGTAAGAACAAGTTGCATTCTAAATTAGGATTAAGCCCGCATTCTAAAACTGAGATTAAAGTCGCATTTTGCAAATAATATTTAACTTCATTACACTCAATTTTTTTGACTAAATATAAGAATTTAATTCTTTTAAGTAAATATCAAACATCTTCGACAAAAAGCGTAAGTAATCACAATTTTACATAAAAAATGAAGAAAAAAAAACTGTAATCACAATTCCTAATCTCGCGTGATAGGAGCAAATCATTTTGGATGACCATAACATGATAAAAGTTTAGAACAAGAGGACATGTGGGTCCAAACTTTTGGAAACTGCATGACCTTGTTTATTATTAGCATGGAAGAGATGGGTCGATCCACAGGCACACCCCAAAAGTGACGGCCAACGTTTTTTGCATTTTGACTGCTAATAAGTTTTTGTACAAATTTTGTTGCTAAAATAAATATTTTATTCAAACAACTTTTCTTTTTACTCACTTAAAAGTTATTGAGCGAATTATATTTTAATAGTTTGCATTTTATAATAAGTTTTAAAGTTATATATAATTAATTGTACTTCTAACAATAATTGTTCTCATAATGAATTTTATATTTTTATTTAGACATATAAATGATTAAATGATTTCTATTTGATTGCTCTTTTGCATAAATTATTTTAAAATGATGATTTAGGATTTAAACGGTGCTAATTATAATAGATGTATATAGATTATTCGATGAATCTAAAAAGTGACATGAAAAAGTAACATCATACATCATATATTAGATGTAAGCATTATCCTTACTTATATATACTTTACATTTAAGCTATTAATGAATAATACTTCATGTTAACGTTACATCTGACCAAGCAACGGGTTCGTCAAGATACTACACTGGACTACGGGATAAGCCCACCAGAAGACTTCAAAGATAACACAATGCCCATGCCATCAAAACCCACTAACTAGGCCCATGGCCTAACCTAGATACTTTCCTATAAATAGGGAGCCCCCTCCCTCATTTTAGGGAGGCTCCTCCTCTCTCTCACTAGAAGAGCTCTCCCTTCTTTCTACTTTCTCCCTTTAAAGGCTCTAAGCCACTTGTATTATATAAAACACATATTATTATTAATGAGAGTGAGGTAACACCGTGGACGTAGCCCGATTTGGATGAACCACATACTTTCTTATGTCTTGGTGTGCGTGTGTGTCTTTACATTCTCTTTGGTACATTTTATGCATCAACAGTTTCGAGCCGTCTGTGGGAATTGATACAAAATGTTATGTCGGTTTTCTCCTTAATTTCTTTATCTGCTAGAACACCATGGCCACCCAAGCACCAAGAAAATCCAAATTGGCTTTTTGCCAAAATAACCCAGAAAAATCCCCCCCACTCGGTTGGTTGAAACCCATCTCCTTACTGTGACAGCAAAACAAAAACTCACTCTCCTGCTAGCTTATGCAAAACTCTGCCCACCACCAAATACCTGTGGTTAAACCCCTATAAAACTCTGCCCACCACAAAATACTTGTGGTTAAACCCCTGCAAAACTCTGCCCACCACAAAAACTTCCTATACAAATCACCATTTACTGTCAGGGCCCACCCGTAATCCCCCAGGATTAGGGACTAAACCCTGCTTCCGTCTGACAGCCCAAAAACGAATGACCGAATCAACCTCACGAAAACCACAATTACATTGCCAGACGCAGGAGAACTTACAACACCTCAGAGTCAGCAGTTATACAGAGCATGGTACCCAACAACAAATTAAAACAAAACCGATACACAGAGTACACGCACAACGGTAAAAGGAAACCCTCCGGGAAAACTCTCGAGTACTCTATGCCTCTGACGCTGCCTCAACGTCAACCCCCGCGCTAGCTCCACGATCTGGAGGGCAATTAAAACCAGAAAGTGTGAGTGGACCATAAAGAATAAAAGTTTCAAAAACCATTTTATAACAAACCAGGGTTTGGCCCTCCGTTTTGAAAACATGCATTCACAACCCATTTATTAAACACAACCATAAACCACATAGTAATCATCATAAAAATATTTACAATTCACAAAATAGGCATCATGAAAACAGTACGATAAAACATAAATCCAAGTCATCATTATCCGATCAAACCTGCTGGACCTATCCGAGTCTTTAAACTCCCGAGTCTTTAAACTCAATCCAGGCCTCAATAATCCGAGTCTTTAAACTCCGAGTCTTTAAACTCAATCCGGGTCTTTAAACCCAATCCGGGCCCGTCCCCCGTCAATCATAATATCCGGGTCTTTAAACCCAATAACCAGATCCAGCAAATCCAATCCAAAACCTTTTGAAAACAAATTCTAAATCCGAATCCAAACCCGAATCCGAAATCACTGGTCTGATGCCCTTCCAGCATCGAGAACCGTCATTCTGAACCCAAATTCGGAAATCCACTTTCCAACTTTAAAACCAAATTCTGCTTACCGAAATCCGATTCTAAACCAAAAACCCTTGATCATCAAATCATGTCTCAAATCCATTTATAATCATTGAAAATCAAGAATAGATCGAAATCCCGAAATCATGGCATCATAATCGTAAATCAAGCGTTTCTCGTAAAACGTGCCAAATACATAATTTCAGTAAAACAGTTATAGCATATTCAAATAACCATGAAATCACATATAAAACCGTAAAACAAGTTATTAAAAGCAGTTATGCATACTCAGTTATAGAGAAGGGGTCCACTCACAGATACCGGGCAGGTCACTCGCGTCCCGTACGTTCCGCACGTTCCTCGTCCGCTTCGGGGTTCCTCGATCCTGTCAACAGTCACCAAACTACGTCACTAACACGTCCACCAAGGTTCTCCTAATTCTCCAAAAGTTTCCCGAACTTCAAACGTGCGTAAAACGAAACCATAGAACTTCAATCCCTTGGAACTAACTCGAATCGACGTCCGATTAACCCGAAACCTATCTCAAAAGATTCGTTATAACATCTAGATAAAAAAACCTAATTAAACGTTTCCCCAGAAAATGCCCCACGCGCCGCCCAAAGTTGATGCGCGTGGGCCTCACGCACCTGCACTGTTCATCGTCTTCAACCTTCGTCCAAGCGGTCCAGACCAGCTCAGCCAAACCGAACCGGCGTGACCGGTTCTCTGTCATCCGTCCACCATTTCCCTTCCTCTATCCACCCTTCTCTTCGTCCTGATCCCAGAAAACCATTCCCCTCAACCAAACACGACAACACGGCCTCTAACCCGTCGTCCCTAGCTCGAAACAAAAACCCGAACACCCCTGTTTGCACTCCCGGCCACTCGTGAAATCCCCCATCACGGCTGCACAACTAGCAGCTTCCTAAGACCCTACTAAGTCCACTAGACCTCACCAGACTCCTCGACTCGCACCCAAAAGCCACGACTCACCGTTTGAACCTAAACTGCAAAACAGAGCAACCAGGGGAAATTTAAGAGATTACCTGCCTGTCGATCGCCGCCGTGCTCGCCGCCGCGTTCCCTGGAGTCCACAAAGCCATCCTAGCTCCCCCTCGAGTCCAATTTGATCAACTTGATCACTGAGGTTCGCACCACCACCAAACTCCCTTTCTGTTTTTCCCGTGAACTCACACTCCGCACACACCACCGTTCTACCCACGGTTCCACCCCAAACTCACTCACCAAGTCTCACACTCTCTCTCTGCTCTCACTTCTTCACTCACCAGCACACACACACTCCCTTCACCTGATTGATTTTCCTCTCAACTCTATCTCTGTTTTCTCTCTATTACACGATACACACACAGCCCGTTTAAAACTCACACCGTGCACAAGCCTAGAATCCACTAGACAAAGGGCACGTGTCAACATCCCATGGCCCATCTCAAAATATCCCACAATTGTTGTACACTTGGCGTTATCCTATTTGCAAAATTCCAAATGTTCAAAAAGACCAAAATGCCCTTAATTGTGAGTCCAAATTACCATTTTACCCTTGCCATTCTAGACCCGTATCTCGCCCGTCCAATATCCGATGAAGGCATGCCGCCTGTCGTTGAACTCAGGACGACGAGCTCTACCTAACGATCCTCGATCTACGTGCAAAAACCCTGTCGTGCAAAAAGTCAACTTTTCCCCCTATTTTAACTAAATTACGGTAATTCCCTCAACCATCCGAACATCATAAATTCCTCCTCAGATGTCGGAATCGGGCGTGCCACCTGTCTACGGACTCGTGACGTCCCGAACTGTAACAACCCGTACCTACGGGAAGGGTAAAAAATGTAATTTCTGTGAAGTTTTGTAAAAAGGACGATTTTGCCCCTGTGAATAGTAAATGAAAAGTTGACTTTTTGTACGATTGATTGGATGAGTGTTAGCCCTTGACCGTGACGTAGGTTAGGACGTCACGAGTCCGTAGACAGGCGGCAGGTTCGATTCGGACAATCGGAGGAGAAGTTATGATGTACGGAAGGTTGAGGGCGTTACCGTAATTTTGAGCTAAAAGGGAAAATGTTGACTTTTTGGAGGATGTGTGATTTTCACGTAGACCGAGGACCGTTGGATAGGTCTCGACGTCCTGAGTTCAACGACAGGCGGCACGCTGTCATCGGACGTCGGACGGAAAAGATACGGGTCTGGGAAGTCTGAGGGCAAAATGGTAATTTTGTGCAGAAGGGCATTTTGGTCATTTTTCCTCAGCCCAATCAGATAAGGGCAAGTGGCAGATATTTGGGGCTGGCCTATGGATGTTGGACACGTGGGAGTGGCTGGATGGTTCCAGGCCATTCTCAAGTGTGCACGGCCACACCTTGTACAAAAATCAAACCGTGTTTGGGTTTGAAACACAGAAAACAGAGAGAAGGTTGAGTGAGGCGGTGATCGATCTGGAGGCCAGGGAGAGTGAGGAGTGACTGGTGAGAGTGACAGAGAGACGTGGGTGAGGTGCTGATCGTGTTTTGGGATTGGAATCGTGCACGGCGGCACGGTGGTGGTGCGGCGAACGTTTGAGGAAAACAGGGGAGACCGTGGACGGTGGAGGCTGTTGTGTCGTGTGGTGAGGCAAACCAGGGCGGTAGGAAACTCAGGAGGTTGAGGGGAGTCCCACGAGCACGGTGGTGGTTGACGGTTCTCACGGCGGCGCCGGAATCGAAAGGTAAGCCCGTTTACTCTGTTTTTCGTGGCTTTTTCAATTGCAAAGTCGTGATGATGGGCTTAGAGTCGAGGGTTTAGGAGGTCAGGGTGTTGTTCAGGGAGGTCTTAGGCGTCGTCTGTGGTGGTTGCCGTGACGGGAGGATCACGGTGGCTGGTGGTTCGACGGCGAGTATCCAATACTCTGTTTTGGCCGTGATTTCAAACTTGAAGTCGTGGACTTCGGGGATGAATCGACGGATTCGGTGAGTTGGGTAGGACTAAGTAAGGTCCTAGGGTGGTGCTGGTATCACCACCGTGAAGGGGGAAGCTGTGGACGGCCGGGAAGGAAAACAGAGCCACGGGCAAGGTTTTTCGAGGTTGAAGACGAAGGGTTCTAGGCCGTGATTGCTGGATTTTAGGACTGGGATTGGTTGCAGGGAACTGGACGAAGCTAGTGGGATTGAAATGGAGAAGAACGGTGGGTGAACGGTGGAGAACCGGTCACGCCGGTTCAACTGTGTTGAACCGGGTGACTCGAGGTTGAAGGTGACTGTAGCAGGCGCGTGAGGCCCACGCGCAGCCACTTTGGGCGGCGCGTGGGGGCGCGTGGGAAGGAATCCGGTTAAGCGTCCAACATGAGTTTAACTCTAAATGTCCTAAGGAGTCCAATGGTATAGTTTTCGGGTTAATCGGACGGTGTTACGGAATGGTTCGGGAATCCGTACGGTTTAGGGTTTAGGATTAAAATATTATTAAATTCCCGGAAAATTGGGGAAAATAGGGAAGGTATCCTTGATGTTATTGTGACCCTATTTGGTATCTATTGACAGGACGGGAGACACCAGAGACGGTTGAGGAGCGCACGGAGCGCGAGTGACGTGTCGTAAACTGTGAGTGGACTTTTTTCTTATTTCCGAGCATGCCAACTGTTTTAATTACTGTTTTATGATTCTATGTGTGTTTTTATGATGGTTATACGTGATTGAGATGTTTGCACGTTTTTCGAGAAAAAGCCGATTTTCAGATTTTGATGCCATATTTGAGAAATTCACCCTATAGTTGTTTTCTGATGATGGTAAATGGGTTATGAAACATGGTTAAGGATTTCCTATGGTTTTTAGTATGGACATGGATTCTCCGGATTTGGGTTCGGAATGTCGGTTCTGAATGCCGGAGGGGCTTCGAACCGGGGATTTCGAATTCGGATTTGGCAATGGATTTTGAATTGGTTTTACACTGGATATGGATTGGATTTGCTGGATCTGGATAGGGGTTTAAAGACCCGGATTGATATTGATGGGGGGACGGGCCCGGATTGAGTTTAAAGACTCGGGAGTTTAAAGACTCGGATATTATGATTATTACCCCCATAGGCCTATTGAGTTTAAAGACTCGGGAGTTTAAAGACTCGGATTGATATGTGAGGCCTGGTTGAGTTTAAAGACTCGGATAGGTCCAGCAGGTTTGATCGGGTTATACTTTGGTTTCTTATGATGTTTTATAGTGTATCTGTTTCTTATGGTATTTATAGTGTCTCTGTTTCTTATGATGTTTTTCATATTATGATTTTCTAATACTCCATTGGCATGCCTGGGTTTAAACCGGAGGGAACAAATGATTTTATTTCCTTACGTCGATTTGCTGGTAAACGGTTTTAAAACTTTCATTCTTTTCGGTCCACTCACACCTTTTGTTTTTAATTTTTCCCTCCAGGTCGTGGTGATAGCGCTGGGGTGAACGTTGAGGCAGAGATCGAGGCATAGGGCTTCCGACGTTCTTCCGTTGCGGACTTAGACTTGTAGGACTTTTGGTGCCCATTTTGTAGAACTATGCTCTAACTTACTGTTGTATATATTTACTCCTTCGTCTGATGGTTATGCTTATAGTTGTATTAAGTTTATTTTGGTTTTGTAAGTGTGATTGTCAGACGGGAGCAGGGTTCATCCCGAGTATCGAGGTGATATTTGGGATGGGTCCTGACAATTGGTATCAGAGCATAGGTTGTGTCAATTTGTGTTGGGTCTAGGTTGTTATACTAACTCTATGCCTCTTTCAGCGTACGATTGATCATGCCTCCGAGACGTGAACCCCCTCCACGACCTGAAGATGAAGCGGCGAGAGGGACTGAGAGTGCTTCGATCGAGAGAGCCCAGAGGCTTGGGGCTACTACGTTCAGCGGTGGGGCTGATCCCGAGGAAGCTCACCGATGGATCACCCGACTCGAGCGTATTTTTGGGGTGATGCACTGTCCTCCCGAGGATCGGGTATTGTTGGCCACTTTTCTGTTGGATGGAGCTGCCTACGAGTGGTGGTATACGCTGGAACTGTCCGGCTGGGATGCACATACTGTGACCTGGGAGACGTTCCGGGAGAGGTTTCTAGATCAGTACTATCCCCGTTCTTTCAGGGATGCGAAGGAAGCGGAATTCCTTCACTTGAAGCAAGGAAACTTGACAGTGGCTGAGTATGAGCAGAGGTTCCAGATGCTATCTCGTTTTGCTCCGGCATTTGTGGCGACTGAGGCGGAGAAGTGCCGCCGGTTTGAGTTGGGTCTCCGGGGAGAGATCAGGGCCATAGTGACAGCCGACTCTTTTGCTACTTTCCGAGAGTTGTCTGATGCTGCTGTGAGGGTGGAGGCCAGTTTACCTGCTCGACCACAGTATTCGGGCAGTGTTCGACGCCGGGAGCAGTCATTCCCAGGAGCATCGAGTCAGAGGCCCCCGAAACGGGGTAATTTTGGTGGATCACTATCGGCTGGCGGAGCCCGGTATGGCAGACCAGGCAGTTTTCAGGGCTCAGGATTTCGAGGAGCTCGGTCACAGCCGACTCCTCAGGCGAGTGCGACTTCAGTGGCTTCGACAGGGAGGCATACCGGTGGACCCGGTAGAGACACTTGCTTCTACTGTGGGGAGCGAGGACATTTCCGTCGGGAGTGCCCATTGTTAGCTCCGGAGGGTGGAGCAGGTAGGGGTGCAGCAGAACCCGGGCGGAGTACTGCATCAGTATCAGGGGCGGCAGGCCCTAGGGGTGGCGGAGGTGCCACGAGCAGTTCCAGAGGGCGCGGTAGGTCATCGGGACCACAGGCGCGAGTTTTTGCTATGACTCAGCAGGAGGCTAGGTCAGCACCGGGAGTGGTGACAGGTACACTCACCATACTTGGTCACACTGTTTTTACTTTGATAGATCCCGGGGCTACCCATTCATTTGTAGCTCGGAGTAGTAGTCTGGTTAAGGAAAGGGAGGTGTCTACTTTGGATTGTGCGTTAGGAGTGAGTACACCTACTGGGGAGGTGTTGGTAGTGACTCAGGTTTTGAGAGAGTGTCCGGTACTGGTAGGCCAGGTGGAGTTACTGGCAGATTTGTTACTCTTGGATTTACGGGACTTTGATGTGATCTTGGGTATGGACTGGTTGACGAGACATCATGCTTCTATCGAATGTTTCGATAGAAGAGTGATTTTTCGGAGTCCCGGATTACCAGAGACTACATTTCAGGGGGATCAGCGTGCACTTCCTACGGGAGTTATTTCGGCACTCGAGGCTAGTAAACTGTTACGGAAGGGGTGTCAGGGTTACTTAGCTCATGTGGTGGATACGCGTGCTACGCCAGAGAGGGCGGAGGATATACCAGTGGTACGGGAGTTTCCCGATGTTTTTCCCGAGGAGTTGCCAGGACTACCCCCACACCGAGATCTTGAGTTCACGATTGAGCTTCTACCAGGTACACAGCCTATTTCTCAGACTCCTTATCGTATGGCACCTGCCGAATTGAGGGAACTTAAGGCCCAGTTGCAAGAGTTGGTCGATATAGGATTTATTCGACCGAGTACGTCGCCTTGGGGAGCACCTGTTTTGTTTGTCAAGAAAAAGGACGGAGGGTTGAGGTTGTGTGTGGATTACAGGCAACTGAATAAGGTAACTATTCGGAATAAGTACCCCCTACCCCGGATTGATGATTTGTTTGACCAGCTCAAGGGAGCACAGTATTTCTCGAAGATTGACCTTCGCTCCGGCTATCACCAGTTACGGGTTAAAGAGGAGGATATACCGAAGACAGCTTTCCGGACCAGGTACGGTCACTATGAGTTTGTGGTGATGCCTTTTGGTTTGACTAATGCCCCAGCAGCTTTTATGGATCTTATGAACCGAGTGTTCCGGCCCTACTTGGATCGTTTTGTGATTGTTTTCATTGATGATATTTTGGTGTTTTCGAAGAGTGCGAAGGCGCATGAGAAACATCTGAGGATCGTGCTTAAAACGTTGAGGGAGCATCAGTTGTATGCGAAGCTCAGTAAGTGTCAGTTCTGGTTGACCAGTGTTGGATTTCTTGGCCATGTGATTTCGGCCGAGGGCATTCGTGTGGATCCTCAGAAAGTTGAGGCGGTAGCCAATTGGGAACAGCCTAAGACGGTGACGGAGATTCGGAGTTTTCTGGGTTTGGCAGGGTATTACCGGCGTTTTATTGAGGGTTTTTCTATTCTTGCAGCACCGTTGACGAGGTTGACACGGAAGGGAGTTCGGTTTGAGTGGGATGAGAACTGTGAACAGAGTTTCCAGGAGCTTAAAAGGCGGTTGACATCTGCTCCTGTGTTAGCCCTTCCAGATGATAGTGGGGAGTTCGAGGTGTACAGTGATGCTTCTTTACAAGGTTTGGGTTGTGTCTTGATGCAGCACGGGAAAGTGATTGCTTATGCTTCCCGGCAATTGAAACCCCATGAGGTGAACTACCCTACACATGACTTGGAATTGGCTGCGGTGGTTCATGCATTGAAGATTTGGCGACATTACTTGTACGGTGAGAAGTGCAGGATTTTTACGGACCACAAGAGTTTGAAGTATTTGTTCACTCAAAAGGAATTGAACCTCAGACAGCGCCGTTGGTTGGAGTTACTTAAGGACTACGACTGTACTATTGAGTATCATCCAGGGAAGGCTAATGTGGTAGCCGATGCTCTGAGCAGAAAGTCAGCTGGTTCTTTGTCGCATCTGAGGACAGTACGGTTACCTTTGTTGGTTGAACTCCGTAAGTTGGGAGTAGAGTTGACCGTGGATGATCAGGGAGCACTCCTAGCGAGTTTTCATGTGCGACCCGTTTTGATTGATCAGGTGATTGATGCTCAGTTTGAGGACCCTATTCTGGGCATCATACGGATTGAGGTCGAGGCTGGAGAACGACAGGATTTTGAGATCCGTGAGGATGGAGCCTTGGTTAAGAATGGACGGTTGTGTGTTCCTGAGGATGAAGTTTTGAAGAAGGTGATACTAGATGAGGCTCATTGTTCAGCTTATGCGATGCATCCTGGTGGGACTAAGATGTATCGTACACTTCGAGAGCATTACTGGTGGTCAGGGATGAAACGTGAAATTGCAGAGTATGTCAGCAGATGTTTGATTTGTCAACAGGTAAAAGCCGAGCGGCAGAGACCTTATGGAGCGATGCAACCTTTGCCGATTCCCGAGTGGAAATGGGATCACCTGACTATGGATTTTGTGTTCAAGCTTCCGAGAACACCGAAGGGACACGATGGTGTGTGGGTTGTTGTGGATCGACTTACGAAGTCTGCTCATTTCTTGCCAGTACGGGAGAACTTCAGGCTGGAACAGTTTGCACAGTTGTTTATTAATGAGATTATTCGATTGCATGGGACTCCGGAGTCGATAGTATCTGATAGAGATCCGAGATTCACTTCTCGTTTTTGGCAGAGCTTACAGGAAGCTTTTGGGACTAAATTACACTTCAGTACTGCTTTTCATCCTCAGACTGATGGGCAGTCTGAGCGGACTATTCAGATTCTCGAGGATATGATGCGAGCTTGTGTGCTTCAGTTTCAGGGTACTTGGGAATCACATCTGCCTTTGATGGAGTTCGCCTACAATAATAGTTTTCAGGAGAGCATTGGGATGGCTCCTTACGAGGCTTTGTATGGGCGGCAGTGTCGGACTCCATTGTGTTGGACTGAGGTTGGAGAGAGGAGGTTGACTACTTCTGAGCTGGTGGAGCTTACTCAGGAAAAAGTGGCGTTGATTAGGGATCGATTGAAGGCAGCGCAGGACCGCCAAAAGAGCTACGCTGACCGTAGGATCAGGGACTTGGAGTTTGCGGTTGGAGACTGGGTTTTCCTGAAGCTATCTCCTTGGAAAGGAATTGTACGATTTGGCAGACGAGGGAAGTTGAGTCCTCGTTACATTGGACCGTATGAGATTTTGGAGCGGATTGGTCCTGTAGCTTATCGGTTGGCCTTACCAGCAGATTTGGAAAAAGTACATAATGTCTTTCATGTTTCTATGCTTCGGAAATATATTCGAGATGATTCGCATGTTTTAGAAGCACAACCAGTGGAACTGAGGGAAGACTTAAGTTTTGAAGAGCAACCTGTTGCAATCTTGGATCGGAAGGATAAAGTGTTGCGAAGGAAGACGGTTCCCTTAGTGAAGGTATTGTGGAGGAATCATCAGGTCGAAGAAGCTACTTGGGAACCCGAGGCCTTGATGCGAGAACAGTACCCTTATTTATTTCACTGAATTTCGGGGACGAAATTCTTTTTAGGGGGGTAGATTGTAACAACCCGTACCTACGGGAAGGGTAAAAAATGTAATTTCTGTGAAGTTTTGTAAAAAGGACGATTTTGCCCCTGTGAATAGTAAATGAAAAGTTGACTTTTTGTACGATTGATTGGATGAGTGTTAGCCCTTGACCGTGACGTAGGTTAGGACGTCACGAGTCCGTAGACAGGCGGCAGGTTCGATTCGGACAATCGGAGGAGAAGTTATGATGTACGGAAGGTTGAGGGCGTTACCGTAATTTTGAGCTAAAAGGGAAAATGTTGACTTTTTGGAGGATGTGTGATTTTCACGTAGACCGAGGACCGTTGGATAGGTCTCGACGTCCTGAGTTCAACGACAGGCGGCACGCTGTCATCGGACGTCGGACGGAAAAGATACGGGTCTGGGAAGTCTGAGGGCAAAATGGTAATTTTGTGCAGAAGGGCATTTTGGTCATTTTTCCTCAGCCCAATCAGATAAGGGCAAGTGGCAGATATTTGGGGCTGGCCTATGGATGTTGGACACGTGGGAGTGGCTGGATGGTTCCAGGCCATTCTCAAGTGTGCACGGCCACACCTTGTACAAAAATCAAACCGTGTTTGGGTTTGAAACACAGAAAACAGAGAGAAGGTTGAGTGAGGCGGTGATCGATCTGGAGGCCAGGGAGAGTGAGGAGTGACTGGTGAGAGTGACAGAGAGACGTGGGTGAGGTGCTGATCGTGTTTTGGGATTAGAATCGTGCACGGCGGCACGGTGGTGGTGCGGCGAACGTTTGAGGAAAACAGGGGAGACCGTGGACGGTGGAGGCTGTTGTGTCGTGTGGTGAGGCAAACCAGGGCGGTAGGAAACTCAGGAGGTTGAGGGGAGTCCCACGAGCACGGTGGTGGTTGACGGTTCTCACGGCGGCGCTGGAATCGAAAGGTAAGCCCGTTTACTCTGTTTTTCGTGGCTTTTTCAATTGCAAAGTCGTGATGATGGGCTTAGTGTCGAGGGTTTAGGAGGTCAGGGTGTTGTTCAGGGAGGTCTTAGGCGTCGTCTGTGGTGGTTGCCGTGACGGGAGGATCACGGTGGCTGGTGGTTCGACGGCGAGTATCCAATACTCTGTTTTGGCCGTGATTTCAAACTTGAAGTCGTGGACTTCGGGGATGAATCGACGGATTCGGTGAGTTGGGTAGGACTAAGTAAGGTCCTAGGGTGGTGCTGGTATCACCACCGTGAAGGGGGAAGCTGTGGACGGCCGGGAAGGAAAACAGAGCCACGGGCAAGGTTTTTCGAGGTTGAAGACGAAGGGTTCTAGGCCGTGATTGCTGGATTTTAGGACTGGGATTGGTTGCAGGGAACTGGACGAAGCTAGTGGGATTGAAATGGAGAAGAACGGTGGGTGAACGGTGGAGAACCGGTCACGCCGGTTCAACTGTGTTGAACCGGGTGACTCGAGGTTGAAGGTGACTGTAGCAGGCGCGTGAGGCCCACGCGCAGCCACTTTGGGCGGCGCGTGGGGGCGCGTGGGAAGGAATCCGGTTAAGCGTCCAACATGAGTTTAACTCTAAATGTCCTAAGGAGTCCAATGGTATAGTTTTCGGGTTAATCGGACGGTGTTACGGAATGGTTCGGGAATCCGTACGGTTTAGGGTTTAGGATTAAAATATTATTAAATTCCCGGAAAATTGGGGAAAATAGGGAAGGTATCCTTGATGTTATTGTGACCCTATTTGGTATCTATTGACAGGACGGGAGACACCAGAGACGGTTGAGGAGCGCACGGAGCGCGAGTGACGTGTCGTAAACTGTGAGTGGACTTTTTTCTTATTTCCGAGCATGCCAACTGTTTTAATTACTGTTTTATGATTCTATGTGTGTTTTTATGATGGTTATACGTGATTGAGATGTTTGCACGTTTTTCGAGAAAAAGCCGATTTTCAGATTTTGATGCCATATTTGAGAAATTCACCCTATAGTTGTTTTCTGATGATGGTAAATGGGTTATGAAACATGGTTAAGGATTTCCTATGGTTTTTAGTATGGACATGGATTCTCCGGATTTGGGTTCGGAATGTCGGTTCTGAATGCCGGAGGGGCTTCGAACCGGGGATTTCGAATTCGGATTTGGCAATGGATTTTGAATTGGTTTTACACTGGATATGGATTGGATTTGCTGGATCTGGATAGGGGTTTAAAGACCCGGATTGATATTGATGGGGGGACGGGCCCGGATTGAGTTTAAAGACTCGGGAGTTTAAAGACTCGGATATTATGATTATTACCCCCATAGGCCTATTGAGTTTAAAGACTCGGGAGTTTAAAGACTCGGATTGATATGTGAGGCCTGGTTGAGTTTAAAGACTCGGATAGGTCCAGCAGGTTTGATTGGGTTATACTTTGGTTTCTTATGATGTTTTATAGTGTATCTGTTTCTTATGGTATTTATAGTGTCTCTGTTTCTTATGATGTTTTTCATATTATGATTTTCTAATACTCCATTGGCATGCCTGGTTTTAAACCGGAGGGAACAAATGATTTTATTTCCTTACGTCGATTTTCTGGTAAACGGTTTTAAAACTTTCATTCTTTTCGGTCCACTCACACCTTTTGTTTTTAATTTTTCCCTCCAGGTCGTGGTGATAGCGCTGGGGTGAACGTTGAGGCAGAGATCGAGGCATAGGGCTTCCGACGTTCTTCCGTTGCGGACTTAGACTTGTAGGACTTTTGGTGCCCATTTTGTAGAACTATGCTCTAACTTACTGTTGTATATATTTACTCCTTCGTCTGATGGTTATGCTTATAGTTGTATTAAGTTTATTTTGGTTTTGTAAGTGTGATTGTCAGACGGGAGCAGGGTTCATCCCGAGTATCGAGGTGATATTTGGGATGGGTCCTGACACGAACTACGTCACGGTCATCGGTCAATACCCAATTGACCGCCCGAACTCAAAGTCAACATTTTGCCCAACCTAGGGGCAAAATCGTCATTCTACGCCCAAAGGCCAAAAATAACCAACTAAACACCGATTAGACTCACTAATCCGTTACTAATCACTTTACTAATCCCGGCTATCGGGACGGGTCGTTACACTTACTCTCTAGCACTGGGACCAACAAAATATCACCTCCCTTTATTTGGTAGCATCGATTTTGTCTTTCCTAGAACTCCCACCATCTTCGATCGGCCTATGAGGTACAATGGTGCCCGGTCGACCGAGCTGCTCAAGCTTTAACATTCCACCCACCGATCACCATCATTGGTCCGCCGATATGGAGCAATCAACACTGCTATTTTCGGTGAGGCCTCAACACTAGGACAGAGACGACGAAGGCCTAGGTTGTCCGAGCCACATGAATTGCCGACCCCCCTACAACCTCATTTACCCCCCCCCCCTCTCCTCTTAGTTGAAGGGCATCAAGGACGGCGTAGCGGCTTCACCAACCCCTCCAGCAGCTTCACCGACCGGTTTTGACGACTCCAACGACCGCTTAGTCTGATCCCCATGAAGACCGAGTCATCTAACTTACACCAACACTCGTTCGGTCACTTGCGGTGAGCTGCAAGGAGGCCCGCATGAGGCTACCATAAGTGGTCGAAGAGTCCCTATGATTACCCATGATCAACGAGTCCACTGTTCGCGTATTCTCTAGCCCACTGATCAGCCCGCCCTCATCGACGCCACGCCCGACAAACTCCACAACCCGATGTGATCTTCACGCCCGCCATGGTTGAGATCACAGGCCTACCCGACCTGCTTTTGCTCGGTGACACTTCCGTCGCAGACCCACAAAGATCCTGCCACGGTGGCAGGGGCCCCCGACTCGGTCTACCAGGCCGATCCTCCAGTCCGCCTGGCCAATCCATCTATGCACCACCGATCCACAACAGTTGTTGTTACGCCCTACCTTCTTTGCCCTATATTGACACCATGAAGAAGATAAGTGACTTGTCCCCTTATTTACCACTTTGCTATTAAATTTTATCCATTTGGTTGGTTATTTGGGTTGAACTTGGATGAACCACATCAAAACAAAGTCAGGTTGAAAACAACAAAAGGTTGGGCTAGCAACCTCACTTAAACGGGTTAAACATTTTAATTGGCTAATTGGGCTAGACAATTTTCAACCAAAACAAAACACTTTTTACGCTCACACTTATTTACATTTGGGCTGCCAAAACAAAAATCATTATTTGGGCTCAACCCTTAACACTTCTGGACTGGTATTCAAACCCAAAAACACATTTGGGAGGTGTTTTCCAAAAATAAAACACACATTTGGGCTGTAATCTTTTTACTCCAAAAAAACACATTTTGTGTAACGACCCGTCCCGAATTCCGGGATTAGATTAGTAACTAATCATGATTAGTGGGGTTAATCGGTGATTAGTTGGGCGAAATCGAACGAACGATGCAAAATGACCGTTTTGCCCCTAGTCGTGGGTAAAATGTTGACTTTTAATTCGGGATGTCAAATGGACTTTGACAGATGACCGTCACGTAGTTTGGGATGTCACGAGTTCATAGACAGGTGGCACGTTCGATTCCGACGTTCGGGGTGAAAGTTGTGACGTTCGGAAATTCAAGGGCATTTTCGTAATTAAGACGAAAAGGAGGAAAATGTTGACTTTTTGACCAGGAGGTCTGATGGCCGAGAGCCGAGGACCGTTAGGAAGGTTTCGATGCCCTGAGCCCGTAGACAGGCGGCATGCGTCAATCAGAGTTCGAATGACCAAGTTACGGGTCTAGATGCGTGAGGGGCATTTTGGTAATTTGTCTAGTGAGGGCAAAATGGTAATTTGGCCTTTGATTTTGGGACAGCCGTGTATGGCTCTGTGGGGTTCTTTTCATAAAACAGAGCACGGGTGTGCATTTGTTTATGGAAACAATTGGATGGGTTAGTGGCTGATTTGTTTATGCTTGTGAGTGGCATTGGGTTAGTGGAGGCTGGTGAAATGCAGAGCTTGGGAAAATTGTTTTATTCCCTTGAGATTTTTGAACAGAGCACTGGTCGGTTTGGGTGGATTAATTGGATGGTTGATCGATTTCTGGGGTGTTTGAGATGGGCAGAGAACTACAGAGAAACAGAGAGAGAGGAGTTAGAGAGGAGAAACGGGGAAACTGAGTGAAAAATGTGCACTGGAACCCGAAACCTGTGTTGAACAAATTCAAAATCCGAATACGAAATGTAGACCAGCCTAAGTCCAATTGGGGTGAGATTATGTCTTCTGGAACCTCACTTAGCCTATCCAAATCAAGAGTTCGAAGCTGGAAGGCCCTGGGAGCCATGGACGGGGACGACGGAATTGTAAAAAAATCGAGCTTGGAGTCGTGGTCATGGAGGTAAGTTCTTGCGAAATTGATTGCAAAATAATCTTTAAAGTGAGTCTAAGATGCTTCCTAACTAATCAATGGAAGGAATTAGTGACTGTGTGATGAATTGGGACGATGAACTTCGATTACGACTTGAGTTCAATTGAGTTGATTTTAGGCCGTGTCGATTTGATTGATTAATACAGACCTCTAATTAAGTGTATTGCAAGTCTACTTGACGAGTCAATTGAAGAAATTAGGTTGTTTTTGGCAGGAATTGGAACGGGTCAAGGCGCGGGTCGCAGACCCGTTTACCAAGGAAATCGGGTGAGGAAAATGAACAGTACCTGGTACTGTAGCAGGCGCGTGGGTTTCACGCGCAGCCATTCAGGGTGGCGCGTGATGGCGCGTGGGCACGAATCCCAAGGTGAGGTCAACATGACTTTTGTCCTATACATTGTAACGAACATTTTAACGTTGATTTCGAATTAATCGGACACCGTTTCGATGTTGTTTCTAGGGTCCGAAGGTTTAGGTTACGTTTTTAACTAACATTTAATTCCCGAAAAATTATGGGAAATTAGTATGCTGTTATTTGAGCCCTTAGTGACACTAAAGAATGATTTCAGACAGGATTCGAGATTTCGGGAAAATGTCGAAAATTACGGGAACGCGTGCAGCGCGAAAACGAGCAATTATGGACGGTCTGTGAGTGGACTTTGGTTTTATAAAATTTATGCATGCATAACTATTTTATATTGATCATGATTGTCATTATATGATGTTGATTTGAATATTGGTGAATTATATGATTTCACGCGTTTCGAGGCGATTTACATGCTTGCACGTAAATCAAAGTTTCCGGTTTTACACTAATTTTTCATACTTATGGTTTTGGATATGATTTCATGAAATGGTTTTGAAATTGGAAAGATAAACTCGGGCATGAGGCCCAATTGTTTTGGAAACCTCGGACTTGGAGTCCAATTGAGTTACGTAATCGGGTCGGGGGCCCAATTGCTTTATGAAATCGGGCAAGGGGCCCAGTTATTTACGAAATTGGGCTAAGATCCATTTGAGTTATATAATCAGGCCAAGGCCCCCGTTGATTTACAAAATCGGGCATGAGGCCTAGTTGGTTTATAAATGTGATTTCGGGTCGGAGACCCTAAATGGATGTGGATAAATGTTTTGGATTTGAGAAATCATATATTTGGACTTGTGATGGTTTTATGGAAATTCCGGGCAGGGCCCTTGAGATGTTTGAAATGATTGATAAACTGTTTTCCATAAACCATCTTGATACGAGGACATGTGGGGAAGTCACGGTGCATTAACTGCGAGGGGTCATTGTACGGAGCTAACGGACCGTATAGTGACTCAGGAGCAGGATTGCTATGATTATACGTCTGAGACGTCAGACATCTGGGATGTCAGAGATATTGACCCGGAGAGACCCCGGGCAGCACGCGTTGCTTATTATTATACCGTGAGATATGACGTATGTGACGTCGAGCGTCTGGAACGCTAGGCATCTGGGATGCCCAGGATGGTTTAAACATGTTTTTTCTGGAAATGGTATTTATGGTTATGGTTTTGGGTGATGACGCACTGGGAAATTGGAGTTGGTATTCTGGATGTCAGATTTATATAATATATGTTTGGTTTTCGGTATTCATGGTTTTGGGTAGAGACCCACATGATTTGGTTTTACAGTTTCTGGGCTAAGGCCCTAATGGTTGTTTTTAGTAAATAGTTTACTTACTGGTTTTCGATGCATGGATACGTTTTAATGAAGGGCAGAAATATCGTTGTGAAATATGTTTTATGAACTTATTTATTTTCGTCCACTCACAGCCATTATTGTTTTTAATGCCCTTCAGGTTGATCACGGATGCGACTGCAGCAGAGACTGGGACATTGCATGCTTCCACCATCGATCCTTGCGCACTGTGGATGCTCGTTGGGGCAGTGGCTTTAGGTTATCCCTTGTCTGACACTTCGTGTCAGACGGGAGCATGACACATCCCACGGTAATCCCGGGGGGATTGGGATGGGTCGTGTCATTTTGGGCCGTGATTTCTTCATCCAAAACACATTGGGCTCTAATATTTTGCATCTTTCATTCATACTCTATGCATATTACTCTCACACATTAAGCATGCTTATTATGCCACTATTTATACAAATACCCATTATTTGTACACCAAAAATACATTTTGCATCCTGCGGATTTACCGATCAACAAAACTTATTTTTTATTCCCAAGAAATGTGACATGACTCGATTATTGATCGACACTATCGCCAATCCCGATCTATCAGCATGACCCACTATATCGACTTCTTCTTCAACCTGCTCAACCCCCGCCGGGCTTATTCATGGGTCTACCACCCACATTTATTTGCTCGCACTGAGCTATGCATCTTGATACACCTGAATACAACTAGGTAACACTTCAAATCAGAAACCCCTTCTGACCATCATACTGACATCCATGTCACACATACATGCCCTCGTGCATACTGACATACATGCCACTCATACATGTCAACCATATGTGCCCTCGTGCATACCGACATCCATGTCACACATACATGCCCTTGTGCATACTTCCATACATGTCACTCATATATGTCACCCATACGTGCTCTCGTGCATACTGACATCCATGTCACATATACATGCCCTCGTGCATACTGACATACATGTCACTCATACATATCACCCATACATGCCCTCGTGCATGCTGACATACATAACACTATTCTATGACGAGCATACATGAACTCACACATTAGCTCCACACATACCAAGCTGCTCAACACATTACCGAGCACCCACATCAGCTCAACACATACCGAGCTGCTCGACACATTACCGAGCAGCCACATTGGCTCCACATATACCGAGCTGCTTAACACATTATCGAGCACCCACATCGGGTCAACACATACCAAGCTGCTCAACATATTACCGAGCACCCATATCACCTCAACACATACGGAGCTGATTGGCACATTACTGAGCACCCACATCGACTCAACACATACTGAGCTGCTTGACACATTATCGAGCATCCACGTACGCTCAACACATGTGCCGAGCTGTTCAACGCATTCCAGAGCAAACACCTGTTCCACACACTCTCGAGCTACTCAACACACTTGGCCTCGACTCAAATGTTAGCCTCTGAGTACAGGCGCACTCGGCCTACACTCAACACTCAGTTTATGCTCAGCACATTATCGAGCTGCTCAACTACCAAGCCCACTTTCAAAGCAAAACTTAGCTCACATGCCAACTGACACACAAGGAATCACTTGCAAACATTCAGGCTCATACACGGAGTCATACTCACTTGGGGACTACTTGAGCACAGTTTTCCACTGCCTTCCCTTTCGCATACTACCTCGACCGAGGACTTGGGAGACTAATGATACACCGTGCGGAGCAGTGCAAAGGTGAGGAGTTTCTCGGTCAGTGCACTTTACTTAAAAGTCCTCAACCGAGGCAATCTGCCTCATTCAAGAACTGGGGGACTTTGACATGGCCCATCCCAATCCCCCCGGGATTACGCAGGATGAGCCATGCTCCCGTCCAAACCATGTGTGACACGAAGGCCAGATGTGTAACGACCCGTCCCGAGAGCAGGGATTAGCAAAGTGATTAGTAATGGATTAGTGAGTCTAATTGGTGTTTAGTTGATTACTTTTGGCCTGTTAGTGTAGAATGAAGATTTTGCCCTTGGAATGGGCAAAAAGTTGACTTTGAGTTTGGGCGATCAATTGGACATTGACCGATGACCGTGACATAGTTTGGGACGTCACGAGTCCATAGACAGGTGGCATGCCTTCATCGGACATTGGACGGGCGAGATACGGGTCTAGAACGGCGAAGGGCAAAATGGTAATTTTGATTCGTAGGGGCATTTTGGTCTTTTGGTGCATTGGGATTTGTGCAAATAGGATGAGGACAAGTGTACAGGTGCAAGTGGATATTTTGGAATTGGGCCATGGGATGGAGGACACGTGGGGTGTGTGTAGTGGGTTCTAGGGGTGTGCCCGGTTCAAGTATTTGGGCTGTGTGTGTGGCCGTGTAATCAAAGAAAACAAAGAGTGTGATTGAGGGTGGAATCGATCAAATTACAGTGAGTGTGTGAGTTCTTGGGTACGAGAGTGTGTTCAGAGAAGACTCAGGACCCGACCCTACTCGGTCAGGACTCGACTCATCTAGCACCATATTGTCCGCTTTGGGCCTCGCCCTCACGATTTTGTTTTCGGGAGCTCATGGTGCAACTTCCCAAGGGGTCACCCATCATGGAATTGCACCAACCTCAACTCGCTTAACTCTGGGGTTCCAATCCCCCCAAAAGCCACTGAGCTCCCAAAAAGCCTAGTGCTAGACAGGTGTGTGCCTACACCTTTAAGGCACACCACCATCCTCTCCCAGTCCATTCCCCCTCGCAGGAATGTGGGATTGTTCACTGTTCCCTCCAGAACACGGGTCTTACAATCCACCCCCTTAGGGCCCAGCGTCCTCGCTGGCACATTTCCCGGTCGGGGTCTGGTTCTGATAAGATGCCAGTCTAACCTCCATGTAACACGTCAGCTAGACCGGAGATACCAAGGTTGACAGCACAAATGGCTCCAGAGCGCGCAGGAACAATAGTGGAATGTGTGATGTCTCAGTCTCTTCAGTAACCCGCATTCGGTATCAACCTGAAGGGCATGAAAAACCAAAAAAGACTGTGAGCGGACGAAAATAAATAAGTTCATAAAACATTTTACAAGAAAAGACAGTTATTCCTTTCACTTAAAACTAATGCATGCATTTGAAAACCATTTCATTTCCAATGTAAGAAAAACGTATATAAAACCCGAAAGCATTTATTTTCTCAACTCAGTGAGCCTTAGCCCAAAACCATACACCAAAATCAAGTGTGGGAACTCAGCCCAAAAACCGCAAATCCAATCATATGGGCCACTACCCAAAACATCTGAAAACCATATGAAAACAATCATGATATCATAGCAATCTAAAACACATATCAATCAATCGAACCGGCTGGATCACATATCACCAAGTATTTAAACTCAAATAGCACATCAGGCCTTCCTGGGTAACGAGTCTTTAAACTCAATAACAGGCCTCCAGCGGGTATTCAATAACCGAGTCTTTAAACTCACGAGTCTTTAAACTCAAATAATATTGGGCCCTCCCTCGATCAATCAATCAACGAGTCTTTAAACTCAACGGGTCTTTAAACCCAAAACATACCGGATCCATCAAATCCAATTTAAACCCATTTCACATTTCAAATCAAACCAAATCCATAAATCCATTCTCTCAATTCCAAATCCGAATCCGAAATCACATTTATCAATCGGAATCTGAATCCGAAATCGCATTTTATCGAAATGGGACTCATGCCCGACTTAACTTTTCAAAATCCAAAATCACGTCACCAAATTATAAACAGTATGAAATCATCCATCAAAACCATTATCAAACACAACATATAGAATCATATCATAAAAGCATATTCTCGAATTACGTGCAAATACGTAAATCACATCGAAATACGTGCAAATATGGAAATCATAAATATCGCAATCATAAACATAGAAATCACATATAGAACACATATAAAACAGTTATGCATGCATTATAATTTAGAAAGAAAAGTCCACTTACAGACCGTCCTAGCTGTCACCTCGATACGCACTCCATACGCCTTTCCCAGCCACATCACTATCACCGGAACTTCTGGACTTGTTCAAATCACACCCAAAGGTCACTAACCACTTTAAATAACCTCACACTAAATGCTCCAATTTTCTGGACTTTTTAAACGTATTTAATATAGAATCTAAACCTTTGGACACTCAGAACTACCCCAAAACGGTGTCCTATCGACTCAAAATCTGTCCCAAAATGTTCGTCACATCTTAAGGATGAAAACACATGTTGACCGTGCCTCGAAAATTAGGCCCACGCCCCACCCAAAGCCACTACATGTGAAACCTACGCGCCGAAACAATGTCGTCCTTAACCTTCAGTCGAACCTAGTTCACTGTAAATTCGGTTCGATCGGACTTGCGAGATCGGTTCTCTCTCAATTTTAGTCTAAATTCAACGCCTTTTGTTTCTACCTCTTCGTCTCGTCATTTCCTATCGATTTATGGCTTCAAAACTAGAAAACCAGGCCTAGAACTTACCTTCCCGATCGACGATCACAACTCTAATTGTCCGTCGTCGAGTTCTCATGATTCCGGACACCGTTGGCCGTGATTTCAATTCCAATAGATTCCTTGCAACCTCTAGAACACCACCTAAGCAACCAATTCGATCAATAGCCCATAAATCATGGTTTTCCATATTTGAATAAAAACAAGGTGACAGGACCCGTCCCCTAAGGACGTAAATAACCGTGATCGGCAATTTACAGCAAGTTATAAGATGATGAAAAGATACAATGTTTAAATGTAGTATTTCTACAGGTGGTCAGCATTCCATGGGTGGCCCAGTTTTCGCCCATTTGAGTCCTCCAATTCATAAGTGCCGGGCCGACAGATTCTTTGTAAGACCCGGTCTTGGAAGCAAGAACGGTGAGCAAGACCCGTGAGCTTGAGAAGCAAGATTGGTGAGCAAGACCTGTGAGCTTGGAAATGTAAGATCGGTGAAGGATCCCACATCGCTCGGGGAGGGAAAGGTGAAGTACCTTATATGTGTGGGCACGTATCTATCTAACACAAGGCCTTTTGGGAGCTCAGTGGCTTTAGGGGGGATTGGAACCCCAAAGTTAAGCGAGTTGAGGCTGGTGCAATCCCATGATGGGTGACCTACTGGGAAGTTGCACATGAGCTCCCGAAAACAAAACCGTGAGGGCGAGGCCCAAAGCGGACAATATTGTGTTAGATGAGTCGGGTCGTGACAGAATGGTATCAGAGCCGGACCCTGACCGGAAGTGTGCCAGCGAGGACGCTGGGCCCCAAGGGGGGTGGATTGTAAGACCCGGTCTTGGAAGCAAGAACGGTGAGCAAGACCCGTGAGCTTGAGAAGCAAGATTGGTGAGCAAGACCTGTGAGCTTGGAAATGTAAGATCGGTGAACGATCCCACATCGCTCGGGGAGGGAAAGGTGAAGTACCTTATATGTGTGGGCGCGTATCTATCTAACACAAGGCCTTTTGGGAGCTCAGTGGCTTTGGGGGGGATTGGAACCCCAAAGTTAAGCGAGTTGAGTCTGGTGCAATCCCATGATGGGTGACCTACTGGGAAGTTGCACATGAGCTCCCGAAAACAAAACCGTGAGGGCGAGGCCCAAAGCGGACAATATTGTGTTAGATGAGTCGGGTCGTGACATTCTTACTACTCGGTAGGGACCTTCCCAATTTAGGCCGAGAGTTTCGGTTGAGCTGTCCTTGGTGGCGAGGCTGACTTTCCGAAGGACCCAGTCTCCTTCCTGAAAACCCCGGTGTTTGACTCTGGCATTATGGTAATTGCAGAGCCGCTGCTTGCAGGCAATGTTTCTGAGGTTAGCCTGCTCCCTGTGTTCTTCAATGAGATCTAGACTGAGTGCGAGCTGATGGTTATTTTGTTCAGGTTCATAGGTCGATACTCGGTAAGAAGTTTCATTCAGTTCAGCAGGGATGACCGCTTCCGTTCCGAAGGTCAGTGAGAAGGGGGTCTCATTTGTCGAAGTGCGGTAGGAAGTCTGATATGACCAGAGTACGTTGGGGAGGATTTCAGACCACTTGCCCTTGGCCTCATCTAGCTGCGTTTTCAGCGTGTGCTTGATGATTTTGTTAATGGCTTCTACCTGTCCGTTGGATTGGGGGTGAGCTGGTGAAGCGAAGCAGAGACGAATATTGTGTCTGTCACAAAAGGCACGGAAACGTGCGTTGTCGAATTGCTTTCCGTTGTCCGTGACAATTATGTGCGGGAGACTGAAATGACAAATAATGTTCTAGAAGACGAACGTTTCAATCTAGGTCGTGGTGATGGAAGCCAAAGCCTTTTCCTCCACCCAGTTTGTGAAGTAGTCCACTGCTACCACTGTATACTCTGTCTTGCCCTTCCCTACTGGCATTTTCCCGATTAAGTCAAGTCCCCACTGTGAGAAGGGCCTGGGGATGATCATGGGTGTGAGGTTTTTTGGAGGTGAATGGAGGAAATGGGCGAATCGTTGACATTTATCACATCGTTTGGTCAGCTCTGCCGCATCCCCATGCATGGTTGGCCAGTAGAAACCCTGTTGGAAGGCTTTATGGGCCAGCGATCGTGGTCTAGAGTGATTCCCGTAAATGCCAGCATGTATCTTTTTCAAAATGGCTCTTCCTGTCTCCGGGATGAGATATTTTAGGAGGGGCAGAGTATAACTCCGCTTGTAGAGTTGGTCGTTCATGAGCATATACCGTGCTACCTGCCGCCGGACCTTTTTGGCCTCAATCTTGTCGGAAGGGAGAGTTTCTTTTGTGAGGAATCCTAGCAGCGGGGTCATCCACGTGCAGTTAGTGTTAATTGCGCAAACCGCCGAGCATTGCGTGCTGGGTTGATCAAGAATTTCGACCAGTACATTTCGACTCGGTTTCTCATCGAGGGAGGATACAATCCAGGCCAGAGCATCAGCGTGGCTATTTTCGGAGCTTGGAATCCGAGTGATAGCATAACTGTGGAAACCACATAGAAGAGATTTTTCCAATGCTCTGTATGTTGCCATGGAAAAGTCTTTGGCCTCATACTCGTTGTTGATCTGGTTGACGATAAGCTGTGAATCACTGAAGATTTTGATCTGTTTTTCCTCCATAGTCTTGGCGAGGCTGAGTCCGGCAAGGAGGGCCTCATACTCTGCGGCATTGTTGGAGGCCTTGCATTGAAAACGAAGGGCGTATTCCATCCGGACCTTATCTGGTGTGGTGAGGACAAGTCCAGCTCCAGACCCATTGTGGCAAGCCGACCCGTCGACATAAAGGAGCCAAGTTGGCCGAGCAGGGTCGATTTTGGGGCTCTCCTCATCCAAAATATGTGTTATGGATGGAGGAGCAAATGGTGTGACCTCATGTGCGGCCACCGCTGGAACGTAGGAGAATTCAGAAATGATGTCTGCCACGGCTTGCTCCTTCTCGGCAGTGCGGGGAGTGAATTTTATGTCGAATTCGCTGAGTTCTATTTCCCACTTGAGTACTCACCCCGATGTTTCGAGCTTCTGGAGTACTTGTCGGAGTGGTCTTTCGGTCATCACAATTATGGAATGAGCTTGGAAGTATGGCCTAAGCTTTCTAGAGGACATGATGAGGACGAAAGTGAGTTTCTCTAGGTCAGAGTATCTTGTCTCGGCGTCCTGTAAGGCCTTGCTGGCGTAGTACACCGGGTGCTCAGCACCATCCTTACGCTTAACTAGGACCGAACTGGCGGCAGAAGCGGAGACATACAGGTACATATAAAGGGTTTCCCCGGTGTCGGGTCTCGCCAACAATGGCGCTCTGCCCATGTATTCCTTGAGTTTAGTGAAAGCCTTAGTGCACTCCTTCGTCCAGGTAATGTATTTGGATTTGCTCTTTAGGGCTTTGAAGAAAGGTACGCACTTTTCGGTGGCTTTGGAGATGAAGCGTGTAAGGGCTGCGACCCGGCCGGTTAGGCTTTGCACTTCCTTTTTAGTTCGCGGAGGCTCCATATCGACTAGGGCCTTTATTTTTTTCGGATTGGCCTCAATACCTCTCTGACTAATCATGAAGCCCAGGAATTTCCCAGAGCTGACTCCGAAGACGCATTTGGCCGGGTTCAACCACATCCGGTATCGTTTGAAGACGTTGAACATCCGCGAGAGATTGGGGATATGCAAGTCAGCTGATTCACTCTTAACGAGCATGTCATCAATGTAAACCTCCATTGTTTTCCCAATCTGGTCGGTGAACATGAAGTTTACCAGGCGCTGGTAGGTGGCCCCCGCATTTTTGAGTCCGAAAGGCATGACATTATAGCAATATAATCCCTGATCTGTTCGGAAGGTTGTGTGGATCTGATCTGCTGGATGCATAAAAATCTGGTTGTAGCCTGAGTAGACATCCATGAAGCTCATGAGCTCATCCCCTGCGGTGGCATCGACCAGTTGGTCTATCTTTGGTAGAGGAAAACTGTCCTTGGGGCAAGCCTTGTTCAGGTTAGTAAAATCGATGCACATTTGTCACGCCCCCGAGGGTTTCTTGACGAGGACAACGTTGGCTACCCAGGCGGCATAAACGGCCTTCTGGACAAAGTGAATGTTGCTCAGTTTGACTATTTCTGCCTTCATAGCCTCGGGCCTTTCTGCGTCGTAGAGGCGACGTTTCTGCTCGACAGGCTTGTAGGTGGGACTGATACTCAGCTGGTCGCAGATCACGTCGGTGGAGATGCCGGGCATGTCGGCGTACGACCAGGTGAAAACTTCAGAGTTGTCCTTTAGAAAATGAATCAGCTGTGATCGTAGATCGAGTGAGAGGGTTGTGCCAATTTTACCCGTCGGTCTGCAAAGTCGTGGGAGAGTACTATCTCTTCAACATCCTCAATGAGCTGCGGATGCAGTGTTGCAGAATGGTCCCGATGTAACGACCCGTCCCAAATTCCTAGATTAGATTAGTGACTAATCACGATTAGTGAGGCTAATCGGTGATTAGTTGAGCGAAATCAGACGAACGATGCAAAATGACCGTTTTGCCCCTAGTCGTGGCAAAACGTTGACTTTTCCTTCGGGCGGTCAAACGGACTTTGACCAATGACCGTGACGTAGTTCGTGACGTCACGAGTTCATAGACAGGTGGCACGTTCAATTCTGACATTCGAGGAAGAAGTTATGATGTTCGGAAGTTAGGGGCATTTTGGTAATTTTGGTTAAAAGGGGTCAAATTGTAACACCCCGGACATTCGAGGATTTTAATATTTCAATTTAATGTGTGAATTGACGCTTTTACCCTTGTGATTGGCATGGCCAAATTGTTGACTTTTTGATGGGACGGGTGAGGAAACCAGAGAAGCCATTTCTGGAAAAATTGGAGGGAAAATCAGTGTTTGATTTCTACGGTGTGTTGGGCCAATCTAATCGCAGAGTAAGCTTTCTGGGAGTATTTGGAACACAACCATATCAAAATTGAAGGTAACCAGCCACGAGTGAGCTGGGACGGTGACTGCCGTGTTTAGAAGAATTTCAGAGGTTTGGACGACTACTTCCAGGTGAGTGTTGATTCAATTGAGTGTGTTTTCCAATTCGTTGTGATACTAGGATGCTTCATGTAAGGTTAATTTGATTTCGGTTTAGAAACCAGTAAGTTGGGGTGATCAACCCGTTTGGATGATCACGGGTCGAAGGGCCGTTTGAGGATTCGATTTGGCAAATTAATAACCCAGAACTTAAATTGAATGTTCAATTAACATGTTAGGATCAAATTGGATTGAAATCGAGTAGGAATTGATGGGGAATTAACCAGGTCAAGCCGCGGGTGGCAGGCCCGAATTACAGACAAACGGGTGAAGGTGCTGAAACTGTAGCTACAGTGTCATGCGCGTGACTTTCACGCGCAGCCACTTTGGGCGGCGCGTGAGGGCGCGTTGGGGCTTATCTCCGATCAGGATCAACATGACTTTTATTCCTCTCATCATTCTGAACATTTGTGGTGAATTAACCATGTTGATCTGAGATAGTTTGAAGGGTCCGGTTAGGGTCGGTTGCCTCGGGAAACGTGTTGACGGTTTCCCCGAACCGGCTTCTGTTTCGAACCTTCTTTTGAATAAATTTTAAGGACTTGTAATGACCCTTACGTGTGAATTGAACTGACAGGAATTGTACGATAATCTCGGTACAGGTCCGTACGCGCAGATTCGCAGCGGAATCGTACTGTGAGTGGGCCCGTTTTCATTAAACCTTTGCATGCTTAAATGTTTTCTGATTTACTTATATGTTCACATGCTGGAATCTATAAATGGTTTTGATGATATTGAGATTTCGGTTATGGCACGTTTCACGGTATTTGGGCATGAGACCCGTTTAATGAAACGTAACGATCGGTTCAGATTTTACCTATGTATACATATATGTTTTTATGTGGATATCAATAAAATGTATTTGGTATTGCACTGTATAGATCCTTCCATATTATATTGTCTCCTCCGGATGAGGTACCCCGGAGAGGTCACGGACGTCTAGAACGTCCAGCGTCTACGACGCTAAGCATCGGGGATGCTGTAACCGAACAGGGTTCGGGGATTGAACTCGGAAATTGAGACCCGAGTGGCACGCGTAGCCTTGTGATTGTGACCTTATTGACGTCAGGGACGTCAGACATCAGGGATGTCGGATTGGAGTGTATAGTGCAGTGGCTAAAATTATGGTTATGGTTTTATTACATGCCTTTTGATTCATGTTATATGATTTATGATTTTAAAATGATGATGCATGCATGTTTGGAAAACGGAGGGGTAAATTATATGTTTTACTTATCAAATGATTTTATAACTTGAGTTTCGGCCCACTCATCCTTAATGTTTTGGTAACCCCTCCAGGTCATGATACTGAGGTAGAGGAGGAACCTGAGGCTGAGGCATAGATCTACTTCTGCGTACCTGAATCCCTGTTGGGTGATGTACCCGCAGGCTTATGTTAGAGTCGTGCTCGCAACTTGTAATTTTGGATTTCATCCCTTGTCTGACATTCGTTTAATTCGGATTTGATGTATGACTTTAATTTGGTTATTTATGCATTTGATGTTTTGAGGTTAAAAATTGGTATGAATTATTGGGTGTCAGACGGGAGCAGGGCACGTCCCCTTGTGGTCCCTGTGGGATCGGGGCGGGTCCTGTCAGCTTGGTATCAGAGCACTAGGTTGTGGTCAGTACTAGGGTATGGTCAGCATGCTAGACTAGCGATTAGTACTAGTTACTTTTCGACTTTTAAAAAAAACATCGTTATCTGATCTATGCCTCTTGACAGTTGGTTATGCCTCCTAGGAGAATTCCTCATACACGAACTGACGAGGATCTGGAAAGGGAGATGGAATGCGCGAGCATTGAAAGGGCTCAACGGTTGGGAGCCACTCCTTTCTGCGGGGGATCAAACCCCGAGGATGCTCATGATTGGATCACCAAGTGGGAAAGGATCTTCTCGGTGATGCACTGCCCTCCGGGCGAACGGGTAACCTTGGCGGCCTTCTTGCTGGAAGGAGGGGCCTACCAGTGGTGGCACGGACTCGAAATGTCTGGGTGGTCTGTCCATACCACTACTTGGGAAGCTTTCCGTTCCAGATTTCTGGACCAGTACTACCCGTGATCCTTTCGCGCGGCGCGGGAGGCTGAATTTCTGCGGATGGAGCAGGGTGACATGTCCGTTGCGGACTACGAGCAAACTTTCAGAAAACTATCCCGGTTCGCTGCATCATTCGTGAGCACGGAGGAGGACAAATGCCAAAGGTTTGAGCTTGGACTCCGAGGGGAGATCCGGGCAAGTGTGACTGCTGATACTCATGCTTCACTAAGAGATTTGGTCGACGCTGCGGTGCGTGTCGAGGCTAGTCTGGCGGCACACCAGACACGACAACCTTCGGGCGAGGGGCGACGTCAGGATCGCCCACAGCGTGGGCCATCGGGCCATAAGAACAACAAGGGAGGGGGCTACAGGGGAGCACCCTCATCCTTCAAGGGTCGTGGCTGGTCAGGTCGATGCGGAGGCTCTCAGGGCAGAGGATCTGGATACAACTCTGGGCAACGCTCATCTTGGAGCGGTGCTTCTGGCTGGCATTCGGACAGGCCAAGGCCAGTAACTTGTTTTGCTTGCGGAGAGGAGGGCCACTATGCCAGTGATTGCCCGCAGTTGTCCAAGAACAACGACGCTGGGGGCTCTAGTGTGGTGCAGAGCACGGCTTCCCACACTAATGGAGGTCGCGGTCAGGGAGGTGACCGTGGTGCTGGGCGTGGCGCGCGCGGGCGCGGACGGAACGGAGGGCCAAGGGCCCAAGTTTTTGCCATGACCCAACAACAGGCTAGGACTGCCCCAGGCGTGGTCACAGGTACACTACATATCTTTAACCTTCTTGTACGTGTATTGATGGATGCGGGGGCTACACATTCTTTTATTTCGAAAAGTTGTGCTGGTATGCTTGATTGTGTGGTATCAGCTTTAGATTGCGAAATGGGTGTTGGCACCCCAATGGGTATCGTGTACCTTGTGAATCAAGTGATTCGGAGGTGTCCGGTAAGAATTGAAGATGTGGATTTACCTGCAGACTTAATTATTCTGGATATCCACGACTTCGATATAATCCTAGGGATGGATTGGCTATCGGAGCACGGATCGCTCATCGACTGCTGTAGCAAGCAAGTGATTATGCGGAGCCCGGGTTTGCCGGAAGTTATCTTTCAGGGGGAACGTGACGGTTCGCCTCCTGAAGTGATTTCGTCGCTCACTGCTACCAAACTTCTACGGAAGGGATGCCAGGCTTATCTGGCGCATGTCGTGTCGGAACAGGTTGATACTCCGGGTATCGACGAGATACCGGTGGTATGTGAGTTTCCGGATGTGTTCCCGGAAGACTTACCTGGATTACCGCCATTGCGGGAGATTGAGTTTACTATTGAACTACTCCCGGGTACCCGACCTATATCCCAGGCACCATACCGGATGGCACCGGCCGAGTTACGAGAACTCAAGACTCAATTGCAGGAGTTGGTGGATTTGGGA
This sequence comes from Prinsepia uniflora, assembly GCA_032719365.1. Classification (NCBI taxonomy): domain Eukaryota; kingdom Viridiplantae; phylum Streptophyta; class Magnoliopsida; order Rosales; family Rosaceae; genus Prinsepia; species Prinsepia uniflora. The sequence continues at coordinate 68,986,101 of CM064867.1, read as the reverse complement.
TATGTCCGACCGAGTACTTCACCGTGGGGAGCACCGGTGTTGTTCGTAAAGAAGAAGGAAGGAAGTCTCCGTTTGTGTATTGACTATCGACAACTCAACAAGGTGACACTGAGGAATCAGTATCCTCTACCCAGGATCGATGACCTTTTTGACCAGTTGCGGGGAGCTCAGTGCTTCTCGAAAATTGATTTGCGGTCTGGGTATCACCAACTGAGGATTTCGGAGGAGGATATTCCAAAAACTGCTTTTCGAACCCGTTACGGACACTACGAGTTCCTTGTTATGCCATTTGGATTGACGAATGCTCCAGCAGCATTCATGGATTTGATGAACCGGGTCTTCCGACCCTACCTGGATAAGTTCGTGATTGTGTTCATCGATGATATTTTGGTGTACTCGCGGAGCGCCCGTGCACATGAGGAACATCTACGGTTGGTCTTGGAGAGGCTGAGACAAGAACAATTGTACGCCAAGCTGAGCAAGTGTCAGTTTTGGCTGAGCAGTATTGGTTTTCTGGGACACGTGATATCGACGGATGGGATTTGCGTGGATCCCCAGAAAACAGAAGCGGTGACCAACTGGGCTAGACCGACAACAGTGACTGAGGTGCGGAGTTTCGTCGGATTAGCAGGTTACTACCGGAGATTCGTGGAGGGTTTCTCCAAAATTGCTGCACCATTGACTCGTTTGACTCGGAAGGGAGTGAAGTTTATCTGGGACGAGCAGTGCGATCGGAGCTTTCAAGAGTTGAAGGATCGATTGACCACTGCACCTGTCCTTGCATTGCCGGATGACAGTGGAGAGTTTGTGGTCTTCAGTGATGCATCGCTGCAAGGTCTGGGCTGCGTGTTGATGCAAACTGGCAAGGTTATCATCTATGCATCCCGGCAGCTGAAGACCCACGAGTTGAACTACCCTACCCATGATTTGGAGTTGGCGGCGGTGGTTCATGCTCTCAAAATCTGGAGGCATTATCTATTCGGTGCAACGTGTCGGATATACACCGACCACCAGAGTCTTAAATACTTATTCACTCAGAAGGAGCTTAACATGAGACAACGGAGATGGTTGGAGCTGCTGAAGGACTATGACTGTACGATCGAGTACCATCCGGGTAAGGCCAATGTGGTGGCGGATGCACTCAGCAGGAAATTAGCGGGAACTGTTGCACACCTGGGGATGGTGTATCTTCCCTTACTGGTGGAACTCCGGAAGGTGGGAGTTATTTTGGGTACTGATGTGCATGGAGCTTTGTTGGCCAGCTTCCATGTACGACCAGTACTGATTGATCGGATCATTGAAGCACAACTTCAGGATCCTATACTCTGTATTTACAGAATTGAGGTCGATGCGAATGGGAGACAGGATTTTACCATCCGGGACGACGGAGCACTTGTGAAATTGGGCCGTTTGTGCGTACCTGCAGTGGCAGAGTTACGAGCCGAGATTCTTGAGGAGGCCCATAGTTCGGCCTATACTATGCATCCGGGAGGTACAAAGATGTACCGTGAGTTCGTGAGCAAATGCTTAACATGTCAGCAGGTTAAGGCGGAACGGCAGAGACCGTATGGGGCTATGCAGCCACTTCCGATTCCCGAGTGGAAGTGGGATCACATCACCATGGACTTCATCTTTAAGTTACCAAGGACTCAGAGTGGAGTGGACGGAGTATGGGTGATCGTGGATCGGTTAACCAAATCAGCCCATTTTCTGCCAGTTCAGGAGACCTATAAACCTAACCGACTGGCTCAGTTGTTTGTGAAGGAAATCATACGATTGCATGGTACGCCGGAATCGATCGTGTCCGATCGTGATCCGCGTTTCACTTCCAGGTTCTGGCGGAGTTTGCAAGCTACTCTGGGAACAACCCTACGTTTCAGTACTGCTTTCCATCCACAGACTGATGGACAGTCTGAAAGAACCATTCAGACCCTGGAGGACATGATGAGGTCATGTGTACTACAGTTTCAGGACTCTTGGGATACTCATTTGCCATTGATGGAATTCGCTTACAACAACAGCTATCAGGCAAGCATCGGGATGACACCTTATGAGGCACTGTATGGTCGACAGTGCAGGACACCTATCTGCTGGACGGAGATAGGAGAGCGAGCGGCTGTAGGGCCGGAATTGATGGACTTAACCATGGAAACTATTCGTGTTATCAAGGAGAGACTGAAGGCGGCACAGGATCGCCAGAAGATTTATGCCGATCGACGGATTCGAGACTTGGAATTTGAAGTGGGAGATTTTGTCTTCCTGAAGTTATCTCCGTGGAAAGGGATTATCCGATTTGGTCGACGGGGGAAACTGAGTCCGTGTTTTATCGGACCTTATGAGATCGTGGAGAGAATTGGCAGAGTTGCATACAGATTGGCGCTACCTCCAGAACTATCTAGAGTTCACGATGTTTTCCACATGTCGATGCTACGGAAGTACGTACATGATGCTTCTCATGTACTTGGGGAACAACCTGTCGAACTACGGGAGGATTTGAGCTTTGATGAACAACCAGTACAGATCTTGGATCGGAAGGACAAGGTACTACGTCGGAAGACGATCCCTCTCGTGAAGATTCTCTGGAGAAACCAGAATGTGGAAGAAGCCACATGGGAGCCTGAGGTTCAGATGCGAGAACAATTTCCTCATTTGTTTCCTTGAAATTTCGGGACGAAATTTCTTAAGCGGGGAAGGTTGTAACACCCCGGACATTCGAGGATTTTAATATTTCAATTTAATGTGTGAATTGACACTTTTACCCTTGTGATTGGCATGGCCAAATTGTTGACTTTTTGATTGATGAGTTAAATGGACTTTGACCTATGACCGTGATGTAGTACGGGACGTCACGAGTTCATAGACAGGTGGCACGTCCAATTCGGACTATCAGGGAAAAAGTTATGACTATCGGAAGTTCAGGGGCATTACTGTAAGTTGGACTTCACGGGCGAAAATGTTGACTTTTCGTTTGACAATTAATTTTCACGCGACTCATGGACCGATAGGTAGGTCTCGACGTCCTGAGTCCGTAGACAGGCGGCACGCCAAAATCGGACTTCGTATGGCTGAGTTACGGGTCTAGGAAGTGAGGGGTATTTTGGTAATTATTGAACCAGGGGCATTTTGGTCTTTTTGCCCTGATTACTGTAGAAGACCGCGGGGGAAATGGGCGGCACCACCATGTGCGGTGGTTCTATCGTGCAATTGATTATGCTATCATGTGCTGGAATGTCTGGGTTGTCTTTTGCTTTTGAACGTGGCCTGAGCCGTCCAGCCTGCACGATCAATTGATTAATTCAAGATCGAAGCTTTTCGGGGAACATTTTTCACTGGACAATTGGACACCCACGAGCCTCTGGGACGGCTTGAAATTGTTTAAAACCAATTAGAACGTGCTTGAGCATCACTCTGATGCTGTTATAACTAAGAACGGGTGAGGAAACCAGAGAAGCCATTTCTGGAAAAATTGGAGGGAAAATCAGTGTTTGATTTCTACGGTGTGTTGGGCCAATCTAATCGCAGAGTAAGTGTAACGACCCGTCCCGAATATCGGGATTTAATAATATTTAATTGTGATTTACTAATCTGGGATTAGTTGGGCAATTTCGGACGAATTGTGCAAAATGACCGTTTTGCCCTAGGCGTGGGCAAAACGTTGACTTTTAATTCGGATGGTCAAATAGACTTTGGCCGATGACCGTGACGTAGTTCGGGATGTCACGAGTTCATAGACAGGTGGCACGTTCGATTCCGACGTTCGTGGTGAAAGTTATGATGTACGGAAGTTCATGGGCATTTTCGTAATTTAAACATAATAAGGGGGAAATGTTGACTTTTTGATCGGGAGGTCCGATGGCCGAGGACCGAGGACCGTTAGGAAGGTCTCGATACCCTGAGTTCGTAGGCAGGTGGCACGCATCAATCGGAGTCCGTATGACCGAGTTACGGGTCAGGATGCGTGAGGGGCATCTTGGTAATTTTCCGCACAAGGGCAGAATTGTAATTTCACGGGGTACTGTTTCAATGAACCGCCGTGAAGGTGGGATGTTTGTGCGATCGATCCCGTGATTGTTTATCAATTTAATTGAGTTAATTGGGTCAGTTTGCGGTGGAATCGCACATATGATGGTGCTGGCAATCAATCACATGAACATGGGCACTGTTTTATCATGTTTTCGGGTCAGTGCAGGGAATTTACACAGTGGACTGAGGGGCACTTTAGGATGCTTTTAATGGTTGATTTAGATCGATAGAATGGAGAGAGAGTCGAGAGGATGACTCTGAGAGTGAGAATGAGAGGAATGGAGTGAGAATGGTGGTGGAATGCTCAAAAACCCGAAACTGGTTTCTGGGAAAATCAAATTCAAACTTCCAGTTTTAGGCCAGCCCAAGCCTAATTAATGATGGATTGAGCTTCCTGGAACTTCAACGTGTCGAACCAGATCAAATGGAGCAAGCTTTGGGGCTCCCAGGGCCGTGGACGGACGAGGTGGACGGCCGGAAAACTCGAGCTTGAGTTTTGGTGATTGAGGTAATGTCATGTTCAATTAATCATGCTAATTGGTTCGTGTTAGTCCTTATATGCTTCATATGAAGTTAATTTGACAATGGTTGAGGATTGATGGAGTTTTGGTGATTGACCCGTTTTGGGTGATCACGGGTTGATGGCTTGATTAGGGAATGGTTGATGTTGATCGATTTCACATAACTGAAATTCATATGCTAATGATTGTTTTAGGATCAAGAACGGATTGAATTGATGTTGAATTGGGTGTGATTGAACCGGATCCTATCGCGGGTAATCAGACCCGTTTACCAGACAAACGGGTGAAGATGGTGACTGTAGCAGTCACTGTAGCAGGCGCGTGGCTTTCACGCGCAGCCACTCACGGCGGCGCGTGACGGCGCGTGGACACGAATCTCGAGGTGAGGTCAACATGACTTTTATCCTATACAATGTAACGAACATTTTAGCGTTGGTTTCGTGTCGATCGGATCCCGTTTCGTTATTGTTCGGGATGTCCGAAGGTTTTAAATCGAGTTTAAAAATACTTAAAAATTCGGGAAAATTACGGGACTTGAATAGGATGTTAATGATGAGGTTAGTGATCCTCTAATGTGATTTGAACAGGATTGGGAGTCCCGGTGATAGTGGTGTGGCCCGGGAAGGCCTATGGCACGCGTATCGAGGCACTCGGTTAAACGGTCTGTGAGTGGACATTGGTTTTATAAATTCGATGCATGCATAACTGTTTCATGATTGTTATAATTGGGATTATATGATTTATTTTGGATATCAGTGAATTTATATGTTTTCATGCATTTCGAGGCGATTTCCGTGTTTGCACGTGAATCGAGGTTTTCTGGATTTGCACTGATTTCCATAAATATGGATGGATATGATTTCATGAAACGGTTACGGATTTGATAAAGTAAAATCGGGCCAGGGGCCCAGTTAACTTGTTAATCGGGCCAGGGGCCCAATTGAATTATGAAATCGGGCCAGGGGCCCAGTTGACTTATATATGTGATTTCGGGTCGGGGACCCTAAAATGGAATGGAATAAACTATTTCGGATTTGATTAACCTATTTGGACTTATGACGGTTTTATGGAAATTCGGGGCAGGGCCCTTGTGATAGTTTGGAAATGAACAATAAAAATGTGTTCCATAAAACCATCTCGATATGAGGATATTTATATCCTGGTCTCCTCCAAGTGTCGGGGACACTGGAGAAGTCACGGTGCATTGCCTGCGAGGGCTCATTGTACGGAGCTACCGGACCGTATAGTGATCCAGGAGCAGGATTGCTGGACGTCATGAACGTCGGACATCGGGGATGTCAGAGATATGGACCCGGTGAGACCCCGGGCAGCACGCGTTGCTTAATACCGTGAGATATGACGTCTGGAACGTCAAGCGTCTAGGACGCTAGGCATCGGGGATGCCGGAGATGGAAAAATAATAAATGAATATTACTGGATTGATGAAATAACTCTTGGATTGACTTTTGGAATTTGAAACTATGCTTTGGTTTCCGGGCTAAGGCCCTAATGGTTATTTCTAAATAAATATGGGATTATTGGCTTTTGGTGCATGCATATGATTTTACTGAGGGGCATAAATGTCTTATAAATGTTTTTGACAGACTTGTTTATTTTCGTCCACTCACAGCTTTTGTTTTTAATGCCCTTCAGGTTGATTCCGGATGCGACTGCAGCAGAGACTTGAGCATCGCACACCTCCTCCATCGATCCTTACGCACTCTGGAAGCCCGGTTGGGCAATGGCAATCGGTTATCCCTTGTCGGACGCCTCTTGTCCGATGGGAGCACGTCACATTCCATGGTAATCCCGGGGGGGTTTGGGATGGGTCGTGTCAAGTGGTAGCAGAGCAGGTTTTGCTCTTTGGTGCGCGAAGGACGAGGGTGTGATGTCTCTTTGGGCTGCAGTTCCGTTGTCAACCTGATAGATAGTTTTGGGTTTGTATGGTGAATTGGGTGCGTTTAGCCCGATACGCCGTGCATTGATGCGATTCAACCCAGGTGGGGTTGTATACGATTAACTGGTAATGTGGGACCGTCGGTTCGGTCATGTGATGATGGATTGTTGTGCCACTGGACACAGCTAGGTTCAGGGAACCCCATTGGAATAATGTTATGGAAATACGAAACTCAGTTGAGTATTGGTCTATGTTTTGGACCCTGGTAGTGTTGGCTAATGTACGGGGTATTGGTGCATCGGAGTTAGCCGATGACCTTCGTGGTGGAACCCACGATGGAACCCACATTGAGTTGATGATTGGATTGGATTGGACGGCTATACGATGTCAGGACCGCGGGGTCGGTCAGGTTGTGGATTTTACTGCAGAAGGCAGTTGGGTTCGGTGGAACCCTAGGGTGTGATATTGGAACCCTAATTCATAATGGATGGACCGGAAGGTGAACTTTAAATAAGAACTTGTGCTGCGACGAGCGGCGAAGGTCGTGGATGACCATGTGGAAGACTCTAGTGAGTCTTATGGGTTTCGATCTACGGATACGGTTATGAGAAAATATGGAATCCCGTGTTGGATCGAATATTAGTGTGTTGTGTGGATGCGGATCTTCACAACGATGACTGTTGGTCGACAGTTGTGTCGAGATGACTGGCTATCGAGGGTATTTAGTGTGGCTTTCACATTTGAGGATCAGGGGATGTTCAGGGAACGTCCATTATCCTGATGTGCCAGTGGTCAAATTGGAGGTACCCATAGTCGTGGGGTACAAGTGGTGTTACGGGATCGTCGTTCGGAATGAACGGAGATCCAGGATAACAACTTTGCACACTGTGTGCTAGCATGGATGTTCGTGTGCTAGCATGGATGTTCGTGTGCAATGTATGGATGTTGGTATGGTGATACCTTTATGCCAATACTAGTATGGATGCATGTGTGCTGATACTAGCGTTGATGATAGTGCGTGGTGCTGGTACTAGCACTGGTGCTGGTACCGGTGTCGGTGATTGTGATGACGAGGAGCCACCAGTTGGGGTGTGACTCTGTCATGATGGACATGTGATTGGTATCTGCGACTCAGAGGTGGTTGAGTCTCGGACTGGATGGGATCCAGTGGAGGTTGTGTCGTGTTGGGATAAGTCCCAACAGATTTACGATGACAAATGATGAATGGATAAAAAGGTATGTTTGAGACTTGAGGAATCTAGGGACGATGTTCCCTATGTCATGAGAATTGGTGGATTTGGGGAGTTGTGGTCAACTCCGAGATTGGTAAGTTTGTGTACTACTTATATCCCCTGAGAGTACAAGGAAATTATTGAAATTGGAAAATTCGGGGAAACCATTCGTGGTATTGATGTGGGATTTTGTGATTGTGAATCACTTGGAACCTGAGGATTGAACCTGTTAAGGTCGAGATGTGAGACAAAGGCAGTATGGTATGCTCATTCAGGCAAAATTGTTGATATCCCGTTCGGAATCAGGGTGTGTGCATACATGATTGTTGACGGACGTGAGGTCCGAGTAATGAATTGATTTTGGACACGTGGTGGTCCAAGTGAGGTATGGACGTGGGCAGTCCAGTGGTTGGACTTGACATCTCATTGGGAGCATGTCTGTTCCCAACATGGTTGGAACTCCCGTTTCGGGGAGAGTTGTGATTGGGAGACGAGAGGAGTGCTCGTTTCCGCATCGGTGATTGGTATTCCGAAGTCATTGGGGTTGACTTTTTATTTTCTGCCATGGCAGATGATGATTGTTGTTACCAATACGTTGAGCGTGTATTGGTAGGTGGACCCATGTTTGGCCTTGGGTCATTGGACACGAGAAGTTGTGTGTGATTTTGGATTTGGTGGTGATATGCGTGGCCATCTTTCCACCAAGGGAAATTTGGCGAATGATTCAATGAGGGTGTAAGACCCTACGATCAGCTTCCAGATGGATTGTTAGCTATGTGAGCATGTGTGGATCCTAGGTGGATCTGATTTGTGATGTTGTCGACTTTGGTCGATGTGACGATCTAGGATCGTGATGTTACTTGTCGGGTGACGTAGCGATGGATATGGATTGTGATCTTGATGATCCAGATGGGTGGAGAGTTTATCACTCTTACCTTGATATGTGAGTCGTAAATGACGGGACTGAACTTCTTTTCGGAGTGAGTCCATATGGTTCGTGACTTGGTTGAGTAGGTTTCCGATGTGGTCGGATCTTGTCAACCTTTGACGTGTGGATATTGGGATTGGCTTCCCTATGAAGTCAATCGAGTGTTTCGGACAGGCAACCGATAGGTTCGGTTATGTTACGTCTTGGTGGACGTAAACGAGATTTTGGGTTTTGGAATCGAATTTCTGGGTGACGATTCAGGATTCGATTGCGAAGCTCGAAAATGGATTACTAGATTTGGGTGCGGAATGATTATTCCAATGCTAGCTTACGGAATAATGATTTCGGATTCGGATTTGGGCATGGATTGATAATATGATGTTGGGTTCGGGTTCGGATTCGGGATTTCTTACGAAATTGCGGATTCGGATTCGGAATTGGAACTAGATGACGGGTGGAGTTCGTTTTGTCTCATGTTGGTTTGGGGCAAAGGTACTTCATTATTGGAACGTGTTTGGTTATGACCTGGGAGGTTATAGGTAGATTGATGGATTGAGGTGCGTACAGGGTACGTTGTACAAGGATTGATACTGGTTAGGCTGAGTGGTGCCTAATGGCGGTACATGGGATGTACCAGTGGTGTGTAACTAATGTGTTGGTAATCGGCTTGGTTCTGATAGCATTTGTTTGGCTGTATTGTGGACTGGACATTGGATACTGTGCGCTGGGCAGATTGATCTTGTCGGGTTCAGTGATTTTATGAGCAGGTGCTCTTAGCCATGGTTGGCTTGTGGAACCCTAGTATTGAGATGTGTGTTCACTGCTGGGCTGGTATTCAATGTGTTCCAGTTACACCACTTGATGGAGTAAGTTGACGGTATACGTACACTCAGGATGAGAGAATTGGTGGTCTGAGTAACCACGAGTAGCCTTGTGTGACTTGATCACACCGTGATTTCCCAGCGTTTTGGTTCGCTGAGGGAGTCGGCAATTATGGACATTGAGAGTATTTTGTGTCGCAGGATTGGGCTTGCCCTGCGAATTGAGATCATGTGGTTGATCTTACGCTACATCGAGGGTGATGTGGTACGTGGTGTTGTCACGGACGGACAGATGGTTGGGGCTTTACTAGGGTGGTAAAGCTTTGTGGTGACAGTTTGACTGATGGTGTCAGCATGGACTGACAAATGAGATTTGGTGACTCCCAATGGGAGCAAATGTAAGGATTTATTGGCAATGGAAGGGAACCGTTTAGCTAAAGGAGTCAACTAAATGGTTATGCGATTTTATCGCGGATCAGGTGATCATTTCCACTTGCGGTGGTCGAGTGTTGTTGCTATTGTGACGTATGACTATGATGGGATGTCTGGGTACAGACGAGACTGGTGTTGTTCCAGTAAGTGGGTGTACAGGTGTACACAGATGTGAGGTCGAAATGTTTTCCACAAGGTGGTTGTGGAATAAGGTTGTTGGTAATTTCGAGGACGAAATTCTTTAAGGAGGGAAGGTTGTAACGACCCGTTCCGAATATCAGGATTTAATAATATTTAATTGTGATTTACTAATCTGGGATTAGTTGGGCGATTTCGGACGAATTGAGCAAAATGACCGTTTTGCCCTAGGCGTGGGCAAAACGTTGACTTTTAATTCGGATGGTCAAATAGACTTTGACTGATGACCGTGACGTAGTTTGGGACGTCACGAGTTCATAGACAGGTGGTACGTTCGATTCCGACGTTCGTGGTGAAAGTTATGATGTACGGAAGTTCATGGGCGTTTTCGTAATTTAAACATAATAAGGGGGAAATGTTGACTTTTTGATCGGGAGGTCCGATGGCCGAGGAACGGGGACCGTTAGGAAGGTCTCGATGCCCTGAGTTCGTAGGCAGGCGGCACGCATCAATCGGAGTCCGTATGACCGAGTTACGGGTCAGGATGCGTGAGGGGCATTTTGGTAATTTTCTGCACAAGGGCAGAATTGTAATTTCACGGGGTACTGTTTCATTGAACATCCGTGAAGGTGGGATGTTTGTGCGATCGATCCCATGATTGTTTATCAATTTAATTGAGTTAATTGGGTGAGTTTGAGGTGGAATCGCACATATGATGGTGCTGGCAATCAATCACATGAACATGGGCACTGTTTTATCATGTTTTCGGGTCAGTGCAGGGAATTTACACAGTGGACTGAGGGGCACTTTAGGATGCTTTTAATGGTTGATTTAGATCGATAGAATGGAGAGAGAGTCGAGAGGATGACTCTGAGAGTGAGAATGAGAGGAATGGAGTGAGAATGGTGGTGGAATGCTCAAAAACCCGAAACTGGTTTCTGGGAAAATCAAATTCAAACTTCCAGTTTTAGGCCAGCCCAAGCCTAATTAATGATGGATTGAGCTTCCTGGAACTTCAACGTGTCGAACCAGATCAAATGGAGCAAGCTTTGGGGCTCCCAGGGCCGTGGACGGACGAGGTGGACGGCCGGAAAACTCGAGCTTGAGTTTTGGTGATTGAGGTAATGTCATGTTCAATTAATCATGCTAATTGGTTCGTGTTAGTCCTTATATGCTTCATATGAAGTTAATTTGACAATGGTTGAGGATTGATGGAGTTTTGGTGATTGACCCGTTTTGGGTGATCACGGGTTGATGGCTTGATTAGGGAATGGTTGATGTTGATCGATTTCACATAACTGAAATTCATATGCTAATGATTGTTTTAGGATCAAGAACGGATTGAATTGATGTCGAATTGGGTGTGATTGAACCGGATCCTATCGCGGGTAATCAGACCCGTTTACCAGACAAACGGGTGAAGATGGTGACTGTAGCAGTCACTGTAGCAGGCGCGTGGCTTTCACGCGCAGCCACTCACGGCGGCGCGTGACGGCGCGTGGACACGAATCTCGAGGTGAGGTCAACATGACTTTTATCCTATACAATGTAACGAACATTTTAGCGTTGGTTTCGTGTCGATCGGATCCCGTTTCGTTATTGTTCGGGATGTCCGAAGGTTTTAAATCGAGTTTAAAAATACTTAAAAATTCGGGAAAATTACGGGACTTGAATAGGATGTTAATGATGAGGTTAGTGATCCTCTAATGTGATTTGAACAGGATTGGGAGTCCCGGTGATAGTGGTGTGGCCCGGGAAGGCCTATGGCACGCGTATCGAGGCACTCGGTTAAACGGTCTGTGAGTGGACATTGGTTTTATAAATTCGATGCATGCATAACTGTTTCATGATTGTTATAATTGGGATTATATGATTTATTTTGGATATCAGTGAATTTATATGTTTTCATGCATTTCGAGGCGATTTCCGTGTTTGCACGTGAATCGAGGTTTTCTGGATTTGCACTGATTTCCATAAATATGGATGGATATGATTTCATGAAACGGTTACGGATTTGATAAAGTAAAATCGGGCCAGGGGCCCAGTTAACTTGTTAATCGGGCCAGGGGCCCAATTGAATTATGAAATCGGGCCAGGGGCCCAGTTGACTTATATATGTGATTTCGGGTCGGGGACCCTAAAATGGAATGGAATAAACTATTTCGGATTTGATTAACCTATTTGGACTTATGACGGTTTTATGGAAATTCGGGGCAGGGCCCTTGTGATAGTTTGGAAATGAACAATAAAAATGTGTTCCATAAAACCATCTCGATATGAGGATATTTATATCCTGGTCTCCTCCAAGTGTCGGGGACACTGGAGAAGTCACGGTGCATTACCTGCGAGGGCTCATTGTACGGAGCTACCGGACCGTATAGTGATCCAGGAGCAGGATTGCTGGACGTCATGAACGTCGGACATCGAGGATGTCAGAGATATGGACCCGGTGAGACCCCGGGCAGCACGCGTTGCTTAATACCGTGAGATATGACGTCTGGAACGTCAAACGTCTAGGACGCTAGGCATCGGGGATGCCGGAGATGGAAAAATAATAAATGAATATTACTGGATTGATGAAATAACTCTTGGATTGGCTTTTGGAATTTGAAACTATGCTTTGGTTTCCGGGCTAAGGCCCTAATGGTTATTTCTAAATAAATATGGGATTATTGGCTTTTGGTGCATGCATATGATTTTACTGAGGGGCATAAATGTCTTATAAATGTTTTTGACATACTTGTTTATTTTCGTCCACTCACAGCTTTTGTTTTTAATGCCCTTCAGGTTGATTCCGGATGCGACTGCAGCAGAGACTTGAGCATCGCACACCTCCTCCATCGATCCTTACGCACTCTGGAAGCCCGGTTGGGCAATGGCAATCGGTTATCCCTTGTCGGACGCCTCTTGTCCGATGGGAGCACGTCACATTCCATGGTAATCCCGGGGGGGTTTGGGATGGGTCGTGTCAAGTGGTAGCAGAGCAGGTTTTGCTCTTTGGTGCGCGAAGGACGAGGGTGTGATGTCTCTTTGGGCTGCAGTTCCGTTGTCAACCTGATAGATAGTTTTGGGTTTGTATGGTGAATTGGGTGCGTTTAGCCCGATACGCCGTGCATTGATGCGATTCAACCCAGGTGGGGTTGTATACGATTAACTGGTAATGTGGGACCGTCGGTTCGGTCATGTGATGATGGATTGTTGTGCCACTGGGCACAGCTAGGTTCAGGGAACCCCATTGGAATAATGTTATGGAAATACGAAACTCAGTTGAGTATTGGTCTATGTTTTGGACCCTGGTAGTGTTGGCTAATGTACGGGGTATTGGTGCATCGGAGTTAGCCGATGACCTTCGTGGTGGAACCCACGATGGAACCCACGTTGAGTTGATGAAGGCGACGGTACTGTAGCAGCGCGTGAGGCCCATGCGCAGGCAACTTCCAGGGGCGCGTGTGGGCGCGTGCTAGGGTTTTTGGGGATGTGTCCAACATACAAAATCATCTATTCGATGTAACGAACATTTTGGGACTAGTTTCGTGTCAATCGGACACCGTCTCGATATGTTTCGGGGCATCGGAAGGTTTAGGGTCGGCTTAAAAATAGTTAAAAATACGGGAAAATTATGGGGCTTTAGTGAGAGGTTAATTAAGTAGTTAGTAACCTTCTATTACGATTTGGACAGGTTTGGGAGTCTCGATGATGGTGATTGGCTCGGGGGAGCCGTATGGCACTCAAATCGAGGCGGCAACTCGGACGGTCTGTGAGTGGACCTTGTTTTCCAAATTGGTGCATGCATAAATGTTTATTATATGTTTTATTACATGCTTGATGATGCCATGGGTGCATTTGTATTTGGTTACATATAAGCATGTATTTAGAGGTTTCGGACATTGATCTAAAAGAATAAACTCGGGTATAAGACCCATTTGGTTTGGTAAGTGGAGTCACCCCCCAGTTGGGTTCCTTACTCTCAGGAAGGCTATGATTACTATTACCTCGGGTAGGGTCAGTGGTATGTGGACATTGATCTTGACTTTGAGAAGACTCGGATTGAGACCTGGGTAGCACGCGCGTAGCTTTGGAAACCGTGACAGGATTGGTTCTGTGAATTATATGTATATATGATGTATACTATATGATATATGAGGTATGCTATATGATATATGATGTGTGTTTACACAGGTTTTGGGCAGTGGCCCGTGTACTTGATTTGATTATAGTTTTTTCTGGATAAATGGTTTTCGAATGCATGCATGCTTTTTAGTGAAGGGTACAAATGTCTTTCTTATGAAATGTTTTTATAAACTCTTGTTTTGTCCACTCACAGCTTTTTATGTTTTGACTGCCCTTCAGGTTGACAGCGGATGTGGACTGTAGCAGAGACCGAGATATCGCATACCTCCTCGGGATCCTGGCGTACTCTGATAGCCCGGGAGGGCAAAGGTCAGAAATATCCCTTGTCTGACACTTCGTGTCAGACGGGAGCAGGGTCATCCCGCACTAATCCTGGGGGGATTGGGATGGGTCCTGTCACCCGAGGATCTTCAATTAGCCCATCTTGTATTCTCTGTGCATCGTGAGGGTTGACGGGGTTAGCCTCGAAAGCGGATTCTGTCACTGCCATGGTCTCCTTTGGTGGCTGTATCGGGGTGACAGAGTTGCACGCTCTTGCAACCATTTGGTCCTCTTTGACCTGGCCAATCCCCATAGGGGTTGGAAATTTTACCAGAAGTAGGTGGGTGGAGACGACTGCCTTCATTTGGTTAAGTATTCCCCACGTGAGAATGGAATTGTAAGCCGCGGGGCAGTCCACCACTAAGAAAGGTGCAAGCACGATTGCCCTCCGTGGATGTGTTCCGAAAAAGAGGGGAAGGGTGACTGTTCCGTGCGGGACGATGGAGTCCCCAGTGAAACCGAAGAGCGGCGTAGGGGAACAATCCAGATTCAATTATGGGATGCCCAATTGCTTGAAAGCTCGCATGAAGAGGACGTTGACCGAGCTTCCAGTGTCGACCATCACCCGATGTACGTCGAAGTTGGATATTTCAGCAGTAACGATAGTGGGGTCGTCCTGAAGATAGACGATCCCGCGCTCTTCCTCCTCTGAAAATGTGATGGGTGCCTACCCAAGCCGGTTTGCTTTCTTAGCTTTTCCATCCTCGATGCTGAAGAGCTGGTGATTCTGTTTGGTGGACCACAGGAAGTTCTTCTTAGCCCGATTGGAAGTGAGTGGGCAAGAAATGGATAGCCCTCCTGAGATTGTGTTGATATGTGGGTTACGGGGTGGAGGCGGTGTGTGCTGGACTAACTGGTTGATCTTTCCATCCCGAGCTAGAGCCGCTACCAGATCCCGGAATGCAACTCATTGGTCAATGCTATGGTCGTTGTACTTGTGGTATTGGCAGTAAATTCATGTGTCTTTGCCAAGCTTGCCCTTTGCCGGCGCCCAAGTAGACTTCGGGATCATATGCTCCACGTTGAGGAGGACGTTCTCATAGGGAGTGTTGAGGATGGTGTAGGTCTCGTACTTGGAGCGAGGAACTCATTTTTTCCCGTTGTTTGACCGCTCCCCCTGCTGTCTTTCTTGGTGATTCGGGTTCTTACCCTTCTTTCCGGGGCTGTATAAGTTGTTTCTATGTGTGTAGTCTTTCCGTTTTCCCCCATATCTCTATTGTCCCTATTCCTATGTGTACTGTGCTGAGCCTTACTGATCCGGGATGCTCGGTATGTATGTTTTTACCGAGTCGGCCCGGGGAGGTTGATAGGTATTGGCTGCGTTGGACTTTTGGCTCAGTGTTTCAGCCTTGGCGTGGACCGCCGCCTATTTCATAATATCATTGTAAGTTGTCCAGCCTTGGGTGTGAGTTGCGTACCTGAAGGGGGAGTCTCGGAAGCCACCCTTGAAGGCCGTAAAAGCTGTCCAGTTGTTCGTCTCCCCGCACCGAGAGCATTCGTGACTGAACCTAGTTGCGTACCACTGTAGTGACTCATGTTCACCTTGTTTAAGCTGGAAAATGTCCTCGGCCGAAGACAGACGGTCAGTCTAGATCATGAACTGGTTCATGAAGGTGGAGGTGAGTTTTTCAAAAGAGTCGATGGACCCGGATTCCAACTTGTAGAATCAATTGATCACCGCTTCGGTCAGCGTGGAACTGAAAATAAGGCACTGTTCCTCATTCGTGAGGTTTTTAAGGGCAATGGCTGAGTAGAAATTGTTCAGGTGATTCCACGGGTCGTCCTTCCCGGTGTAAAGGGGGATTTTCAGGGGCTTTATCTCGTGATTGACCCTGAACTAGTTGATTCTCTCTGTAAAGGGGCCTGGACTGGTTTTCGACCAGGCAGGTCTTGCTACCCGAGCCGTCTTGGCTTCGAGTGTCCGGACTTGGTCTATTAGGTGCTGGACGAGCGAGTCGGTTCTGGACTGCTAGGTGGCCCCTCGGTCTTTTGTTCGATCCGCCGAGTATCCCTGGGTGCACGGTCACGAATGATCCCACATGGCCAGTCGGCGCCCTTCCCGCTCGACGATCTCTAGTTCGGCAAGTTTCAGGATCCACTTCCCCTACCGACCGTCCTTGACCGCTCGGTGTCCCTCAGGCGGGGTGGTTCTTGAGATTTAACGTTATGTCGGTCGTGATGCCCTGACCGCTCGGTACTCCGTCGGTGGGTTGGTTCAGGGTGAGGACGGTGCGCAAGGTCAAGATGGGTTGAGCGCTCGGTGTCATCGCGAGAGGACCTCGATGTTTTCCTTTCTCGGTGTGGGTGGTCGGTCCTTTGGTCCAGATGCCGAGTCGACTTGGTTGTGCTCTCGGCCTCCTAGGTTGAGTCGGTGACAGGGATGGAGTCTCCTGTTGAAAAGGTTCCGTGGCTGTCGCCTGGGTGGGACCACCGAGCGGTGATGTGTGCTCGGTGGTAATATCCCTTTCCTACTTCTGGACAAGGGCCGGGCTGGTGAGACTGGTGGTCATTGACCGACCGATTCCGTCCCCCTCCCTTGCTTAGGGCGTCGCGGGCGTCTCGGTAAATCTTTGTGTCGCCGGGCTGGCTGCCGGGGATGATCAACATCCGAGCGTGTTTCTTGCTTGGCTCGGCGTCCGCCTGCCTACCCCTATGTGGCTCGGCGGCCGTGTGCTCTTTTTTTTCCCAGCCAGTCGCCAATTTTTTTTAGCACGTTCGGCGCACTCGGCCACAACCTTGTCGGCCTCAGCCTTACCGACGCGAGCTCGGTGGGCATCGAGTTCTACCTGCGCAACCCGTAGCTGTTCAGCCACCTCAGTGTACCGATCGTCGAGTGCCTGACATCTCGACTCGGCCTGGGTACCCTTAGTTTTGACCTCGGCCATGTCGCTCTGGAGTCTCTCGATTATCTGTAAAAAGTTAGGAGAAGGGTCTCTCATTGTTATGGGGCCTTGCCTGGGTGTGATCTCACCGAGATCCTGTTCTCCCTGCATGTTCAGTGTTGACGAGTGCTCTCTTGGTGTAATAAGCGGATGAGTCTTAACTCAGTCTGATTGAGCGTAGGTAAACTTAGTTAGTTTCCCACATACGGCGCTAAACTGTTGAAGCGTTAAATGCTCCAACTGTCGATTACTCGTTGCCCAATCACCGAATGACGCGTGTCCTTCCTCGTAACCTGTCAACTTAAGTGGATCGCGGGTTCTCCGTTAGTACGGGCACCGGTGTGGTGCCGGCCTAAGATTCTCCGATGGTCAAGTCAGTTACTTTGTTCGTAAAAGGAAATAGTAAACGGTAAGTTCGACAGAGTAATTATGAATAGTGAATTTTAGTTACCTCTATTGGAAAATATGTACCCCTTATGTATGGGTAGGTAGGATATTCAATTCTCATAGTTTCAATGTGGGATAAATGCTCCTCGGTTTACGTGCCGACACGTGTTACGTAGATCGAGGGTGGATAGACTTCCATGTGGCATCCCGCATTGGGCCCCGGTGTTAGGGCTGTGTAAGTACGGTAGTTTTGGGCCTTAAACGGAGTCTGAGCTTTAAGTATACGGCCCAGTGGGTCTAGTCAGATATGGTGTCAACACACGTAAAACCATAAAATATGTCCGGAAAACATCAAATTAATCCCTGACTCATAATCCGAGTCAAAACATCATTTTTAATCCCGGACCTTCGCCCAAAACATCAATTTCATAATTTCTCGAAAATCGTGCCAAAAATAATATAATAATCCATAAAATCGAGAAATCACCGGATTGAAACATCAATCATGTCAAATCATATCAAACCATATAATAAAGCATTTAAATCATATATGCATGCATCACGGTTAGAAAACAAAAGTCCACTCAAACACACCGTCCAAACGGCCCGCTTCCGAGCAGCACGTTTTTCCGTAAATTTCTGGAAATTGTAATTCCTGTCCAAAATCATTATCGAGGGTAACTAACACTTCAATATACCTCATATAATTTTCCCCAAATTTTCTGGAATTTAAATACGTATTTTAAACGTATATTAAAATTTCGGACACTCAAAACACTATCGAAACGATATCCGATTTCCTCAAAACCAGTGCCAAAATGTTCAGCACATTAAATGGGACAAAAGTCATGTTGTCCTTACCTCGGGATTCATGCCCACGCGCCGTCACGCGCCGCCGTGAGTGGCTGTGCGTGAAACCCACGCGCTGCTACAGTGTCATCGTCCCAACCCGTTTGCATGTACAACGGGTCCGGTTGGCCCGCAAGATGACCCGATCTGTTCTCTGCCAATTCGACATCCTAATATGCAATTGAACATTCATATATCTTTGTTTTAAGTCCAATTAAAGTTCTGTAAACTTAATTTCACCAATCCTTACCTTAATCCTTCAATTCGAAGATGAATGTTCGAAGAACACCTGGGTACTGTTCAACCTTCGAAGTTCATCAATCCCACCGGTTTTCCTTCAATTGATTCATCCAACAGCTTCATTGGACCGTAATAAACTTGTTTGCAAACTCAATTTCATCGTTTGATCACGACTCATCCTTCGAATTCCTTCTCTGTCACCAGGTCCGTTCAGAGCCAAATGGTCACCAAATTCCTTCCTTCTTTGTAACGACCCGTCCCTGAATTTGGGATTAGGTTAGTAACTAATCATGATTAATGAGGGTTAATCGGTGATTAGTTGGGCGGAATCGGACGTACGATGCAAAATGACCGTTTTGCCCCTAGTCGTGGGTAAAACGTTGACTTTTTATTCGGGCCGTCAAATGTACTTTGACCAGCGTCCGTGACATAGTTCGGGACGTCACGAGTTCATAGACAGGTGGCACGTTCGATTCCGACATTCGTGGTGAAAGTTATGACGTTCGGAAGTCCAGGGGCATTTTCGTAATTTGGTCAAAAGGGGGAAATGTTGACCTTTTGATCGGGAGGTCCGATGGCCAGGCACCGAGGACCGTTAGGATGGTCTCGATGCCCTGAGTCCGTAGACAGGCGGCACGCGTCAAACGGAGTTCGATTTACCAAGTTACGGGTCTAGATTGCATGAGGGCATTTTGGTAAATTGTCAACTGAGGGCAAAATGGTAATTTCCTGCGGGGGGGGACTGTTGAACCGTGAAACAGAAGGCGCAGCGCCCGTGTCGTGGGTGTCCTGAAATCCCACAATTGTCTAACCAATTCAGTGACATTGGGGAGATTTATTTATCCCGTTAGTGACATTGAGGATTGTGTGTGTGCTGGGCGTGCACGGGCAGGTTTTTAAAAAATGGTGTTGGGTCTGTTTTGCGGGAAACAGAGACTCAGTAAGTCTGAGTGAGTTCCCCACGGGTGTTGGGTCGCTTTGCAGCTAACTGAGAGTGTTGGGAGTGAGAGGGGTCCATTAACGTGATTGAGGGGCTGAAGGGAATGGTCTGTGCTGGTGAATTGCGGAGCACGGGCCTTCGTTTTGCAGAACAGAGCACTGGGCGTGTGGGAGGATTTAGTTCGTTCAATCCATTCCTGGGACAATGAAAGGGAGACTCAAAAATTAGAGAGAACCAGAGTGATGGGTAGAGAGGAGGAATGAGCGGACTGGGTGAGAAAATGCTCTGGAAACCCGAAGTTCTTGTTCAAACAATTCAAAATTTCAATTCGGATTGTAGGCCAGCCCATGGCAAATTAAGGCCCCCATGAGTCCTCTGGGATTAGTTCAAGTCGATCGCATACTAGTGGGAAGAGATTTGATGCCGTTTTCGACTCTGAAGGGACCTGCTGACCGGGAAGAAAATCGAGCTTGAGTTGTGGTTTTGGAGGAGTTTAGAGGAGCAATTGGCAGGAGAAACAAGTTCATACGATCACTACGGAGCTTCTGGGTGGGCCAATTTCAAGTAAACAATCGAGGTAGGTCGAGTTTGATGATTGAACAGTACCCACCTGTTCTTCAAAGTTCGACTTCTAATCGTCTGGATTCAGGTATGTTGTCACTGATTGGAGGTCACAGGACCCAAATTAGATGCTTGGCGATTCTATTTAACGTTTGAATTAATGCTCATAGGTCGAGATTGATGGATTTCCAGCCGGGTCACGCCGCGGGTCAACCGGACCCATTTACCAGACAGTCGGGTTGGGACGACAACTGTACCTGGCACTGTAGCTGGTGCGTGGGTGTCACGCGCAGCCGCTTGCGGCGGCGCGTGACGGTGCGTGGACCCGAATTTCAAGGTGAGTTCAACACGACTTTTGTCCTATACAATGTAACGAACATTTTAGCGTTGGTTTCGAAATTATCGGACACCGTTTCGATGTGGTTCCGAGGGTCCGAAGATTTCTATTACGTTTGTAATTATTGATTAATTCCCGGAAAATTATGGGAAATTAGTATGCTGTTATGCAAGCCCTTAGTGACACTAAAGTATGTTTTCGAACAGGATTTGGGATTTCTGGAAAATATCGGAAATTACAGAACCGCGTGCGGCGGAAAACCGAGCCCTATTGGACGGTGTGTGAGTGGACGTTGCTTTCAAATTTAATGCATGCATAAATTATTTCTATGATTTTATGATTATGATTATAGGTTGTGATTGATTTTGATTTCCGTATTTATACGTATCCGTTTCCCGTATTTATACGTATTTTTTTACTATACATGTGAAATTACACGTATTTCGAGACTATGATCACTCGTGTGCTTAATGATGGTTTAATGAAAGAAGTTATATGAAATGGGTGTAAAATGATTCAAGAAGCTTGTTTATGACTTGCGAGTGTGACTTACGATTTTGACATGTTTTTCGAGAAAGTTCCGGATTTGCACGTTTTACGAGATTTTGAGTTATTGTGATTTGATCACTGTTGATGTTTGAATTGGGGAATTAAAATGAGACTTGTGATTTTGGGGATTTTAAATGTGGGTTTTGAGTATGTTTTTCTTGGATTGCGATTTTGGTAATTATGAGTATGGTCTTGATGTTTGATAATGAGAATTGAGAAATGAAGTGATTTCAAGGAATTAAAATGGATTTGAAAAGGGTGATTTCGGGCTTGATGCTGGGGGCATAAAAGAAATTTTAACGGACGAGGTTTCGGTTTTCGGAAATTTAAAGTGGATTCTTGGTTTGGGTTCGGGATGATGCTTCCGGATGCCAGCTTACGGAATCATTGTTGCGAATTCGAATTCGGGAATGAAAAAGGATTTAATAAAGTCATTTGGTCTGTTTTTGCATGCCCCGTGTTTCATGATGATTCGAACATGTTTGTAATGTATGATTTGGGAAAATGAATGTGGAAATTCGGACCATGGGTCCTGTTGTGGGAAATGTGATTTTGGGATGGATCCCACGTTGTCGTGATTGTCAATCTGTTTTGGGGTTTAAAGACCCGCTGAAAACTGCTTTGGGTTTGAAGACCCGTTGTTGTGTTTGAAAACTGTTTTGGGTTTAAAAACCCGGTGCTATTGCTGGAGCACGTTTTGAGTTTAAAGACTCGGTTAATTGATGACGGGGGAGGGCCCTTAATGAGTTTAAAGACTCGTGAGTTTAAAGACTCGGTTACTGTGATACCCCCGAGGCCTATGAATTATGTTCTGAGTTTAAAGACTCGTTGATATCCCGGGAAGGCCTGTTTATGCGCATGGTTTTGAGTTTAAAGACTCGGGCACATGATATCCAGCAAATGATTGACTTGTGATTTATTGATGATTTCTGATGTTTCAGTTGAGTTGGGCAGTGGCCCGGTATATGGTTGTTGGTTTTGGATCATGTTGTGCATTTGGTTTTGATTCGTGGTTTTGGGCTGAGGCCCGGTGTTTATGATTGCGGGCTAAGACCCGATGATTGAGAAAGGAAAAATGATTTTGAGGTTCATACGAGTTTTTTTTTCTTATGTGGAAAATCTTAACCGATTACGAAATGGTTTTTGTATGCATGCATTCGTTTTACGCGGAGGGTAAAAACGTTTGTTGTAACTGTTTTGCTAAACTGATTTATTTTCGTCCACTCACACCTTTTGGTTTTTATTGACCCTCCAGGCCGTGGCGCGTTGTTCGAGGCTGTACGAGGGGCGGAGGCATGAGTAAGCACATGTGGCTATCCCTGGTCTGGCACGTACTGAGGGTAACTGGGGTATTTCAGTCGACTTGCCAGATGGGAGCAGGACCGGGCACGATTATCGATGCCCCTTCCGGGGGCGGTCCTGTCATTCTTGATGTGGTTTAGCACGAGATGATCTCAGGAAGCTAAATCCAGTTTCAATTTTGATCGTCAGAGCTCATAGCTCGAATTTCGAATTTTCCCTTCAAACTTCCCTTCAAACTCCAAAATTTCGATTCTGAAATTTCCAGTACCCTCACTATCCCTCGTGTTTTCCTTTCAATCTCAGTCACCTAATTCCCTCAAAATTCCTCTCAAGGTCAGTTGTGGAAAGAAATTGGCTATGGAAGGGATTCACACTCTCAACCCCTGTTTTTGTGTTTGTTCACGGCTCAAAGAAAACAGAAGATGACTGATGCTGATTAAGAATGAAAGATGATAATTAAGTATGATGGGGAATGATTAAAAATGATAAGGCATGATGATGATGTTTCACAGGAAACATGGACCATAATTTAGGGTCCTCAAAACAAGGGATGGGTGACACTTCTCACTCATCCAGATGTCCACAATCATCGGTAACTGTTCACTATTTTAATATTATTTTAATCAAATTCCCGGGACGTAAGTTTTACCGATTTCAGTCCTGTGACCATAACTTTCATGTTCGATGTCCGAATTTGACATGCCGCTTGTCTACGGACTCATCATCTCGAGACCTACTCAACAGTCTCTTCGGAAAGTTCAAAAAGTGTTCCGATCAAAAAGTCAACTTTCGACCCTTATAACCAGGGGCAGAATCGTCATTTCCTTCAAATCTTCCAAATTTTCCTTTTTCGAATTTCCGGGTCGTTACACAAGGCATTAGCGGGAATTCGTCCTTACCTCGCCGTCGCGAGCACCGCCATAGCTACCATCAACATCGTCTCACCTTCCTCTCTCTCTTTTTAATTCACAAATCATAGGCAAAGGAGGTCGTTGGAAGGGATTGTATGGGAGGGTTCATGGTTACACTCTGTGTTTCCTCTCTCAGTCATCCTCCCCCGAACACCATTTCCACACAATTACACCTCCTTTTAAATTGTGATGAGGCGGTTTACAAGTTTCCACAGACATCTAGAGAAGGGACAAGTGTCGACAGGTGTCCAAATCCAATTAGGCACAAATCCCAATGCAAGGAAAAGACCAAAATGCCCTTGCACCAAAATTACCAAATTGCACCTACAACTTCTAGACTCATAACCTTCCCGTCGCACGTCGGAATCGGATGTGCCGCCTGTCTACAGACTCGTGACGTCCTGACCTACATCACGGTCATCGGTCAAAATTCGTTTGGTGGCCCGAGCCAAAAGTCAACATTTTGCCCGGTCCCAAGGGAAAAACAGTCATTTCACACCATTCATTCGAAATCTCCCAACTAATCATCGATTAGTGCCACTAATCCTCAATTAATCACTAATCTAATCTTGAAATTCGGGACAGGACGTTACATACTTGTTGACGTTACATCTGACCAAGCAACGGGCTCGCCAAGATACTACACTAGACTACGGGATAAACCCACCAGAAGACCTCAAAGATAACACAAGACCCATGCCATCAAAACCCACTAACTAGGCCCATGACCTAACCTAGATACTTTCTTATAAATAGGGAGCCCCTTCCCTCATTTTGGAGAGGCTCCTCCACTCTCTCATTAGAAGAGCTCTCCCTTCTCTCTACTTTCTCCCTCTAAAGACTCTAAGCCACATGTATTATAGAAAACACATTATATTATTAATGAGATTGAGGCAACAACGTGGATGCAGCACGATTTAGGTGAACCACGTACTTTCTTGTGTCATGGTGTGCGTGTGTGTCTTTATAGTCTCGTTGGTACATTTTATGCATCAACACTTCCTTTAGCAAAACTAGTTTGCTTACAACAAAAAGAAATTTATCGAAGTAAAGATGTTATAATACAAGCTAACTTTACTTGCATTCCATCCTAAAAATACATTCTCGTATCACTTTTTTGATTTATAGACTAATTTTTATACATATATTAAAATTGGAACCGTTCAATTTCTATATTATGATTTTCAGATCAGCTATATAAAATAACATCCAAATTGAAAATGATGCAGTCATATAAACTACATGGATGGTTCACCATAAAAATCTTAATTGTTAATAATACCGTTAATTTATTTGATGTAAATAATTAAAAGACCTTCGATGTTATTGATTTTTTAAGAAAATGTTCTTGAAATGATAATTTAGGAGTTGGACGATTCCGATTATGATATAGGTATAAGAATTATTGGCAAATCAAAATGGTGATATGGGGAAGTACTAACTATTTGGATATTATTCAAATATTATCCAATTATAATTATATCGGTCAAAAAGTGAGACGTAATACCTGCATCCGATTTGATGATACCTCATTGTACCATCTTTTTTTATTTATTAATAATTTATATATATATAAATATATTGTAATTGGAATTAATCAATTCCTAAATTATCATTTTAAGATAATATATATGAAAAATCAATTGAATTGAAAATCATTTAACTTTTCACATGTGTAAACTTAATGAATAATTCACTATAAGAATCATAAGTGATAGTGATACCGTCGAGATTTGTTTAATAAATATGAATAACTAAATAAACTTCAATCTTTTTTATTTTTTTTTATGGAGATGATTATAAAATAATAATTTAATTATTAAACGGTTCAAATTGTGATATACTGTATAAAATATTGTTTGATAATGATATATTGATAAATTAAAATTGTAAATATTATCCTTGCATTAGATGTCACTAAGCAATAATATGTTTGTGTTAATAACCAGATAAACTAAGAAATTAGATGGTAAGTGAATTTTTTCTCCCTTAGTTTGTCTTAATTATGTGGGTCAACAAAGTGAGCCTTTTAACTTGGAATCATCAGTGGATCTAAGCTGGAAGGATAACAAAGCTGTCTAATCTATACATCAACTGGGAAAAGCAAGTGAGAAAACAATGAGAATGTTCCTGGACAGAGGAAATCAAAATCTGCAAAAATTCCTTCTTATTTTTGCTGCATCTGATCATTGCCAATTTCTTGTACAATTTAACATTGTTTCGCTGCTGACACTTTTGCCTTCTAAATTTCAACATCCGCAACAATTGACTGAATATGTTTGTCTTCTTCAATCTTCATACCTTTTTTTTTTTTATTATCAAGCAAGTAAGAACTTTATTAATAAGCAAACATTACACTGCAATGAAAGCTCACATTCAATCTTCATACCTATATACATGCAAAACCTGATGACTTTATTTATACCATCCATCGTTGTGAGATTAATTTCCTTTTTCTTTTCCGTCATTGTGAGAAGTATGTTTTCATTCTCCTTTCTTTCGTATAATATTAATAAGCTTGCATATAGATATAGTTGGTATCTTAGTCAATAATAACCATTCATTTAGACCCATATAACTAAATTTTATTAAATAAAGAGGCTACATATATAGCTAATACAAAAAAGTTTTTGCATTTTCACATAGAAGATGCTAGCTGCATTTGAGGTGAAACTCCTGGACAAATCTCAATGTACCCATAATCAAGAAGCTCCTCAATCATCTGCTCAATATGATCATCTTCAAGTGGTTTAATAAACTCCTCCTGCTGCTGCTGCTGTTGATGATCATGATCACGATGATGATCGTGATCGTGATCGAGATCATGATCCCGAAGAATTCCATGATGATCATTTCCACCACCAAGCCAGTTTCCGTGCTCAATCCATTGTTGTACTCCACTATACTCTTTGATTTTTTCGGGCCAATCAAACCCCGACACGCTGCCATTTTCGATAACCAAGGTGGCCGGAGAAGGAAGTGGCATGTAGCAATGCGCTTCTTGTTTATGGTGTTGTTGCGGTGGCTGCTCCTTTGGTGGTGGTTTGGTGGTGGCGGCTGAGGCCATTTGGAGAGAGGCCATGTTGCATTTGTGGAGTTTTGCTACCAGAGCTGCTGAGAGAAGCTTGGATGTGTTAAGTGGCATGGCCTCATTGGGATTATATAGGAAATTTGTACGTGCCTTTGGCCCACACATGAGCCTCGCCGCCTCGTCATAAGCTCTGGCTGCGTCCTCTGCTGTTTCGAATGTCCCTAACCAAATTCTAGTCTTCCTGAAAACACCAACCATTTGAACATGTTCATTTCGAGTTCAGAATCAATTCAACTGTACAAAATTACTCGAGTTAAAAAAAAATGTAAATGAACAGAAAGTGATGCTAAGAGGATTTCGTTGGGCGCTACATAAGCAATGTAATAGAAAGGATATCAAAGATAAGAATTACAGTAAAGGGTGGCGAATCTCAGAGACCCAGGAGCCCCAATGCCTCTGTCGGACGCCCCGATATCGCTGTTGGGATCTTGCCATGGTGGTGGGGGTAGTGGTTATGGAAGAAAGGTGTGTCAAGGGGGGCAAAATGGTATGCTTTGTATGTGTGAGTGAGTGATAGTAAGATTATTTGGGGAAGAGGACGTGACTGTAGTGAGAAGGCAAAGGGGGGGCTTATCTAAGCTTCCTTTTTTCCGGCCTTTGGGGACATCGACTTAGAGCAATGGGACCCTCTTGAGGGCTTTTAGTCCTTCACTTTCTATTCTTTTCCTTCTTTTTTTTTTGGTTTAACTTTATTTATTATTACATGGTTGGAAAATTTTCAACCAAACAAAGATTGGTGAATCTTACTTTACTAGCTAGCAAAAGGGGCAAGGGGTTTTCTTATCAAACAATCAAACCAGATTAATTACATTATCATAATTGACAACTATCACTACAGTTTACTAGTATTTGTACTTTTTCACTTGTAGGCGTGAGGTCTGAGGTTGTTTTTCATGAAAGTGATAATTATGTGGAGTTTGAAATAAAATAATTTCTTTCCCTCTCTTTCCCTAAAATATCAATACATAAAAAAAAAATTACAAGAACATAAAGGCTAGTTATTCAGATTTTCGGCAATGGACTCCACTGACACTACCGATATATGAAATTTTTATCGTTTGTTTAAAATTTAGAGTAGATGCCTTTAGTAGTTAAGTTTGGATCATTCTTTTTCACTGATTGTAGTAGTTAAGTAGCCATTTTCATAATAACGCATTCACATCCTATAAATTGATACTCTCTTTTTCTCTTTCTTGCGAGTGATTTAGTAGCAAACTACGAATGCCTAGTTGTGCAAGGTTATCTTTCCACCTTCATTGGTAGAGTTTGGGTGCGTTAATTAATTAAGCTTTTCTCTTCTTCCATATTCACTATCATTGATTTTTCTCTTCTTCCATATTCACTATCATTAACATTGAATATTTGTTTGCCTTCTGTTCATACCTAAACTAGTCGGTTTGACTGAAAAACCAAGTTTGCCAGCCTTGAACAAACTCACAAATACCAAACTCAAGACTAACCAGCCACGTCTGATCGGCCAACCCACAGGCACCCCAGACCAGGCCAGCAAGGCCCTCACAACCCATGAAAATCGTATCTAACTGTCCGACTAGCAGATCAGGCTTACAAACAATCGATTTTCTTACAAACCAACCAGAGACCAACTCTGCCTAAGCCGATCAGATATAGTCGGCCGGACCCACTGAGAAGTCATAAATGCTACCCAAGACACCTGTCAGCTCCTAAAGACAACAGCATTTATCCCACATTGAAAAACACCAACAAACACATTCAATGCTACTATAAATATAAGGGCATCCCCTTCTAAAAAGGTAATGACAATCTTGTTATCACACTGCCTAAATTGCTACAGTAACTCCCCCACTTAAACTGACTTAAGTATCGGAGATTGTTAGGCCGTCACCACACCGGTGTCTCTTTGCTCTTACCCTCTTTTTGTGCAGTTCTTACAACCCCAAGAGGAGCAGCAAAGAAGCTCAGCAAGGCGAGTCTAGGTTGATTCATTTCTTGCATCAACAGATTGGCACCGCCTGTGGGAATCTGAAACAACACCCCACACTATCATCCACCAAATCAACTGTAAGACCCGTATCCTGGAGGGAACGGTGAACAATCCCACATTCCTGCGAGGGGGAATGGTCTGTGAAGGGAATGGTGGTGTGCCTTAAAGGTGTAGGCACACACCTATCTAGCATGAGGCCTTCTGTGGTCGCGTTGGTTAGAGGCTTGCCTTCGAGTATTGCTCTACCACGTGGTCACGGGAACAAAACCCAGCGGGCGCATTGGAGGGAGATTCCCAATGGAATGCCGATCTGTGGACAATATCATGTTAGATAGAGCGTGTCGCTGCGCCACTCTAATTTAGATGAGGCCTTTTGGGAGCTCAGTGGCTTTGGGGGGGATTGGAACCCCAAAGTTAAGCGAGTTGAGGCTGGTGCAATTCCAGATGGGTGACCCCCTGGGAAGTTGCACCGTGAGCTCCCGAAAACAAAATCGTGAGGGCAAGGGCAAGGAGGGCCAAAGCGGACAATATCGTGCTAGATAAATCAGGACCTGACAGAAGAGGGTCGGGTCCTGACAATTTGGTATCAGAGCTAGACCCCGACTGGGAAGTGTGCCAACGAGGACGCTGGGCCCTAAGGGGGGTGGATTGTAAGACCCGTATCCTGGAGGGAATGGTGAACAATCCCACATTCATGCGAGGGGGAATGTTCTGGGAATGGAATGGTGGTGTGCCTTAAAGGTGTAGGCACACACCTATCTAGCATGAGGCCTTCCGTGGTCGCGTTGGTTAGAGGCTTTCCTTCGAGTATTGCTCTACCACGAGGTCACGGGAACAAAACCCAGCGGGCGCATTGGAGGGAGATTCCCAATGGCGTGCCGATCTGTGGAAAATATCATGCTAGATAGAGCGTTCCGCTGCGCCACTCTGATTTAGATGAGGCCTTTTGGGAGCTCAGTGGCTTTGGGGGGGATTGGAACCCCAAAGTTAAGCGAGTTGAGGCTGGTGCAATTCCAGATGGGTGACCCCCTAGGAAGTTGCACCGTGAGCTCCCGAAAACAAAACCGTGAGGGCAAGGGCAAGGAGGCCCAAAGTGGACAATATCGTGCTAGATAAATCGGGACGTGACAGAAGAGGGTCGGGTCCTGATATCAATCGTCCCGGATCGTGCCCAGCAACATGTCAGAAAAACGAGGGAACCCAATAGGAAACGTCCTTGATGCCTACCGACAAACATTGGACTACCTAATACACGAAGTGGTTGCACTGAAAGCCCACAATGCAAAAATTGACGCTAAGAACCAACTTCAAGCTGAGCAATACACGAGTACCCTTGCCATCGCAAGGATGTCCCAGTGCAAAAGCCAATGGGGGAAGGGTCCGGCCGACCAATATCAGGTCGAGGGGCCTTAGGCCGAGCGGACACAGACCACTCAAGTGGTAGTCGAAAGGTGCTCGTCGGACCAACCGAGGAAGCAAAAACTCAGGCCGAACCGCACCTCTTCTGGACGACTCCTCATCCAGCCATCTAACGTTAGGCCCTCAGGAACCAAGATCTACAGGCATGCTCGGTAGTTGTTGGAGGAACACCAAGTCATGCCAGCTAGGCTCACCTACGAAACATCTGACGGCAGGACTTCGGAACCACGTCATTCCAGGTCGCTGCTAGGAACTCAGGCCGGGTGGCAAACAACAGGAGTTTCTAGGCAACCCGAAAGGGCAAAGCTCACCCACGGGAGAACCGTAATACGAACGAGACAGACTCAACAACAAGAAGTTACTCTCGTGTTCAAGAAATGAAAGTCCGCATGGACTGGAGCAGGAGACCAACCGAACACCATGACAGCCCACCCACCCCTCAGAACGAGGACATCGAAGCCCACTTGAAGAGAATACGTGCCCTAGATGTAACGACCCGTCCCGAATATCGGTATTTAATAATATTTAATGGTGATTTACTAATCTGGGATTAGTTGTGTGATTTCGGATGAATTGTGCAAAATGACCGTTTTGCCCCTGGGCGTGGGCTAAACGTTGACTTTTAATTCGGATGGTCAAATGGACTTCGACCGATGACCGTGACGTAGTTCGGGACGTCACGAGTTCATAGATAGGTGGCACGTTCGATTCCGACGTTCGTGGTTAAAGTTATGATGTACGGAAGTCCAGGGGCATTTTCGTAATTTGGACGAAATAGGGGCAAATGTTGACTTTTTGACCGGGAGGTCCGATGGCCGAGGACCGAGGACCGTTAGGAAGGTCTCGATGCCCTGAGTTCGTAGACAGGCGGCACGCATCAATCGGAGTCCGTATGACCGAGTTACGGGTCAGGATGCGTGAGGGGCATTTTGGTAATTTTCTGCACAAGGGCAGAATTGTAATTTTCTTCACAGGGGCACTGTTCCATTGAACTGGCCGTGTAAGTGGATGCTTTGTGCGATCGATCCCTTGATTGTTTATCAATTAATGGACTGTTGTTGGGGCAGCTTTGTTGTGTGATTGCACATGTGAGGTGATGGCAATCGATTGCACAACATGGACCCTGGTTTTTCTATTGTTTTCGGGTCAGTGCAGGGGACATTGCGCAGTGGCCGGTGTGGCACTTTTGGATGCTTTTAATGGCTGTTTTGGATTGTTAGAATGGAGAGTGAGTCGAGAGGTTTACTCTGAGATTGAGAATGAAAGGAATAGAGTGAAAATGGTGGAGGTTTGTCCTGAAACCCGAAACTGTGTTTAACAAATTCAAAAATCCAATTCGAGGTTCTGGGCCAGCCCAGGGCAATTTGATGACTCATTTAGCTCTCTGGGATCATTTCCAGTCGATCCAGATCATTTGGGGCAAGCTTGGGAGCTCCTAGGGCCGTGAACGGACATGGTGGACGGCCGGAAAACTCGAGCTTGAGTTGTGACGATTGAGGTATTGTCGAGTTCAATTAATCATGCTAATTAGTTCTTATTAGTCCTTATTAACTTCCTGTGAAGTTAATTTGATGATGGTTAAGGATTGGAGGATTTTTGGTGATCGACCCGTTTTGGGTGATCACGGGTTGTTGACTTGATTAGGGAATGGTTGATGCTAATCATGGACACAGAACTGAAATTGGTGGATTGATGATTGTTGTAGGATCAAGAACGGATTGAATTGATATCGAATTGAGGGTGATTGAACCGGATCCTATCGCGGGTAATCAGACCCGTTTACCAGTCATTCGGGTGAGGAAGGAGCACTGTAGCAGGCGCGTGGCTTTCACGCGCAGCCACTCATGGCGGCGCGTGACGGCGCGTGGGCACGAATCTCGAGGTGAGGTCATGACTTTTATCCTATACATTGTAACGAACATTTTAGCGTTGGTTTCGTGTCGATCGGATCCCGTTTCGTTATTGTTCGGGATGTCCGAAGGTTTTAAATTCAGTTTAAAAATACTTAAAAATTCGGGAAAATTACGGGACTTGAATAGGATGTTAATGATGAGGTTAGTAATCCTCTAATGTGATTTGGACAGGATTGGGAGTCCCGGTGATAGTGATGTGGCCCGGGAAGGCCTATGGCACGCGTATCGAGGCGCTCGGTTAAACGGTCTGTGAGTGGACATTGGTTTCATAAATTCGACGCATGCATAACTGTTTTATGATTTTTATAATTATGATTAAATGATTTACTTTGGATATCGGTGAATTTAAAATGATTTCACGTATTTCGAGGTGAATTACGTATTTGCACGTAAACCGAGGTTTTCTGGATTTGCACCGATTTCCATAAATGTGGTTGGATATGATTTCATGAAATGGTTACGAACTTGAATAAAGTAAAATCGGGTCAGGGGCCCAGTTGAACTATGAAATCGGGCCAGGGGCCCAGTTAACATGTGGATCGGGCCAGGGGCCCAGTTAACTTGTGAAATCGGGCCAGGGGCCCAGTTGATTTCTACATGTCATTGCGGGTCGGGGACCCTAAAATGGAATTGAATAAATGTTCTCTGGTTTACATTTTATATATGTTCACATGCTGGAATCAATAAATGGTTTTGATGATATTTCGGTTATGGCACGTTTCACGGTATTTGGGCATGAGACCCGTTTGATGGAACGTAACGATCGTTTCGGATTTTACCTATGTATACCTATATGTTTTGCATGTGGATATCAATAAAATTTATTTAGTACTGCACTGTATAGATCCTTCCATATTATATTGTCTCCTCCGGCGAGGTACCCCTGAGAGGTCACGGGCGTCTAGTACGTCCAGCGTCTATGACGCTAAGCATCAGGTGATGCTGTACCCGAACGGGGTTCGGGGATTTAACTCGGAAAATTGAGACCCGAGTGGCACGCGTAGCCTTGTGATTGTGACCTTATTGACGTCAGGGATGTCAGACATCAGGGATGTCGGATTAGAGTGTATAGTGCAGTGGCTAAAATAATGGTTATGGTTTATATTATATGCCTTATGGTTCATACTACTGGATTTATGAAATAACTCTCGGATTTACTTTTGGAAATTGAAACTATGCTTTGGTTTCCGGGCTAAGGCCCTAATGGTTATTTCTAAATAAATATGGGATTGTTGGTTTTGGTGCATGCATATGATTTTACTGAGGGGCATAAATGTCTTACAAATGTTTTAAACAGACTTGTTTATTTTCGTCCACTCACAGCTTTTGTTTTCAATGCCCTTCAGGTTGATTCCGGATACGACTGCAGCAGAGACTTGAGCATCGCACACTTCCTCCATCGATCCTTACGCACTCTGGAAGCCCGTTTGGGCAATGGAAATCGGTTATCCCTTGTCTGGCGCCTCTTGTCAGACGGGAGCACGTCACATTCCATGGTAATCCCGGGGGGATTGGGATGGGTCGTGTCAAGTGGTATCAGAGCAGGTTTTGCTCTTTTGTGCGCGAAGGACGAGGGTGTGATGTCTCGTTGGGCTGCAGTTCCGTTGTCAACCTGATAGATAGTTTTGGGTTTGTATGGTGAATTGGGTGTGTTTGGCCCGATACGCCGTGCATTGTTGCGATTCAACCCAGGTGGGGTTGTATACGATTAACTGGTAATGTGGGACCGTCGGTTCGGTCATGTGATGATGGATTGTTGTGCCACTGGGCACAGCTAGGTTCAGGGAACCCCATTGGAATAATGTTATGGAAGTACGAAACTCAGTTGAGTATTGGTCTAAGTTTTGGACCCTAGTAGTGTTGGCTAGTGTACGGGGGTTGGTGCATCGGAGTTAGCCGATGACCTTCGTGGTGGAACCCACGATGGAACCCACATTGCGTTGACGATTGGATTGGATTTGACGACTATACGATGTCAGGACCGCGGGGTCGGTCAGGTTGTGGATTTTACTGTAAAAGGCAGTTGGGTTCGGTGGAACCCTAGGGTGTGATTTTGGAACCCTAATTTATAATTGATGGACTGGAAAAGTGAACCTTAAATGAAAACTTGTGCTGCGACGTGCGGCTAAGGTCGTGGATGACCATGTGGATGACTCTATTGAGTCTAGTCAGGATTATGGGTTTCGATCCACGGATGCGGTTATGAGGAAATATGGAATTCCGTGTTGGATCGAATATTAGTGTGATGTGTGGTTACGGATCTTGACAAGCGATGACTGTTGGTCGACAGTTGTGTCGAGATAACTGGCTATCGAGGGTATTTAGTGTGGTTTTGACACTTGGGGATCAGGGGATGTTCAGGGAACGTCCATTATCCTGATGTGCCGATGGTGAAAAATTGGAGGTACCCATAGTCGTGGGGTACGAGTGCTGTTACGGGATCGTCATTCGTAATGAACGGAGATCCAGGGTGACAACCTTGCACATGGTGTGCTAGCATGGATGATCGTGTGCTATGTATGGATGTTGGTATGGTGATACCTATATGCCAATACTAGTATGGATGCCTGTGTACTGATACTGGTATTGATGATGGTGCGTTGGTGCTGGTACTAGCGCTGGTGCAGGTGACAGTAATTGTGATGACGATGAGCCACCAGTTGGGGTGTGACTCTGTCATAATGAACAGATGATTGGTATCTGCGACTCAGTGGTGGTTGAGTCTTGGACTGGATGGGATCCAGTGGAGGTTGTGTCGTGTTGGGATAAGTCCTAACAGATATATGACGACAAGTGATGAATGGATCAAAAAGTATGATTGAAACTTGGGGAATCTAGGGACGATGTTCCCTATGTCATGCGAGTTGGTGGATTTGGGGAGTTGTGGTCAACTCCGAGATTGGTAAGTTTGTGTACTGCTTATATCCCCTGAGAGTACAAGGAAATTATTGAAATTGGAAAAGTCGGGGAAACCATTCGTGGTATTGATGTGGGATTTTGTGATTATGAATCACTTGGAACCTGAGGATTGAACCTGTTAAGGTCGAGATATGAGACAAAAGCAGTATGGTATGCACATCCAGGCAGAGTTGAGAAAATTTCCGTTCGGAATCGGGGTGTGTGCATACATGATTATTGGCGGACGTGAGGTCCGAGTAATGAATTGATTTTGGACACGTAGTGGTCCAAGTGAGGTATGGACGTGGGCAGTCCAGTGGTTGGACTTGACATCTCATTGGGAGCATGCCTGTTTCCAACATGGTTGGAACTCCCGATTCGGGGAGAGTGGTGATTGGAAGACGAGAGGAGTGCTCGTTTCCGCATTGGTGGTTGGTGTTCCGAAGTCATTGGAGTTGACTTCTTATTTCCTGCAGTGGCAGATGATGATTGTGGCTACCAGTACGTTGAGCGTGTATTGGTTGGTGGACCCATGTTTGGCTTGGGGTCATTGGACACAAGCAGTTGTGTATGATTTTGGATTTGGTGGAGAAATGCGAGGTCATCTTTCCACCAAGGGAAATTTGGCGAATGATTCAATGAGGGTGTAAGACCCTACGATCAGCTTTCAGATGGGTTGTTAGCTATGTGGACATGCGTGGATCCTAGGTGGATCTGATTTGCGATGTTGTCGACTTTGGTCGATGTGACGATCTAGGATCGTGATGTTGCTTGTCGGGTGAC
The DNA here is from genome assembly GCA_032719365.1 of Prinsepia uniflora. Classification (NCBI taxonomy): domain Eukaryota; kingdom Viridiplantae; phylum Streptophyta; class Magnoliopsida; order Rosales; family Rosaceae; genus Prinsepia; species Prinsepia uniflora. The sequence continues at coordinate 68,950,632 of CM064867.1, read as the reverse complement.
GTAGCGATGAATCTGGGTTGTGATCGTGATGATCCAGATTGGGTGAGAGTTATCACTCTTACCTTGATATGTGAGTCGTAAATGACGGGACTGAACTTCTTTTCGGAGTGAGTCCATATGGTGTGTGACTCGGTTGAGTAGGTTTCCGATGTGGTCGGATTTTGTCAACCTTTGACGTGTGGATATTGGGATTGGCTTCCCTATGAAGTCAATCGAGTGTTTTGGAGAGGCAACCGATAGATTCGGTTACGTTACGTCTTGATGGACGTAAACGAGGTTTTGGGTTTTGGAATCGAATTTCTGGGTGACGATTCAGGATTCGATTGCGAAGCTCGAAAGTGGATTACTGGATTTAGGTGCGGAATGATTATTCCAATGCTAGCTTACGGAATAATGATTTCGGATTCGGATTTGGAAATGGGTTAAAAATATGATGTTGGGTTCGGATTCGGGATTTCTTACGAAATTGCGAATTCGGATTCGGAATTGGAACTAGATGACGGGTGGAGTTCGTTTTGTCTCATGTTGGTTTGGGCAAATGTACTCCATTACTAGAACGTGTTTGGCTATGACCTGGGTGGCTATAGTCAGATTGATGGATTGAGGTACGTACAGGGTACGTTGTACGAGGATTGATACTGGTTAGGCTGAGTGGTGCCTAATGGCGGTACATGGAATGTACCAGTGGTGTGTAACTAATGTGTTGGTAATCGGCTTGGTTCTGATATCATTTGTTTGGCTATATTGTGGACTGGACATTGGATACTGTGCGCTGGGCAGATTGATCTTGTCGGGTTCAGTGATTTTATGAGCAGGTGCTCTTAGCCATGGTTGGCTAGTGGAACCCCGGTATTGATATGTGTGATCACTGCTGGGCTGGTATTCAATGTGTTCCAGTTACACCACTTGATGGAGTAAGTTGACGGTATACGTACACTCAGGATGAGTGAATTGGTGGTCAGAGTGACCACGAGTAGCCTTGTGTGACTTGATCACACCGTGATTTTCCCAGCGTTTTGGTTCGCTGACGGAGTCGGCAATTATGGACATTGAGAGTATTTTGTGTCGCAGGATTGGGCTTGCCCTGCGAATGGTGATCATGTGGTTGATCTTGCGCTACATCGAGAGTGATGTAGTACGTGGTGTTGCCACCGACGGACAGATGGTTGGGACTTTACTAGGGTGGTAAAGCTTAGTGGTGACAGTTTGACTGATGGGGTCAGCAGGGACTGACAAATGAGATTTGGTGACTCCCAACGGGAGCAAATGTAAGGATTTATTGAAAATGGAAAGGAACCGTTTAGCTGAAGGAGTCAGCTAAATGGTTATGCGATTTTATCGCGGATCAGGTGATCATTTCCACTCGCGGTGGTCGAGTGTTGTTGCTATTATGACGTATGACTGTGATGGGATGTCTGGGTACAAATGAGGCTGGTGTTGTCCCAGTATGTGGGTGTACAAGTGTACACAGATGTGAGGTCGAATTGTTTTCCACAAGGTGGTTGTGGAATAAGGTTATTGGTAATTTCGAGGACGAAATTATTTAAGGAGGGAAGGTTGTAACGACCCATCCCGAATATCGGGATTTAATAATATTTAATGGTGATTTACTAATCTGGGATTAGATGTGTGATTTCGGACGAATTGTGCAAAATGACTGTTTTGCCCCTGGGCGTGGGCTAAACGTTGACTTTTAATTCGGATGGTCAAATGGACTTTGACCGATGACCGTGACGTAGTTCGGGACGTCACGAGTTCATAGATAGGTGGCACGTTCGATTCCGACGTTCGTGGTGAAAGTTATGATGTACGGAAGTCCAGGGGCATTTTCGTAATTTGGACGAAATAGAGGCAAATGTTGACTTTTTGACTGGGAGGTCCGATGGCCGAGGACCGAGGACCGTTAAGAAGGTCTCGATGCCCTGAGTTCGTAGACAGGCGGCACGCATCAATCGGAGTCCGTATGACCGAGTTACGGGTCAGGATGCGTGAGGGGCATTTTGGTAATTTTCTGCACAAGGGCAGAATTGTAATTTTCTTCACAGGGGCACTGTTCCATTGAACTGGCCGTGTAAGTGGATGCTTTGTGTGATCGATCCCTTGATTGTTTATCAATTAATGGACTGTTGTTGGGGCAGCTTTGTTGTGTGATTGCACATGTGAGGTGCTGGCAATCGATTGCACAACATGGACCCTGGTTTTTCTATTGTTTTCGGGTCAGTGCAGGGGACATTGCGCAGTGGCCGGTGTGGCACTTTTGGATGCTTTTAATGGCTGTTTTGGATTGTTAGAATGGAGAGTGAGTCGAGAGGTTTACTCTGAGATTGAGAATGAAAGGAATAGAGTGAAAATGGTGGAGGTTTGTCCTGAAACCCAAAACTGTGTTTAACAAATTCAAAAATCCAATTCGAGGTTCTGGGCCAGCCCAGGGCAATTTGATGACTCATTTAGCTCTCTGGGATCATTTCCAGTCGATCCAGATCATTTGGGGCAAGCTTGGGAGCTCCTAGGGCCGTGAACGGACATGGTGGACGGCTGGAAAACTCGAGCTTGAGTTGTGACGATTGAGGTATTGTCGAGTTCAATTAATCATGCTAATTAGTTCGTATTAGTCCTTATTAACTTCCTGTGAAGTTAATTTGATGATGGTTAAGGATTGGAGGAGTTTTGGTGATCAACCCGTTTTGGGTGATCACGGGTTGTTGACTTGATTAGGGAATGGTTGATGCTAATCATGGACACAGAACTGAAATTGGTGGATTGATGATTGTTGTAGGATCAAGAACGGATTGAATTGATATCGAATTGAGGGTGATTGAACCGGATCCTATCGCAGGTAATCAAACCCGTTTACCAGTCATTCGGGTGAGGAAGGAGCACTGTAGCAGGCGCGTGGCTTTCACGCGCAGCCACTCATGGCGGCGCGTGACGGCGCGTGGGCACGAATCTCGAGGTGAGGTCAACATGACTTTTATCCTATACATTGTAACGAACATTTTAGCGTTGGTTTCGTGTCGATCGGATCCCGTTTCGTTATTGTTCGGGATATCCGAAGGTTTTAAATCCAGTTTAAAAATACTTAAAAATTCGGGAAAATTACGGGACTTGAATAGGATGTTAATGATGAGGTTAGTAATCCTCTAATGTGATTTGGACAGGATTGGGAGTCCCGGTGATAGTGATGTGGCCCGGGAAGGCCTATGGCACGCGTATCGAGGCGCTCGGTTAAACGGTCTGTGAGTGGACATTGGTCTCATAAATTCGATGCATGCATAACTGTTTTATGATTTTTATAATTATGATTAAATGATTTACTTTGGATATCGGTGAATTTAAAATGATTTCACGTATTTCGAGGTGAATTACGTATTTGCACGTAAACCGAGGTTTTCTGGATTTGCACCGATTTCCATAAATGTGGTTGGATATGATTTCATGAAATGGTTACGAACTTGAATAAAGTAAAATCGGGCCAGGGGCCCAGTTGAACTATGAAATCGGGCCAGGGGCTCAGTTAACATGTGGATCGGGCCAGGGGCCCAGTTAACTTGTGAAATCGGGCCAGGGGCCCAGTTGATTTCTACATGTGATTGCGGGTCGGGGACCCTAAAATGGAATTGAATAAATGTTCTCTGGTTTACATTTTATATATGTTCACATGCTGGAATCAATAAATGGTTTTGATGATATTTCGGTTATGGCACGTTTCACGGTATTTGGGCATGAGACCCGTTTGATGGAACGTAACGATCGTTTCGGATTTTACCTATGTATACCTATATGTTTTGCATGTGGATATCAATAAAATGTATTTAGTACTGCACTGTATAGATCCTTCCATATTATATTGTCTCCTCCGGCGAGGTACCCCGGAGAGGTCACGGGCGTCTAGTACGTCCAGCGTCTATGACGCTAAGCATCAGGTGATGCTGTACCCGAACGGGGTTCGGGGATTTAACTCGGAAAATTGAGACCCGAGTGGCACGCGTAGCCTTGTGATTGTGACCTTATTGACGTCAGGGACGTCAGACATCAGGGATGTCGGATTGGAGTGTATAGTGCAGTGGCTAAAATAATGGTTATGGTTTATATTATATGCCTTATGGTTCATACTACTGGATTTATGAAATAACTCTCGGATTTACTTTTGGAAATTGAAACTATGCTTTGGTTTCCGGGCTAAGGCCCTAATGGTTATTTCTAAATAAATATGGGATTGTTGGTTTTGGTGCATGCATATGATTTTACTGAGGGGCATAAATGTCTTACAAATGTTTTAAACAGACTTGTTTATTTTCGTCCACTCACAGCTTTTGTTTTCAATGCCCTTCAGGTTGATTCCGGATACGACTGCAGCAGAGACTTGAGCATCGCACACTTCCTCCATCGATCTTTACGCACTCTGGAAGCCCGTTTGGGCAATGGCAATCGGTTATCCCTTGTCTGGCGCCTCTTGTCAGACGGGAGCACGTCACATTCCATGGTAATCCCGGGGGGATTGGGATGGGTCGTGTCACTAGAAGCGAATGAAGATAAGAATAAGGCGCCAACCTTGAAGAAATCCAACCCCGATCCCTTTTCCAATATGATCCTCCAATCTCGTCACAGGACACAAGTAAAACCCTTGAAGATCGCCCTGTACACGGGGAAAGGAGACCCCAACACCCACTGGAACAATTACACCTCTTCTCTAACATATCGGGATGCCTCGGAGGACGATCAATGTCGCATCTTCTATTGGCATTGACCGATAGAAGTTGAATTCGGTATGCTCGCTTCGAAGTAACGAGATGGATTTCGGCTAGTGCTCACCGAAGGTTTCTGCTGGGCTGGCGAAGAGATTGGGCCACGTGAACTGGGTTTCTAGGCTGGAATTTAGGCCTCACTTCGCACGTGGGCTTCGGGCTCAGACTTATGGATTTGGGCTGCATGAATGGGCTGAAGGCTGGGCTGAAATTCAGTGGCTTCCCACCGAATTTTCGTGTTATTTTCGGTGGCTTTCCCTATTTCGTCCATAATTTCTTCAGTGTAACTCTGATTGGGACGATTCTTTCGCCAAAATACTCCAAATTCCAAGTTTCCCTTATTTCTACAAAATATCACAAAATATATTATTTTCTCTAATTTTTTATTATTTTAATATTAAAAGTCAAGTATAAAGGATTAAAATAATGCTTAATTAAAGACCTATCAGCTAGAAGTATTTTAAATGGTTTTAATGCCTTCTTTACAACTTTAGGTCAAAAAATTAATTTTCATAAATCCTTTTTGTATTTCTCTTCAAATACCACTAGCTTCAAAACACTTTCTATAGTCAATGCTCTAGGAATTCAACATAAGACTACTATTGGCAAGTACTTAAGTCTTCATAGTATTATTTTTTCGAAAGACCCGCTAAATAGCAACAAATTACTAAAGCATCTCAATTTGAAGATTGCTCGCTGGAAAAGTGCTACTTTAGCCAGAGTTCGTAAAATGACTTTAACTTGTTCGAGTGTGATGGACATACCTAATCATGTCTTATCTGAATTTTCTTGTTCTAAAAACGTTACTCACCTTTTAACTCTACTTGTAGAACTTTCTTTTGGGGCAATAATTCTATTGTTCTCTCTATTGCATGGGCAGGTGCATGTTCCCTTAAATCTAAAGGTGGATTAGGTGTGCGACCTATTGACATGTTTAATAAAGAGGCTTTGGCCAAATTGGGTTGGAAAATTTTTAACTCAACTTGAGAATTGGTGGGTAAAACTCATTCGCGTTAAGTACCTCCGATGGGGTGTTAAATTCTATCTTTTTCCTAAAGGACATAACAATTATTTAGCTTGGAAAGGTGTCTTGGATGCTAGAACTCTCATTTTCAGAGGTATTCATTGGATTGTTGGTGATGGTAAAAATATCAATTTTTTGGGTTTCAATTTGGGCTTTCCCTTTCCCCCTAGCTAACTTGGTGGAGCCTACCTCTATTGACTAGCTGGACTGGTCCTTAGCTATCGACAAGTTTAATCATAACAATAATTGGAACATTTTGGCTCTAAGGATTTTATTGTATGAAGAGGTTGTAAATGTTATTCGTGCTATTCCTATACATTCCATGTCCACCTTGCAAGATGACATGTTTATCTAGGGCCCAAATATGGGAGGAGAATCCTATATTAAATATGCTTGTGATTATCAGGAAAGACAATTTCTGCTCATCCTGAAGCTAGTTGTCTTAACAACATGTGGAAGCTATGTTCCCCCCCTAAAACTAAGTTCATTGCTTGGCTTCTCCTTCAACAACGGTTAAGTACCATGGATCGCTTAAGTCATCATCTTCATAATCCCCCTCATTGTCCTTGGTTCATGAATCAGATTGAATATGCGCATAATCTTTTTATTGATTGGAACTTTGAGGATTGTTGGAACAATATTCAAGATCTTGTTAGGGCAAACAGAATGCCGTCTTGCTGGATTGGCTCAAGTCTCGTATTGTTGTTGATAAACTGAGCCAGGCCTCCAAATTGGAAAATTCCTTTGTTATCTATTGGCTCATTTGGAAGGCTCCCAATGATTGGATCTTCTTTGAAAAATTAAATAAAACTTTGAGTATTAGCATGGTGCTAGATCCTGGATAAGTTCATACTTTGAGGAAAACTTCCCTAAGTTCAGGTGTGACAAATCAAATTCGGAAAATATTTGTTGGCAATCTCCAGATGACATGGTTGTTAAACTCAAATATGATGGATTCGTTGTGCAAAATGGTTTGGCTGCCTCTAGGGAAGACAAACAATATTATCCACTGACAATATTAGCTCTATCGACGTCTTTTCTACATAAGACCATGCCCACCGGTGGTCTTAAAAAATTTCTATCCCTCAACTTTTGAAGTACCCAAGTCGAAGGTGATTTCAAGACCCTTATTGACGTTGTGAATGGTTCCATTGCGACTCCTTGGCGCCTCTATACTATGATTGCTCACATCAAGAATCTCTTGCCTAATTTTGAGTCCATCTCTTTCAAACATATTTACAGAGAAGCTAACTTTGTAGCTGATGCCCTTGCCAAGTTTAGCCACAATTGCCATAATAGCTTGTTTTGGGAAGCCTGTCACCCGTCTCGTGCTAGTGGAGCGTAATTATTTGACTTCTCTAGTGGTAGTTGTCCCCGTGGTTTTGCTTTGTAATCTTTTCTTTTTGCATAAAAAAAATTATAATATAACTCTTATAAGTAATCAAAATTTTATTGGTAAAAATAATAAATAAGAAAAGTAAAGAAAAGTAAATGAAATTTTTCTAACTATATTTTCATTGATGATTTTGATACACCGTTTATTTTAACACTTCCCCTTAAGTTAGTGCATAACTTCAATCAATGCCCAACTTGCAAAGTGAGTTGTGGGATATCCTATCGTAAATATCTTATACCTTGTCTATGTCTTCGCATTGCTTCTAATCATCTTACTATTATGCTAAGGTGGCAAACTCCATAACTTGGATATGTTAAAGACTTATTCTAAGGTCGGCCTCGTCAAATCCACTTTGATCACAAGGAAAATGCTCATCAAACCTGCACTAATGGCATGGTAATGGAGATATAAAGACCTATCACACTTGCTCTAATGACACGGTTAATGCGGTGACACAAAGGCCAAGCACAATGGCGCATAAGGTTAATTTGGTGGCACAAAGATCGAGTGCAGTTGCAAAAAACAAAAAATAAAATGAAAATTTGGTGTCTCAAAGCTCAATTACGGTGAGTCAGTGACAACAAGACCAATCTTCATCAGAATGATCACTTCAACATTTTCTTGGGTTTGCAAGAGAGAAAATTCAGGGTGGATCCTATTAATGGTGGGAGTGGGGCAACAACGAAAATAGAGTGGTAGTTGGTTCCTTTAAGAAATAAATATGCGTGAGAAATATAAATGAAGGGTAAATGACGATTTTTTCAAAACTTTTTTTAAATGCCTTATCAACCACATATGTTTAAAAAATCACTCTAATTTTTTTTTTTTTAAGAAAACGAAAAAAATAATACTAAACGATGCCTAAATTGGTTATTAAAAAAGAGGTATACTATTAGCTACCAATTTCTCCAAGTTCCAGGGATATTTTTTTTTAACACTTGTAGGTTTCAGATTAGATTTGCACAAATAGAAATAATAAATTCATGTGAAATTATTTGATACCTAACAACTTAGTCTGAATCATCTTCGAAATCATTAGAAAATAAATAAATAAAACTTATTAGGTAGAAGGCTACAAGCCGAGCAAGTTTTTTTCTTTTGTTCTTTTTTTTTGACTTAAGAGACAAAGGTAAGATTACGCGTGCTTTGATATATTGTATGCTTTTTTTTTTCCCCTAAGTTTTCTTTGCATATTTTTGGCCTCATATGTTCCTTGCTTGGGATTTACTCCAAGATTTTGGAACTTTGTGATTCACTTTAGTTTCATAGTCCGCCATGTAGATTGCCTACACACTCCTTACACGTCCTATGAGTATCTTTGGGCCCATCCAAAAATCTAAGCCATTGACTTGGTGGGGCTAATCACTTAATAAACAACTTTTTTTTCAACCACATTAATAGCTAACCATGTTTCATTGACTAATTAGCTATGTGTCCAAGGCCTAGACACTAACAATAGTCAATAGAAAAACCAGGTCTTTGATAAAAATAAATAAATAAAGAAAATCTAATTTTACTCAATTTAATTTAATTTAATTTTGATTTTTAATTGTTAATGACAATAGTGGGTTATGTTAAGATATATGCATAATCCTCATTAATTTAGTAATATAATATGAAAATGATTAGGCATAAAATCCGTGAAAGCGGGTACTTGCAGATGGGAGTGGATCTGCTATCCTATTTGAGTCCCAATTTTAATTTTTTGACATTTATCCTTCTATTTAACTCAAAAGTTAACACGATAAACTTTCAATGAAATCATTAGAAAAAAATAAACAGCAAAATTCTGATTGCCCATTTGTCCTCCTATTTAACTCAAAAGTTAACAATGTGAACTTTCAATAAAATCATTAGAAAAAAAAAAACAGTAAAATTCTGATTGCCTAGTCCCACCTACCGACGACAACCTTTCATCTCCTCACAGAAGATCGATCATCAATCCCTGAAACCAACCCAAAGCCCACACACGCCTCTCTCCTGCAGTAATCATCACCCTCATACTGTAGCCTTTAGTTCGCTCCAACGTCCTCGTCTTTATACACATCCCTTCATGCTCTTCAAATACTCTATATCCCGCTATCCAATTATTCCACAAAATTTTACCCATGTATTTCCTATTCAAAATAACATCAAATTAATTCACAAAAGTTTATGGACTGATTGCATGATTTAATACCAGGAACTCCATTGAAAGTTCATCAAGATTGAATCCTTAGTGGCAGAGGAGAGGCGATTCCCAATATTGAGTGTAGATAGGAAAGTACGTGGCCGACTGTGAGGAATAAGGGGCTAAGGCCGGTGCTATTTATCTTTTTGGATGGTGACTACATTTGTGGCTGAGAGACGAGGTCATGACAAGGAAGGGGAGGAAGGACATCGTGTGTTGGTGCTGCTCAGATGCTGGCTTGACATTTTTTTTTTTTTTCGTTTAAGTTCACAGTGTTAATTTTTTAGTTAAATAGGAGAACATGTGTCAAAAAATTAGAAATGTGACATAAAAGGGTACACCCAGATGGTACGACGGATCCCCTCCCCCTGCAGATGTCCTACTTGATTAGGGGCATGAAGGTGTGAAAATGAGTAGGAGTCGGGTATGAGTATTTTTTAAAATTCTGAAATGATTGTGGGTTAATATAATAGTAGTATCCCTAAACCCAAATTCGACCAGTATTTCATTATTTAATATTAATATATTATGTAATATTATATATATGTATGTAGTTGCCCTAAATTTTTTTTCATATACTGCAGTTGTAGTCCTTTTCTTGCAACGTTGTCTGACTTCCAAATACAAACTATGTAGTGCACTTTTCCTTCATCTTCCTATATCCACCACTCAAATGATTCGTAATTGAGGCACTGAAGTTTCTTTGTCAAGTTTTTTTTCTTAATTATAGGATGTGCAAGCAATTATTTGGGGGCGGGCGCTACTACCCGATGGATGCAGGTATGGCCTATATCCAAGCACGAGCCACATACAAGGATTGGGGTGCTCTAGTCCACTAAAAATGATGACTAAAATGCAATATTTATGTAATATTAGTTTCTATAGCGCACCTCATTAATATGTTTTTATTCCAGTCCAAAAAGTTTTTTTTTCGTTTTAGGAGTTGAGTGGGCTCCATGCAGCCCTCGTCGGACCTCCATGCAGAACTAGGTCCGCAGAATGAGGGGGTGGACCACACATAGTGTCTCTTCACTTGTGATGTGATATGGATGATGCTGGATGGGTTGAATATAATGGGTATTTTAGCCATGGTCAATCCCTAGATGAGCATATCACGAAGTGAATAAGCCTTTATCTCATGTGCAAACAGGCCACAAATCGAGGTTGCTACTATAGACAGTGTGGGTAGTAACGGCCCGTCCCGAATTCCAGGATTAAATTAGTGACTAATTAAGGATTAGTGAGGTTAATCGGTGATTAGTTAAGCGAAATCGGGCGAACGGTGTAAAATGACCGTTTTGCCACTGGTTGTGGGAAAAACGTTGACTTTTGATTCGGGAGTTCCGATGGCTAAGGGTCAAGGACCGTTACGTAGATCTGGTCGATACAAATCCGTAGACAGGCGGCACGCCGAAATCGGACTTCGGAAGGAGAAGTTATGGTTCTCGGAAGTTCGATTGCACTATGCATGCATTACGAGACGGGGATGATGTGGCAATATCTGATTGGGCAGATATTTTAAATGGGACCCATGGATGAGTGACAAGTGTCACTCATCTTATTGGTGGCTTCCCTAAAAAGTGGATCTAACTAATTAAATAATATTAATCTAATTATTTTATAATTTAATCCTACCCACTTCTCATCCTAATCATTCATCCCATCTAATCCCTCAATCTCCACCATCCAATTTCCCTCTCTCTCATCTGATTATCATCATATATTCTCCCTCTTTGTTTCATCCTAACCCGAGCATCCCTCCATCCTCCATTTTCTCTCTAACACAAACAACACACATATCACATAGCACCTCACCACCATGACCATCAGTGCTCGTGTGTGATCGTGAGAGAGTGACCTGAGAGGCTGAAAGACGATGGAGACGGTGGTCCACGGCGGTGGAAACTCGAAACCGTGAGTTAGGTATTTAAAATTTGGACTTTGGGTTCTAAAGGGTCTAGGTCGATTTCATTAATGGAAATGGTTTCCTGGAGGTCGTAGGAACCGTTTGGGATCGAAAAGGGAAGCTGTGACGGCCGGAGACGACGGCCACAGCTAGTTGCAGGTGGCCGGTTTGTCCTTTGTTCATGGAGGTAGTTCCTCGACTCATTTTTCCTGTTTTAAATAGCTAAAACGATAGGGTTTGAGGTTAGGGACCTTTAGGAATCAAAAAGGGAAAGATTGGATTGAAAATGAACGAGTTTGGACCCTAGACCGATCCAGACCGGCCCGGTCCAGTTCGAACCAGAGGACCGGGTTCGCTGGAGGTAGGGAATAATGAATAGTGTTAGGCACGTGGGCTCACGCGCATCCCCTTTCGATGGCGCGTGGGGGCGCGTGAAGCATCTTTTGGGGATGACTTCTACATGACTTTTAATCTATTCGATGTAACGAACATTTTGGGACTAGTTTCGTGTCAATCGGACACCGTCTCGATATTGTTCGGGACATCCGAAGGTTTATGATCGAGATTAAAAATAGTTAAAAATTCAGAAAAATTACGGGGCTTCAATGAGAGGTTAATAAGGTAGTTAGTAACCCTCTAGATTGATTTGGACAGGTTTGGGAGTCCCGATGATGACAATTAACCCGATGAGGCTTACAGCACGCAAATCAAGGCGGTAGCTTAGGACGGTCTGTGAGTGGACTTTGATTTCTAAACTGTAATGCATGCATAAATGTTTTATATATTTTATGGATATGATTCTATGATGATGATTTAGATGGTTGTGATTTATATGGTTTCACGTATTTCGAAGCGATATACGTGCTTGCACGTAAATCGAGGTTTCCGGATTTACACTGATTTTTCGTGCTTATAGTTTTGGAAATTATTTCATGAAATGGTTTTGCATTTGAAAAGGTAAACTCGGGTTCGAGACCAGTTTGATTTACGAACTCTCAGACCTAAAGTCTATTTGATTTAACAAGGTATCGGGCTGAAGGCCCAGTTGATTTACGTATCGGGCTCGAGGTCCAGTTGGTTTACGAATCGGGCTCGGAGCCTAGTTTACTTACGTATCGGGCACGAGGCCCATTTGGTTTACGAAATCGGGCACGAGGCCCACTTGGTTTACGAAATCGGGCACGAGGCCCAGTTGGTTACGATTCGGGCTGGAGGCCCAGTTTGTATGTGCATTCGGGCTTAGGGCCCAGTTATGTTTTAAGATTGTGATTTCGGGTCGCAATGGATTTCTGGTTCATTACGGTTTATGAGGACCGGCATGAACCCTTGAAAGGTTTTTATGGTTCATGACGGTTTATGGGGACCGGGCATGAACCCTTGAAAGGTTTTAAGAATGATTTCAAAAGGTTTTTCGTATACCATCCTTTATATATGGATTGTCTCCTCCGGGGAGGGTCGTTGGCCTGGGTGGGCCCCGGAATAGTCACGGAGCACTGACTGAGTGGATTCGCCCCCGTTGGGTTTCTTACTCTCAAGAAGGCTATATATTATAACCCCCAGGGAGGGTCATTGATCTACGTACATTGACCTGGGTGGACCTTGGAGAGACTTGGGCTTTGAGACCCCATGTAGCACGCGCTTAGCTCTAGATACCGTGATAGGATTGGTTATATGATACATATTGACAAACATGATTTCTTGGTTTTGCGAAATTGTGTTTTATGATTGGTAATGGAGTTGGGCTGAGATCCCACATATGTTCATTATGTTCTAAATTTCTGTAAATGGTTTTGGGCAGGGACCCGTATGGATTTGGTTATAGAAACATATGTGGTTTGATAAATGGTTTTACTATGCATGCATGCTTTTTAGTGAAGGGCATAAATGTCTTTTATGAAATATATTTTATAAACTATTTTATTTTTGTCCACTCACAATCTTTCTGTTTTCGATGCCCTTTAGGTTGAATACGGTGCGATTGTAGCAGAGACCGAGACATCACATACCTCCTCCGGATCCTGGCGTACTCTGGAAGCCGATTGGCTAAAGGTTCAAATTTTCCCTGGTCTGACACTCCTTGTCAGACGGGATTAGGAGCGTCCCTCGTTAATCCCGGGGGGATTGGGACGCAGGACCCGACTCTCCTCGGTCAGGACCCGATTCTAGCACGATATTGTCCGCTTTGGGGCTCCTTGCCCTTTCCTTCACAGTTTTGTTTTCGGGAGCTCACGGTGCAACTTCCCAGGGAGTCACCCATCGTGGAATTGCACCAGCCTCAACTCGCTTAACTTTGGAGTTCCCAAGGAATCCAAAACCACTGAGCTCCCAAAAGGCCTCGTACTAGATAGATGTGTGCCTACACCTTTAAGGCACCCTACCATTCCCCTCCTAGACCATTCCCCCCTCGCAGGAATGTGGGATTGTTCACCGTTCCCTTCAGGACACGGGTGTTACAATCCACCCCCTCAGGGCCCAGCGTCCTCGTTAGCACACTTTACGGTCGGGGTCTGGCTCTGATACCATTCTGTCATGACCCGACCCTCCTCGGTCAGGACCCGATTCTAGCACGATATTGTCCGTTTTAGGTCTCCTTGCCCTTACCCTCACGGTTTCGTTTTCGGGACCTCACGGTGCAACTTCCCAGGGGGTCACCCATCGTGGAATTGCATCAGTCTCAACTCGCTCAACTTTGGAGTTCCCAAGGAATCCAAAACCACTGAGCTCCGAAAAGGCCTCGTGCTAGATAGGTGTGTGCCTACACCTTTAAGGCACCCCACCATTCCCCTCCCAGACCATTCCCCCCTCGCAGGAATGTGAGATTGTTCACCGTTCCCTTCAAGACACGGGTCTTACATGGGTGGGTTCCGTTCACGGTCCAATAACCTTTCTTCTAATCAAACGATTGTTAGCTTGCATTGTTCTTTTCTTTACTTTCTTCTTAATGTATTCAAGGACTTTAATAATTTATGCATTTGCCATGATATTTAGGTTGACGACGTTGTTATTTTAGTAGTAAGGATGGTTAAGGATCCCAGATTCCCTCAAGTCGGGATCAAAGTATCAGACCAATGCTCAAAGATAGTATCTCGACTTGGACAATTGTGAACCACACTTGGATGATATATCCTGAGTACCAATCTCTATTCAAGAAAATCTGGTTTGTATTGAAATGGAAATGAAAGTACAAGTATTGGAAGGTAAAAATACTAGAATCGAACTATGAAAACAAAAATTATAAGTGCATTAAATTAAATTATTACATTTGTATTCAAGTCCGCATCATGTAAGAAATTCCATCAACTTTTAGTAAATTAAGTATTAAATAGCTTCCAAACTTTTAGATTAAGTACTGTTTTGTAATTGTACGTACATATCTAAGTAATTATGCATTTAAATAATGATGTTGTCCCCTAAATCCAACCTGTGTAGCATGGTAAATAATCAACTGATACAAGAAATAACCAGAAAAGGTCTCAATAGAGAGAGAATGTTGTGGCCCAAAAAAATTCAAGCAAGCTCGAAGTAGCTGAGGCCCAACAAATAAAAAATAATGCAATACGGAAGACAGAAATCAAGAAATAATCCAAAAAAAAATTAAATCAACCATATGATCCTATATTCTTATTAATTATGTCATGCGGCATTCGGCACATGCGGGAGCAATGGAGCATGCTGCAAAGAAGCTCATCAAGCTAGCTACTCGAGCTTGTGCTCTTCAAGCCCCATGCACTAAATGAAAATCTAAAACCTGGGGAAATTCAAGGAGCACGCAAATGAAAGGGGAATGTGTGATTATGTCATATTTTGGATATTTAACATCGAATGATAAAGTTTTTGGAATCTTTTTATTTACCATGCATAACTTCTTTATTTTTGTAAATGTACTAAATTTCTTATGTATTTTTTTTTTTAAAAAATTATTTGATATAGAATGTAATGCCCCAGTTTTTCATCGAGGGTAAAAGCGGGAAAAGTCAGATGGAATTGACCATTTTGCTCTTGAGAGTCAAATGTTGACTTTTTGGTCAAAGTCCAAGTGTTGAATTTTTTACCGAGACGGTTCTTGGTGATTCTGAAAACACCGTTAGCAAGGTCTCGATCTCCTGTGTACGCTGACAGGCGGCATGTCGGAAATAGAGTTTGTTTGGATTTGTTCTTGGTCTAGGATACGTATGGGCAATTTGGTAATTTTTGCAAGAATGGTATTGTGGTAATTTTATTTTGAGATTTTTTTTCTTGTGACCAATTAAGTGGGGACAAGTGTCCCTTATCTCATTAAAAGGGCTTAGGTGTGGGTTATTTGTATAATTGTTGTGTAAAGTGTGTGGAGTTTTGGTGTGCGATGCTCGACCGAGAAACAAAGGGAGAGTGAAACAGAGTGGAAGCAAGCAAAGAGGAAGAAATGGAGAGAAGAAAAGAGAGAAAAGAAAGAAGAGAAGGAAGAAAGGGAAGTTGAACTTAGATCGAGAGGGAGAAAGGGAGAACTCGAGAAGGTTTTTTTTCGGGTTAAGGTTAGATGACCCAATGTTCGAGCTGAAAGCTTGGATTCAAGCTCATTTCAAGTTCCTTGAGATCCTGCGACCTTGTTAAGGTCCTTAGTTGATGGTTTGAATGCTGGAAGTGCCCAGAACCGAAGATCAAAGTTATAGGTGGAATGTGAGTATGGTTTCCTTCTTGATCGATTATTTTCCTTGATTTTTGAGACCAAAGATCTCTTGTTGGGTTAGTTTAGAATAGATTGGACAAAACTAGACTGAAAAATTCTGAAAAATGAGTGTTTTGGGAATGGGTCAGGCGACCCGAATAATCAAACAAATGGGTTGAGAGGAAGGTTGAAGACGATGCTACAGTGTAGGCACGTGGCACCCATGCACAACCACTTTGGGTGGCGCGTAGCGGAATTTTGAGAAACGGTCAACATGGTTTTCGATGTAATCGTTGTAAAGAACGTTTTGACGCAGGTTTCGAGACAATTAGACACCGTCTCGGAGTAGTTTCGGATGTCCGAAGCGTATGTTTAATATTTAAAAATTAATAGAAAATTAACGGGAGTTTGGGTTTGTGTCAAGAGGTTACCTAAAGGTTCGGGAAACCTTTGTAACTTTGTATTGTGTTATTAAACAAGAGACGGGACCCCCGGGATTGACGAGGAACACATTTAAGCAACGGAATCGCACTGTGAGTGGACATTTTATTTTATTAAAATAATGTGCATGCATATTTATGAGTTTTAAATGTTTTCCTATGTGTTTTGATGATAATGATGAGATCGAGTATTTTATTGGAATTTCAAATAATTTTATGAATATTTAATTACACGATTTTCGAGGATTTTCATGAACTCTGATTGAGATGTGTTCTTTAAGTTTGAGCGCGCTTTGTGATTGAATGGTGTTGACTATTGAATTATGAGTGAATTCATATGAAATTGAATGGTTTTGGAAACCCCTTGAGGGCTTGTTTTACAATGCGTCCTTGATTGGTCTTTTCTCGGCTTTTAACTTAAATTCTAGATTTGGGCTTAATAAGGTTTGATTGATGGAATAAAGATGTTTTCCTAAGAAACTATTTTTTTTTTCTGGAAAATTTTATGAGATTTTGGCCTTATTGGCACGTTTTACAAGAATTGACATTTGAGCTATGGTTGGGGCTTAGGCCCGAGGTTCTTATTGTGCGTTGGGTTTGTGATATGATGTGTGTATGTGTCTCTTGGTAATGGTGATGTGATAACTGTGCTTATCATCATATACCCTATTTTCTTTCATTCCAGTCTCCTCAAATTCCTTCTCTTAATCTTACCCAAACTTTCCCAAATTTCCTAATTTTGGGCGTGTTCATCTCTTCAGTTGTTCATGGACCGAAAAATGGAGAAAGAAAGGTTGCATCAACTCAATTGTTGCTACTGTGGGAAAGCCAACAAGATTCTCACTTCATGGACTGAAAAAAATCCGGGGAGGAGGTTCCAAGTTTGTCCAAATCCAAGGGTGAGAAATTTGCTTATGTTTTCTATTTTCTTTGAAATATCTGTTTAGGTATAAATTGGGTGGGAACTTCTTCTTCAATTTCTTATTTTTTTTTCACTGTTTGATTATATCTGGGTTTTGTTAGTTTTGAATTGAAGCATTTGTTGAAGTTAATAAAGAAAGGAGTGTACATTAACATCAAGAATCTTAAAGTTAATACAATAGTTTAGGTTCATTTTGTAGAAGGTGAATGACAGTAGGATTAAGTTTTTTTTGTTACATTACCCTTTTGTAAAATTCTTCTGATTTTGGTATGTTGTAATATTCCGAGAAAAATGTCGGCTGGCCTTGGATTTTAGTTAAAAGGATGATAGATATATATACATTTCCTCTTATGACACTTGTAGTTCCATTACTTTCCTCTTTGATGTAGACATGTTAGAACTAGTAATATCATAACCAGATTCACTCGACATTGCTCTCCATTTTTATTATTGTAAAGTTTCTTAAATAGCATTGTTTCCACTTTCTTGGTAAGTCTGTTGGGAAATTCTTTTGTTACTGTGTCGAAAAATTTGGGCAAGTTTGTGCATCCTAATACCTCCTTATGCTTTTGTGTGAAGAGATGGTGTGGTCTCTTTAAATGCTTTTGGTTTTCCTTATACTTGGTCTAATTCACATAACGATAATACTATTAAGTAGGTATCTAAAACTAGCTTAGGCATGTTTGTTTGGAAGGTTCTTGAAACACACATGTATATAAAGAGGGCAAAAAAGATAAGAAATTGTTTCAATGAATGCCTTGGCTTATGGCATAAAAATCCAAGCAGATCAATGAATCCTTATACTCTTTGAATCCTTCGTCAGTTACAACATTACTCAACTAGTCATCACATCTAAGCAGATCAGTCAATGACGAGACATGTTGAGACTATGGGTCCTCTCCAATTACCTCATATCGATCCTTGTCATTCCACGTCATCTTTCTCCTCATCTTACCCTAACTGGACTCCCTCGTCATATTTCCCTAGGAGGAATGATGACCTGAATTTTCACCACCAAATCCAGAATTAAACACAACTTCTTGTGTCCAATGACCCAAAGCCAATCATGGGTCCACTCATCAATACACTCTCAACGTACTGGTGACAATAATCATCATCTACCAGGGGCAGAAAATAAGAAGTCACCCCCAATGACTTCAAAATACCTATCACCAATGTGGAATCAAGCACCCTTCTCATCATCTTAATCACAACTTCTCTTGATTCTGATGTTCCAACCACGTTGGAACCAACTCACTCGAACACCAACCACGTGTCCGTAACCAATCTATTACCCAAACCTCATGTCCGTTTATACCATTTATGAAATCCAAAAGGATGTAATTCGTTACTATCTTGTTCTCACATCTCAACCTTTACAGGTTTAACACTCGGTTTTCCATGTTATTTACAATCACAAAATCCCACATCAACATCATCAATGATTTTCCCCGGCTTTTCCAATTTCAATAATTTCCTTGTACTTTCTGGGGATACTAGCAACGTACAATCACACAAGTCTCGAAGTTGACGACAACTCCTCGAATCCACCCATTTCCATGACGTCCCCTGCGTCATCCAAAGACTCCTCATGTCTCAATCTTACATCTTTCACCCATTCATCACTTGTCATCTCATAACTATTGAAACTTATCCCAACACATCACAATCTCCGCTGGATCCCATCCAGTCCATCACTCAACCACTACCAAATCTCAAATACCGAACATATGCCATCACGGCGAAGTCACATCCTAACTTGTGACTCATCGTCATCACAATCACCGACACCAGCACACTGCGTGCGAATCAGACAACCCTGAGTCGTTACTCATACCGAACAACAACCACGTACCTCTGCTCAGGTTAGAGGGACTCTGCCTATCTCGTACCCCACAACTATGGGTACAATCACCTGACAAACCATACAAGAAAATAAAACGTTCCCTGAACGTCACCGATTAGCAACAACCACAAATACATCCACCCTCGATGGTAGTACCTGCCACTCACTCGTGTAGACCCAACCACCAGACATCTCTATTGAGACTCCTGACCCAACTGGAATCAACCGCTCGTACCTACTACCATGTATCCTCGCTCTAGGATTTCATCGACGAGCACTACACCCTGGTAACCTGTCCAACTAGTCTCTAACCAATCGTTAGCTAATCTCAACTCGACTCAACCAATGTCGTCCACCAGGTCATCCCCGACCTCAGTCGTTCTCTACGACACAATTTCAATCTACCAGCCATAATATGGGGTTCTACTCGACAGACAACTTCGACTTCAGAAAGTCTCCCAATCCACGACAACTACGAACACACAATTTTAATTCATCTGTCACAACTAAAGTTCACCTTTCCAGTCCATCCATCACTGAACCCAACTGCTCTCTATAGTACAATCTACAACCTGACCGACCCTGCGATCTTGACATCGTAGGGACGTCAATCCAATCCTACCATCAACTCAACGGGGGTTCCACCACTAAGGTTATCAGTTAACTCATGTACTAGCATCTTTCACACCAGCAATCGCCACTAGGGTTCACATTCTCAAACCACTACGCAACTGAGGTTCACATTTCCAGATCACTACTTAAATGGGATTCCCCGAACCCAACTGCTTCCAGCAACACCATAATCTAACATCACATGACCGAGCCGACGGTTCCACATTACCAGTTCATCACATACAACCCCACTTAGGTCGAATCACACTAAAGCACGGCGTATCAGGCCAACCACTACGCAACTGAGGTTCACATTTCCAGATCACTACTTAAATGGGATTCCCCGAACCCAACTGCTTCCAGCAACACCATAATCTAACATCACATGACCGAGCCGACGGTTCCACATTACCAGTTCATCACATACAACCCCACTTGGGTCGAATCACACTAAAGCACGGCGTATCAGGCCAATCATACTCTATCCACTATTCAAACCCAAAAACTATCAAGCTGGTATCCTACCATCAGGCTGATAATGAACTGCAGCCCAAAGAGACATCACATCCTCGACCTACGGGCACATATGGAGGGTTTATCACTCTTACTTGGATGTTTGAGTTGAGGATGTTGGGACTGAACTTCTTTTCGAAGTGAATCCCATATGGCTTGTTACTTGAGCGAGTAGGTGTCTGACGAGGTCGGAATTTTTCAGACATAGAGTTGTGTTGATGTTGGGATTGGCTTCCCTATGAAGTCAATCGATTGTATTGTGGTAATCGTTTGAACAGGTAACCGATAGGTTCGGTTTTGGTGCGTCTCGGTAGACGAGAACGATACTTCGGGTTTTAGAACCAGATTTCTGGATGATGATTCAGGATTTGATTTTGGAACTTGAAAGAGGATTTCTGGATTTGGGTTTTGGAATCGGATTCTGGGTGACGATTTAGGATTTGATTCTGGAGCTTGACAGTGGACTTTATTTTATGGATTTGGGTTCGGAATGGTTATTCCAATTGCTAGCTTACGGAATAATGATTTCGGATACAAATTTGGACATGATTATGGATATGACTTATGGGTTTGGATTGGGGATTTCTTACGAAATTGCGGATTCGGATTCGGATTAGGAAATTGATAATGGGTCGGAGTTTTTGATTTGTCTAGTACTGGATTGGACAAGTAAACTCCATAATTGAAACGTGATTGGCTACGACCTAGATGGTTGTAGGCTGATTGATGGATAGATGTACGTACCCTGTACGTTGTCCGGGGTACGATACCGGGCAGACTTGTCGTGCCTGGTGACGGTATATAGGTTATACCAGAGATATGTTGGTGGGCGTGTTGGTAGTCGGATTGGTTCTAATACCATTGGATTTGTCGAGGACGTGGACTGGATATTGGATACTGTGCATTGGGCCATAGTAGTTCTGATGGGTCCGGTTACACACAGGTCGAGTGATTGTTGGTATACGTATACTCAGGTTGAGTGAGTTGGTGGTTAGTGTAACCACGAGTGAATATAGTGACAGTTTTCGATTGACGACTGTCAAGTGGTGACCGTTTGTCGGAGGTGTCAATGTGGATCGTTGAGTGCGGTTTGGTGACTCCCAGTGGGAGCAGACGTCAGGATAGTTAGTGATTGAGGAAAGAACCGTTGAGTTGTTTATGTCAACGAAATGGTAAATTTGACAAGTAGTGTCAATTCGGAGAGTAAGATTACCGTCATTCGACGTGGTCGAGTGTAGTCGATACGACGAGAGCGTTAGTGCCACGTCTGGCTGCAGACGAGTAAGTATTGTTTTGGTTAGTGGGTGTACTAGCATACACGTGTTGCGAGGTAGATCGAATTATTTCCACGAGGTGGATGTGGAATCAGGATAGTTGGAGTTCCGAGAGTGAAACTAAATTAAGGAGGGAAGAACGGCTAGAATTAGGTCGGTTGGAATTTCGAGGACGAAATTAATTAAGGAGGGAAGGTTGTAACAACCCGTCCCGAATTCCATGATTAAATTAGTGACTAATCACGATTAGTGAGGCTAATCCTCTATTAGTTGGGCGAAATCGAACGAACGATGCAAAATGACCGTTTTGCCCCTAGCGTGGGTAAAATGTTGACTTTTCGTTCGGGCAGTCAAATGGACTTTGACTGATGACCGTGTCGTAGTTCGTGACGTCACGAGTTCATAGACAGGTGGCACGTTCAATTTCGACGTTCGAGGAAGAAGTTATGACGTTCGGAAGTTTAGGGGCATTTTGGTAATTATGGTTAAAAAGGGGCAAATGTTGACTTTTTGACCGGGAGGTTCGATAGCCGAGGGCCGAAGACCGTTACGTAGATCGGGACGATACGAATCCATAGACAGGCGACATGCTGAAATTGGACTTCGAACAGGGAAGTTAGAGGTCACGGAAGTTCGATTTCATTATGAACGTACTTCGAGACGGTGATTATTTGGCAAAATATGATTGGGCTAGATATTTAGGTGAGTCCCATGGATGAGTGACAAGTGTAACTCATCCCATTGGTCCAAACCCCTAATTTGTGGATCTACTAAATTAAATAGTATTATAATTATTACTATATAATTAATCCATCTATCCTTAAATCTTAACCATTCATTACAAATTAATCTTTAAATCCCCACCCTTCACTCAATCCTCACTCTCATCATCCGATCAACATTTTCTCCTTCCCCAAACACAAAAACCCGAACACCCCTATATTACCTTCATTCTTCATTTTCTTCAAACACACAAACCAGCCCCTACCACCCTTCCTCTTGTGAGCCCGTGAGTGATTGTGAGGAGTGAGGAAGGGCTGAGATGATGAAGGACTGGGACAGAGTGTCAGGACCCACCCTAGTTTCACCCCGAAACCTGAGGTAAATCCCGCTCCCGTCTGACTCCCCGACCCAACACTCAAGTAAAACGCACTCAAACCCAGTCAGACGCAGGAGTAATAAACACAATGTCCCGAAGGTAGCATTTACAGAGCATTGTACGGAAATACAAGGGAAATAAAAAAAACGATAAATTACACGCACACGGAAGACTTTAAACTATTTCGGGATCCCTCACGTCACTTCTATGCCTCGGACTCTGCCTCGACGTCAAGACCCCGCACTAGCTCCACAACCTAGAGGGCAATTAAAACAGAAAATGTGAGTGGAACATAATAAATGAAAAGTTCTAAAACCATTTATCAGAAAAACTGAGTTTAGCCCCCCCCCCCCCCCCCCCCCCCCCCCCCCCCCCCCCCGCGTTTTGAAAACCACATGCATAACCCAGTTATTAAAACAGTTAGAAACCAAAGTACCATATACCACATCATAAGAAACAGAAACATTATAAAACAGTTAGAAACACCACAACCTGTGAATCATAAAACCGTATCAGAATCCAGAAACAACAATTCGTTATTTTCCGATCAAACCTGCTGGACCTATCCGAGTCTTTAAACTCCCGAGTCTTTAAACTCAATCCAGGCCTTAATCATATCCGAGTCTTTAAACTCCCGAGTCTTTAAACTCAATCCAGGCCTTAATCATATCCGAGTCTTTAAACTCCCGAGTCTTTAAACTCAAAGGCCTACGGCGGAAATCAATATATCCGAGTCTTTAAACTCCCGAGTCTTTAAACTCAATCCGGGTCTTTAAACCCAATCCGGCCGGTCCCCCGTCAAATATATCCGGGTCTTTAAACCCAATATCCAGATCCAGCAAATCCAATCCCAAAATCATTTGAAAACCATTTACCAATCCACATCCAAACTCGAATCCGGAATCCACTTTCCAACTTTAAAATCCAATTCATTTACTTACCAAATCATGTTTCAAAATCCCTTTGTAAGCAATCAAACTAGTTATCCTTTTAAAAATCCCAAAACCCTGGAATTTTATTCAGAAATCGACATTTCTCGTAAAACGTGCTAAATACCGTATTTTCTCGAAAAACGTGCAATAATGTAAAACCAACCAAACATATTCAATAAACATAGAATCATAATCAAAATCATAAAACAATTATAGAAAACAGTTATGCATGCTCGAGTTTAAGGAAAAAGGTCCACTCACAGTACTGAGCCCTACTCGTGTCACGAACGTCCAGCACGTTCCTCGGCTTCCTCGGGAAATCCCGATCCTATTCACAATCACCAAATTACGTCACTAACACGTTCACGAAAGTTCACCTAAATTCCCTCAAAATTCCCCGAATCCTAAACGTAATAACCCGGGACCCTAAACCTTCACCCTTGTCGAACTAAACTCAAACGACGTCCGATTGACTCGAAACCAACTCCATTGAACTCAGCAGAACTCCTAGACCAAAAACTATGTTGACCGTTTTCCCCATCGCTGCCGCACGCGTCCCCACGTGCCGCCCACAGTGGCTGCGCGTGGCCCTCACGCGCCTGCTACAGTGCATCGGCTACCTCGAGACAACCCGGTTCGCCACAGTCGCCTGCAACTCAGACCGGCGTCAGCGGTTCACCGCCGTGCCTGCACGGTTTCTCTCCCTTTCTTCACCAACAGCATCGTCCAGACCAACCCTATAGATTTCCCAACTCCGTTCACCTCGACACTGTCCCTAGCCCGTCGACTGAACTCGAAACCAGATAGCCCCAACTCCCCTGCTTCACGATCCAGCCACCCAGCTCACCTCCCTTCACGGTGGCTTCACCAAACTCTTCCCTGGACCTTACTAAACCTAAACCAACCCTCCTAGACCTTCGACTCAGCCCCAATCGTCACGACTTGCCGTTCAAACATCACGGCAAAACAGAGCACCAGAGTGCCTGCTGTCGTCTGAGCTCCGCCGTGTACACCCCCGTCACGGCGAGCATCCTAGTCGACGCCTAGGACTCTCCTGAACCTCGCCCTGACCTCCAATTCCCTCGACTCTCACCCTAGACCCACGACTTTCACGTTGAACCTCAACGGGAAAACATAGTACCGAAATGGGGACGAGGAAATTACCTGCCTCCTGTTGCCGCCGTGGGCTCAGCCGCGAGGCAGTGGCTCCTCCTGTCTTCCTCCGTCCTCTGAGCACTTCCCTTGACCTCGAGTGATCGAGTACGGCTGCACCACCACCCACTTCTCTGTTTTTCTCCCTGAGTTCCTCCCTGGTTCCCGTGGCTCACACCTCACACATACACACCCGCTGCACCTCTCAACCAC
This sequence comes from Prinsepia uniflora, assembly GCA_032719365.1. Lineage (NCBI taxonomy): Eukaryota > Viridiplantae > Streptophyta > Magnoliopsida > Rosales > Rosaceae > Prinsepia > Prinsepia uniflora. The sequence goes on along the minus strand of CM064867.1, from coordinate 68,925,743 downwards.
CTCACCAGCTTCCTCTCACTCTCCCGTCCCTCACTCACTCACCAGGACTCCTCAATAGCCACGATCACCCTTCCAATTCTCTCAATTTCCTCCCTCTGTTTCTCTCTGTGTGTTGAAGAACAAGAAGGCATAGCACGGGTGCACCCCAAATAATTGGGCCGTGAATGCACAGGATTCCACCAGAATCCTCTACACACATGCCACATGTCACAATCCACTCCACACACTCCCACATGGCCCAATCCCAGCCGTCCATTCCTTTCCTCTGCACAAATCCCAATGTGCCACAAAGACTAAAATACCCTTCTTTTTAACTCATTTTTACCGTTTTGCCACTACCCTTCTAGACCCGTAATTAACACCTCGTAAGTCCGATGAATACGTGCCGCCTGTCATCGAACTCAGGACGACGAGATCTACCTAACCATCCTAGGTCAACATACCAAAACCCGTTTCTACGAAAAGTCAACTATTCCCCTTAATTTACTCAAATTACGGTTATTCCCTCAACCTTCCGAACATCACAACTTCCTCCTCGGATGTCGAAATCGGGTGTGCCACCTGCCTATGGATTCGTGACGTCCTAAACTACGTCCTGGTCACTGGTCAAAGTTCATCCGACCACCCGAACTAAAAGTCAACGTTTTTGCCCAAACCAGGGGCACCGATTAACCTCACTAATCATACCTTAATCAGTCTATTAATCCCGGCTTCCGGGACGGGTTGTTACAATCTACCCCCCTAAAAAGAATTTCGTCCCCGAAATTCCACCGCTAGTTCCCGACACCTAGGGTCTCCGACCCGGTAATCAACACTCGGTCAATAACAACCTCTCCTAGGTTTCCTGTCTATTATCTCCACCTTGGGTATTTCACACCATCTCCAACTACGGTTACCACGGCCAACGCTCGCTATGTAACAACTGCCTGGTGTACGCAAGAGAAACTCTATGAACAGAAAACAAAGGTATTATAACATACCTTATTTCAGAGTACCCGACAGAAGTCATAGAGTACATCCTCGTATACAACCACCCTACCTTCCCGAACCAACTCGACTACAACCCATACAATCGACCACCCATCTCCCTCGGCTGCTAATTCGGCCACTATCAGAATAAATCTACAAAGTCCTAAAGGCAAACTCTAGCTTGTGGGTTCTCTCCTTCAATAACCTCATATCGATCAGTTATAGTCACTCCTTTCCTGTACCTTCCGTCATCCTCCTACGGAACTCACTGTAACACTCCAAGTCCTCTAGGAAAGTTCCTAGACTCTACCCTGGATCCAACAACCAAACCTAAGTACAGCACAACCAAAGTAAGATAAGTACCTGTCCCCACATCTGGTGTCGACTGATCCTCCTGCTGAGTCATCGCAAACACTCGGGCCTGAGATCCCGGTGCTCTACCACGTCCCCTCGAACTACTCGTGGCAGTGCCACCCCCTCCTCTCGAGCCTGCTGTCCCTGACGCTGTACTCTGTCCGGGCTCCGCTGCTCCTCGACCTACACCACCATCCTGGTACAACAGTGGACACTCACGTCGGAAATGACCCCGCTCCCCACAGTAGAAACACACATTCCAACCTGGTCCACTGCTCGGTCTCCCTGTGGACGCTACAGACGTCGCGCTAGCCTGCGGAGTCGGCTGTGCTCGGTACCCCTGAAATCCTGAACTCTGGAAACTCCCAGGCCTACCAAAACGATCATCGCCCGACGACGACGCTCCACCGAGGTTACCCCTTTTCGGTGTCCGCTGGCTCGAAACTCCAGGAATAGATGGTTCCCGGCGGCGCACCGGCAAACTAGCCTCCACCCCCACTGCAGCATCCGACAAGTCTCGGAGGGTAGCAAAAGATCCAGCCGTCACTATGGCGCGAATCTCACCTCACAGGCCCAACTCAAACCTACGGCATTTCTCGGCTTCATTAGCCACAAACGCAGGAGCAAACCGGGACAACATCTGGAACTTCCGTTCATACTCAGCCACTGTCATATTCCCCTGTTGGAGATGCAAGAACTCCGCCTCCTTGGCATCTCGGAAAGAACGAGGATAGTACTGCTCCAGGAACCGTTCCCTAAACGTCTCCCAGGTTACACTATGGGCATCCCAACCGGACAACTCGAAGGTATACCACCACTCGTACGCTGCACCATCCAGTAAGAATGTATCCAACAATACTCGCTCCTCCGGCGGACAATGCATCACTGCAAAAATCCGCTCCAGTATGGTAATCCACCTCTGGGCTTCCTCAGGATCAGCCCCACCGCTAAACGTAGTCGCCCCGAGCCATTGGGCTCGCTCAATCGTAGTACTCTCCGTCTCTCTTGCTACTTCTTCAGGTTGTGGAGAGGGTCTACGTCTCGGAGGCATCGTCAACCGCACGCTGAAAGAGGCATAGAAGTAGTCAAATATCTAAAACACAACCTCACAAACCAACAAACCCCATCACACTCGACAAAACCTTTGCTCTGATACCAATTGTCAGGACCCACCCCGGTTTCACCGCGAAACCCGAGGTATATCCCGCTCCCGTCTAACTCCCCGACACAACACTCAAGTAAAACGCACTCAAACCCAGTCAGACGCAGGAGTAATAAACACAATGTCCCAAAGGTAGCATTTACAGAGCATCGTACGGAAATACAAGGGAAATAAAAAGAACGATAAATTACACGCACACGGAAGACTTTAAACTATTCCGGGATCCCTCACGTCACTTCTATGCCTCGGACTCTGCCTCGACGTCAAGACTCCGCACTAGCTCCACAACCTGGAGGGCAATTAAAACAGAAAATGTGAGTGGACCATAATAAATGAAAAGTTCTAAAACCATTTATCAGAAAAACTGAGTTTAGCCCCCCCCCCCCCCCCCTCGTTTTGAAAACCACATGCATAACCCAGTTATTAAAACAGTTAGAAACCAAAGTACCATATACCACATCATAAGAAACAGAAACATTATAAAACAGTTAGAAGCACCACAACCTGTGAATCATAAAACCGTATCAGAATCCAGAAACAGCAATTCGTTATTTTCCGATCAAACCTGCTGGACCTATCCGAGTCTTTAAACTCCCGAGTCTTTAAACTCAATCCAGGCCTTAATCATATCCGAGTCTTTAAACTCCCGAGTCTTTAAACTCAAAGGCCTACGAGGGAAATCAATATATCCGAGTCTTTAAACTCAATCCGGGTCTTTAAACCCAATCCGGCCGGTCCCCCGTCACATATATCCGGGTCTTTAAACCCAATATCCAGATCCAGCAAATCCAATCCCAAAATCATTTGAAAACCATTTACCAATCCACATCCAAACCCGAATCCGGAATCCACTTTCCAACTTTAAAATCCAATTCATTTACTTACCAAATCATGTTTCAAAATCCCTTTGTAAGCAATCAAACTAGTTATCCTTTTAAAAATCCCAAAACCCTGGCATTTTATTGAGAAATCGACATTTCTCGTAAAATGTGCCAAATACCGTATTTTCTCGAAAAACGTACAATAATGTAAAACCAACCAAACATATTCAATAAACATAGAATCATAATCAAAATCATAAAACAATTATAGAAAACAGTTATGCATGCTCGAGTTTAAGGAAAAAGGTCCACTCACAGTACTGAGCCCTACTCGTGTCCCGAACGTCCAGCACGTTCCTCGGCTTCATCGGGAAACCCCGATCCTGTTCACAATCACCAAATTACGTCACTAACACGTTCACGAAAGTTCACCTAAATTCCCTCAAAATTCCCCGAATCCTAAACGTAATAACCCGGGACCCTAAACCTTCACCTTTGTCGAACTAAACTCAAACGACGTCTGATTGACTCGAAACCAACTCCATTGAACTCACCAGAACTCCTAGACCAAAAACTATGTTGACCGTTTTCCCCATCGCCGCCGCACGCGTCCCCACGCGCCGCCCACAGTGGCTGCGCGTGGCGCTCACGCGCCTGCTACAGTGCATCGGCTACCTCGAGCCAACCCGGTTCGCCACAGTCACCTGCAACTCAGACCGGCGTCAGCGGTTCACCTCCGTGCCTGCATGGTTTCTCTCCCTTTCTTCACCAACAACATCGTCCAACCCTATAGATTTCCCAACTCCGTTCACCTCGACATTGTCCCTAGCCCGTCGACTGAACTCGAAACCAGACAGCCCCAACTCCCCTGCTTCACGATCCAGCCACCCAGCTCACCTCCCTTCACGGTGGCTTCACCAAACTCTTCCCTGGACCTTACTAAACCTAAACCAACCCTCCTAGACCTTCGACTCAGCCCCAATCGTCACGACTTGCCGTTCAAACATCACGGCAAAACAGAGCACCAGAGTGCCTGCTGTCGTCTGAGCTCCGCCGTGTACACCCCCGTCACGGCGACCATCCTAGTCGACGCCTAGGACTCTCCTGAACCTCGCCCTGACCTCCAATTCCCTCGACTCTCACCCTAGACCCACGACTTTTACGTTGAACCTCAACTGGAAAACAGAGTACCGAAATGGGGACGAGGAAATTACCTGCCTCCTGTCGCCGCCGTGGGCTCAGCCGCGAGGTAGTGGCTCCTCCTGTCTTCCTCCGTCCTCTGAGCACTTCCCTTGACCTCGAGTGATCGAGTACGGCTGCACCACCACCCACTTCTCTGTTTTTCTCCCTGAGTTCCTCCCTGGTTCCCGTGGCTCACACCTAACACACACACACCCGCTGCACCTCTCAACCACCTCACCAGCTTCCTCTCACTCTCTCGTCCCTCACTCACTCACCAGGACTCCTCAATAGCCACGATCACCCTTCCAATTCTCTCAATTTCCTCCCTCTGTTTCTCTCTGTGTGTGAAGAACAAGAAGGCATAGCACGGGTGCACCCCAAATAATTGGGCCGTGAATGCGCAGGATTCCACCAGAATCCTCTACACACATGCCACATGTCACAATCCACTCCACACACTCCCACATGGCCCAATCCCAGCCGTCCATTCCTTTCCTCTGTGCACAAATCCCAATGTGCCACAAAGACCAAAATACCCTTATTTTTAACTCATTTTTACGGTTTTGCCACTACCCTTCTAGACCCGTAATTAACACCTCGTAAGTCCGATGAATACGTGCCGCCTGTCATTGAACTCAGGACGACGAGATCTACCTAACCATCCTAGGTCAACGTACCAAAACCCGTTTCTACGAAAAGTCAACTATTCCCCTTAATTTAGTCAAATTACGGTTATGCCCTCAACCTTCCGAACATCACAACTTCCTCCTCGGATGTCGAAATCGGGCGTGCCACCTGCCGATGGATTCGTGACGTCCTAAACTACGTCCTGGTCACTGGTCAAAGTTCATCCGACCACCCGAACTAAAAGTCAAGGTTTTTGCCCAAACCAGGGGCACCAATTAGCCTCACTAATCATACCTTAATCAGTCTACTAATCCTGGCTTCCGGGACGGGTTGTTACACAGAGCCACGGCGGTGCAAGGCCATGGAAACCCGAAAACCTTAGGTAATTATTCAAAAATCCAAACTTCGGTTTTATTGATTTGTATTCGATTCTAAGGTTTAGGTTAGGTTTCTGGGGACCTTAGGACGAGTTTAGGATTTTTTTCGTGGCTTGGGTCGGCCTGGAATGGGCAGTGGACGGCGGAGGTACTCACCCCCGCCATAGTCGAGCTTGGAAGGTACAGTTTTGGTGTTTTATTCTGTTTTAATTAGCTAGAATGATAGGAAATAGGATTATGATGATATTAGGATTAAAAGGAGATGAAATGGACCTAAAATGGTCCAAAACCCAGAGAAAACGGAGGTTGAAGACGGGTGAACAGTGTCGTGAACAGTAAAAACTGGTTCAGTTGGAGGTAGGAGACGATGAGCAGTGTTTTCGACCTTCAAGGGGCGCGTGGGCCATAATTTGGGAAAGTGTTCAACATATAAAATCTTCTATTCGCTGTAACGAAGATTTTGGGACTAGTTTCGTGTCAATCGGACATCGTTTCAATAGGTTTCGGGCTGTTGGAAGGTTTAGGGTCGGTTTAAAAATAGTTAAAAGTTCGGGAAAATTACGGGGGCTTTAATGGGAGGGTAATTAAGTAGTTAGTAACCTTCTATTAAAATTTAGACAAGTTTGGGAGTCCCGGTGATGGTAATCGGCTCTGGAGAGCCTATGACACGGAAATCAAGGCGGCAGCTCGGACGGTTTGTGAGTGGACCTTGTTTTCTAAATTTGTGCATGCATAAATGTTTATTATATGTTTTAAATACTTGTTTGTGATGCCATGAGTACATTTGGATGTGTGGTTACGTATAGGCACGTATTTCGAGGTTTTGGCCCTATACGGTGCCTATACGGGTCTCTATGTCTTTATTGGTCTAAATGAAATGGTTTTGGATTTCTAAAAGGATAAACTTGGGTATGAGACCCATTTGGTTTTGTCTCCGGCATAGGATGCTATTTACGACCTTCGAGTCTAAATCGTGGTCGCGACGGGTGCTATGTGCACGGGGATCGACTATACGAAGCTCGCCTCCTGATTGGGATGTGTTCCTTTCGGAGTGGTCACGATGCACGATTCGTGGTCGGACAGCTTGGGGAGGCTCGACTTCGGAGTGCGGACGGTTCAGAATATCGATCGGTGATGAGTGCACCATGATCTTGTGGTGGTCGCGTCGGTTGATACGTTCACGGCGACATACCAGGATTGAGTGCGGTCCTGGATGGATGGTTGCACGCATCACTATGATCGGAGTCGTGACTGACCCTTAGATATCGGCCACGGTGCCCAGTTGAGTCATATGTTCGGGCACGAGACCCAGTTGTTTTACACTGATGATTTCGGGTCAGGGACCCTGGATGGATTTCCAAGTTCATGACGGTTTACGGGAACCGGCATGAACTCTGGAAAGGTCATTGTGGTTCATGACGGTTTATGGGAATCGGCATGAACCTTTGTCAGGTCATTGTGGTGCATGACGGTTTATGGAAATCGGGCATGGATGTTATCTATATGTATATGATGGATCATGACGGTTCAGGGGAACCGGGCATGAATGTTTATGTTATGTATATATATATATATGTTCATATACCTTCCTTTACTTCTATTATCTCCTCCGGGGAGGGTCGTTGGCCTGGGTGGACCCCGGAGTAGTCACGGAGCACTGACTGAGTGGGAGTTGCCCCCGTTGGGTGCTTTACTCTCAGGAAGGCTGGTACTATAACCTCGGGTAGGGTCGGTGGTCTACGGACATTGACCTTGTCTTTGAGAAGACTCGAATTGAGACCTGGGTAGCACGCGCGTAGCTTTGGAAACCGTGACAGGATTGGTTGTGTGAATTATATGTGTATGTGATATAAATATGATATATGATATGTGGTGTGTACATGTGTGCACAGGATTTGAGCAGTGGCTCGTGTACTTGGTTTCAGTATGGTTATGGTTTTGGGCTGAGTCCCTTATTGGTCCCTTATGGATTTGGGCGGTGGCCCGTATGATCGTTTTCATTATGGTGCTTTCAATCTTGGTTTTGGGCTTAGTTCTCACCTATGGTTTTTCTGGTTAACTGGTGTTCGAATGCATGCATGCTTTTTAGTGAAGGGTACCAATGTCTTCTTATGGAAATGTTTTTATAAAGTCTTGTTTTGTCCACTCACAGCTTTTAATGTTTTGACTGCCCTTCAGGTTGACATCAGATGTGGACTGTAGCAAAGACCGAGATATCACATACCTCCTCCGGATCCTGGCGTACTCTGATAGCCCGGGAGGGCAAAGGTCGAAAATATCCCTTATGTGACACTTCGTGTCAGACGGGAGCAAGGTCATCCCGCATTAATCCCGGGGGGGATTGGGATGGGTCCTGTCATCCATAAACACAAATCCTACCGAAAAACCATTTCATAGATCCAATAGTCCATATTTACCACATAACCATTTCCAGCATCCTAAATGCCTAGCGTCCCAGACGCTTGACTTCCCAAACGTCCTATCTCACGGTATAAGCAACGCGTGCTGCCTGGGGTCTCACCGGGTCCATATCTCTGACATCCCAAATGTCTGACATTCCAGACGTCTAATCATAACAATCCTGCTCCTGAGTCACTATACGGTCTGGTAGCTCTGTCTAATGACCCATTGCAGGCAATGCACCGTGACTTCCCCAGTGTCCCAGACACCTGGAGGAGACCATCACATATCTTCATATCAAGATGGTATATGGAAAACAGTTTAACAAAGTAATTTCAAAACATCTCAATGGGCCCTGCCTGAAATCTCCATAAAACATCACAAATCCATTTAGGGTCCCCGACCCGAAATCACGTTTATGAAACATAGGGTCCCAGACCCGAAATCACATTAATAAAAGTCAACTAGGCCTCATGCCCGATTTCGTAAACCACTGGGCCCCGTCCCGATCACAAGACTCAAAAGGGTCTCAGTCCGATTTCGTAAACCAACTGGACCCCTGGCCCGATTACATAATTCAAATGGGTCTCGTGCCCAAGTTTATATTTCCAAAACCAAAACCATGCCATAGAACTATTATTAAACTCAGAACCACATAGCAACATAAACTCGTAAACCTCGAAATACGTGTAAATATGAGTTTACCTCGAAATACGTGCAATCATATAATCCACCAGTGTCACAATCATCATCATAGAAATCACGTATATAAAACATATAAAATAGTTATGCATGCATAGCATTTATAAAACCAAAAGTCCACTCACAGACCGTCATACGTTTCCGCCTCGATACGCTTGACATAGGCCTTCTCTGGCCACACCACTATCACCGGGACTTCCAAACCTGTCCCAATCACACTAAACGGTCACTAACCTCTTCATTAACCTCTTAAAAAAGCCCCGTATTTTTTCTGAATTTACTTTTTTTAAAAATCGATTCAAAACCTTCGGACACCCCGAAACATATCGAGACGGTGTCCGATCGACACAAAACCAGTCCCAAAATGTTCGTTACATCAAATAGATTAAAAGTGATGTTGAAAGTTTCCCCAAAATACCCTTCACGCGCCCCCACGAGCCACCGCAAGCGGCTACGCGTGAAGCCCATGCGCGATGAACAGTGTTGTTGTCTTCCTCTGGTGAACCGGGTCACTGGTTCGAACCGGTTCAGTCGAACCGTTGAACCGACCCAGTCGATTCTCAGCCATTCCTCAATCAATTTCAGTGATTTCAATTCCCACAAGTTCGTCTAATTCTAACTAAGAGTTTTATGGAATTAAAAACAAGAAAACTCTTCTAGATCCTTACCTCTGAACATAAACTCGTAGCCCATATTTCCGATCATCCTCCCCGTCGATTTAGACCATCCTTTGCCTCAAAAACACGTCCATCGTGCTCGTCTCTGTCCCTAAAATCACACTTAAACCAAAAGAACAGCCCCTACACATTACGAGTGCGAGTTCCAAATTTGGATAAATAAGGGGTTTCGGGTTTTCGGATTCACAGCCTATCTCCGTCGTGCTCAGCTCACCACCGTCTTCCTTTCTGTCTCTCAGTCCCTCACACAAGCCCATGGATGCAAAAAATGATGGTGGTGTGGTGTGTCGTATGTTTTGTGTCTTCGCGGTTTGAGGGATGTCGAGAGAGAAAGATGGAGTTTTATGATGAAGGATCAGATGGGATGGAAAAGGATGGTGCATATGCACTCCTGATAAGGAAGTGGACGGCTGAGATTAATGGAGGAACATAAATTATATTTTAATTGACTAATGGGGACATGATCCACAATTTAAGGAAAATGGAGTGTGGGATGAGTGTCACTTGTCACTCATCCAAGGGTCCAAATTAATTTCGTTTTAAAATCAAATTATATTATTATATTATTATTTTAATTCAAACATCGGTTCGTTCGGTTAATCGATTTTACTTCCGTGATCATAACTTCTCCGTTCGACGTCCGATTTCAGTGTGCCGACTGTCTATGGATTCGTATCAACTCGATCTACGTAACGATCCTCAGCCCTCGGCCATCGGACCTCCTGGGTAAATAGTCAACATTGTGCCCACTTTTCAACCAAATGACCAAAGTACCCCTTGACTTCCGAACGTCATAACTTCTTCCTCGAATGTCGGAATCGGACATGTCACCTGTCTATGAACTCGTGACGTCCTGAACTACGTCACAGCCATTGGTCAACGTCCTTTTGACCGCTTGAAATAAAAGTCAATATTTTACCCATGCCTAGGGGCAAAACTATCATTTTGCACATTTCGTCCGATTTCACTCAACTAATCCCCAATTAGTCATTCTAACCCATAATTAATTAATATTTCATCCCTGTATTCGGGACGGGTTGTTACATACCCCACACATATTATCTTCTCTTAGATTACATGTTTAAGCGTGATGTGCCCTCCCTTAAACAACTATTATCGATGGTGCGTGATAATGCATGAAACATGTGTAAATTGCGGCTACTTTGTGTATAAACTTTAAGCATAAATTTTGACAGAGTTTTAGGACCTTAGGAGGTAAATTGGACGTCCAAAAACAATGAGAAAACAACTATTTATATCCCCTAACATCTTCCCTAGCATCTCCATAAAAGAAAGGGAAAAGAAAAAACAAAAACAAGAAGGAAAACTCCTTAGCCGTGAAAAACTAGTCTTTACCGCATTTCTTGATCCGTAATGAGTAAGGAATCCTTTTCCTTCCTTCTTTCCACTTCTTGACTTCATCTTTGACTAGGAATTGAATTAGTATCTTTCCCAATTAGATCACACGCCCTAAAATAAATGAAAGGGATAAAATTACGACTAGGGAAGTTAATTAACCCTAGCCGTGTACAAGGTTGTTTCTTGATTTCCAAGAAACTTCCTTTTCCTTGTTTCTTTCATCTTTAACTTCAAGATTTGACTAGGACATCTTTAAGCTTCCTTATCCAAGTTAATTCACATTATTCCTCATTAATAAGGGAAGAAAAATTTATCCAAAGGTTACTTGATGCACAAGTAATCACCCTAAAACACCTTAATCGCAATTTTGGAAGGAATTGGGGACTTAGCTGCAATTTTGAGGATCTTGGGGGATATGGGATGTGCAAATGGGAGATGATGTGATCCTTTGTGAGCCCTTGATGAGTTCCTGAAGATATAGCCTTGGAATGATCACATTTCAATGCAAAACACGATTTAAACCTCAACTAAACAATCTGCACAAACTTCACAAAAGATATCATTTTCCCCTACTGTTTGAATGATTATAATCAAAAGATAAGTAAAAGGGAGTAGAAATATCATTGAAATCATGCTCAATTCGTGACTTATTAGTGAACTTGCTCCAACCTTCTCTACTACCACATTCTGATCATCTTTAAGACCATTGGGATCAAATTCAGCAATTTCATGGTCTATATAATTCTGAAACAGAGTATCATCCATGTCTGTCATTTGAATACCATGTTCTTCTATGTGTTGTACAAACTCAGTGTCAACTAACTCTGGATCAAGCTAATCCTGTTCTTCACTATCTGCATCTTCTAGCACTTTCCCTTTTCCTTTACTTATATTTATAATATCTGCATCCTCTGCCCTCTCAGCAGCTTCAACTCTGTCCACATCTTCAACTTGTTCCACGGTTTTAACTTCTCAAGGCAACCTAATTTCATATCCACCACCACATCTTAATTATATAAGGAATACCAAGCCTTTTGATATAATATATTCCTTACAAAGCTGGAACAAGTGTCCATCACCATTCAACTTGTAACGACTGGGATTTTGAGGAAACGTGAAATTGGAAAATTTAAGGCGTAAAGGACGATTTTGCCCATAAGTCTAAGAGTTGACTTTTTCTGTCAAAGTCAAAATGTTAACTTTTTGATCGGCATGGGTTTTGGCGATTCCAAAAATCTCATTAGAAAGGTCCCGGTCTCCCGAGTACGTTGGCAGTTGGTATGCTGGAAAAAAAGATCGGACGATTATGTTCTGGGTCTAAACTACATAGGGGCAATATGGTAATTTTTCAAGGAAAGGTATTTTAGTCATTTTTCTTTGTGAGATTTTTGTTGTGGTCCAATTGGACAGGGACAAGTGCCATTTATCTATTATGGGAGTGTGTCATCACCTTGTGTGTGCTGAGTTATATGTGAGTGTGTGTTGTGTGTGTTTTAGTGCACACGGCCGAGAAAGAAAAACAGTGAAAACGTAGAAGAAAGTAGAGGAGAAGAAGTGAGGAAAGAAAAGGAGAGTGAGACCAGAGAGAAGGGAAGTTAGAAGAAGGAAGAAGGTTGTTCATGGCCTGAGAAGGAGAGAAATGTACATGAACCCGTGAAGGGTATTTCAGGTTTGTAATTGGTTGATCCAGTTTTCGACCAAGAAGCTTGGAAACAAGGTTTCTGTCAACTCCCCTGAGTTCCTATGACCTTGATAAGGTCTTCAACTTTCAATTTGGGCATTGAAACCACTTAGAATCGAAAAAAAAAAACTGTTGGCCAAAAAGTAAGGGGTTGAGTAGTGGGTTTATACATGTTTTATTCAAGTTTTGTTTATATAGATCCCTTCCTAATTTAGTGTAAAACGTTTTGGTCATAATAGAATTGAAAATGAGTGGAAAATGAATGAAATAACCCGGGTTGGGTCGCTGGGTCTGGCGACCCCAAAAACTAGCAAAACGGGTTGGACAAAGGTTGGGGACGATGAACCGTGTCCCCTAGTGTGTGGGCTTCACGAGCAGCCGCTTCAGGCGACGCATGGGGGTGCATGCTAGAAAATCTGAACATGCGCCCCACATGTCTTTTGATGTTTTCAATGTTACAAAAATTTTGGCACAGATTTTGAGTCGATCAGACATCGTTTCAGTGTATTTTTGGCTGTTTATGGATCGTTTTAAATCCGTTTAAAAATCTCAAAAAATTATGGGATTAAAGTATAAGATCTTTGGGATGGTTGATAACCTTCAGATGTGAATTATGACAGGTTTTGAGATTCCCAGAATTTACGAAAAAACGTGTAAAGTGGGATTTGAAGATGCAGAGGTGTGTGAGTAGACTTTCTTTCCCCTAAACTATTATGCATGCATATTTATATGATTTAAATGGTTTTCTATATGATTTTGGTGATATTTGAGTGATTGATTATTTTATATGAATTTCAGTGATTTTATGAATATTTAATTAATATTATTTTGCACGTTTTTTAAGGATTTTCGTAAACTATGTTTCAAACATCGTTTTGATGGTGATATCGAATTAGGTGTGATTTCTAACATGAGATATGGTGATATTGAATTCTTGGTGATTTTCTTATGATTTCTGGATGTTTTTCGAAAGTAATTTGATGGCATGTTTTACGATGTGTGATGGAGTGGTGTTTTGGGCTTAGGCCCTGGTTTCCAAAATTAGATTCTGATTATGATTTGGTATGTGATGTGAGTATATGTTATTGGTATTGATGATGTAAATTGTGGTGATAATTTTGAATTGGACTTGGGTCGGTTATATGTGATGATGCTTATTGGTTGTTTTTTTAGCCTCAGATGTCGAGTAGGGGCTCCGAATCTTGAGACTAGTATTGTGTATGATTGTGATTTTATGGATTGGATGTGTCTTAGACATTGAGCTCAAGGCTCCAGTTCCTGAGATTGTATTGTGATGACTCAGACGTCGAGCATGGGGCTCCGGTTCCCAGCGAGTGTGTGTGTGATGATTAATTTTGTGGTTTTGTAGTGATGTTGAGTTGAATTTGTGTGAATTATGTGATAATATTGGCTATGGATTGATTGTGCATTACTGGTGTGACTTATGATGAGTAACCTTCCTCGTAATGTGTGTTGATAGATTTTGACAAGACCCATGCCAATCCCCCTGGGATTATCGTGGGATGTGCTCTGCTCCCGTCTGACAATCATACTTAAAATACCAAAAATACCATTTATGGGCTTAAAAGTGAACGAAGTTCAACTACAACATTGTCAAACAAGGGATAAGTATCTACAACATAAACGAGCATATGTGCCAGTACATTACAAGTACCAAAACCTAACCCCAAAGGGTTTTTAGGTGCGCAACGGTATCAGCCCATGCCTCTGTGTCACGGCCTGAAGGGTCAATAAAATAACCAAAATGTGAGTGGATCAAAAATAAGTATTTCCGAAATACAATTTAAGAACAATAACATTTTCCCCTCCGTTTTATAAACATGCATGCATTTAAATCAAATCGTATGAAAGTAATTCAAATCGTATATATAGGTATATTTAGACACACATATCAGTAAAACACAATATAACCAATCCTTGACATCCGCAATGTCTATAACCAATACCAATCACGATTTCCAATGTTACGCGGGACACAACCCATCCCAATCCCCCCGGGATTAATGCGGGATGTGTTATGCTCTCGTCTAACTCACGTGTGACATGCACGTGTGACACGAAGGCTAGACAAGAGATACCCAAACCTTAGCCCACTCGAGCTTCCAGAGTGCTCCAAGATCAGAGGCGGAGTGTGATTTCTCGGTCTTTACTATAGCCCGCATCCGCGATCAACTTGAAGGACATTAAAAATCATAAAAGCTGTGAATGGACGAAAATAAATAATTTAATAAAAACTCATTTCATCAAGAAGACATTTATGCCCTTCACTTAAAAAAATCATGCATGCATACGAAAACCAGTTCAATTAAATATAATAAAACGTTTATAAAACCAAAGCCATTTCCTTTCTCAAATCATTAGGGCCTTAGCCCAAAACCGTAAAATCAAATCATGTGGTAACTCAGCCCAAAACCGTAAATCCAATCAAGTGGGTCACTGCCCAAATCCATAAACACATAAATACTAATTCATGAATCCAATAAATCTATAATCCAAATATCGATCCTTGGCATCCCAGATGCCTAGCGTCCCAGACGTTTGGCGTCCTAGATGTCATATCACGGTCTAAGACTACGCATGCTGCTCGAGGTCTCTCCGGATCTATCTGTGGCATCCCAGATGTCTAACGTCTCAAACGTCTAGCAATCCTACTCCTGAGTCACTATACGGTCCGGTCCCTCCGTGCAATGACCCCTCGCAGGTAATGCGTCGTGACTTCCCCAGTGTCCCAGACAGCTGGAGGAGACCATCCACATATCCTTATATAAGGATGGTATATGGAAAACATGTTATAAATCATTTCAAAACATCTCAAAGGAGCCATGCCAGGAATTTCGATAAAACCATCGTAAATCCATAAATTCAGTTTACCAAATCCAAATCCATTTGGGGTATCTGAACTCGAAATCACATCTATAAACCACAAAGGGGACTCACGCTCGATATCATAACCAACTGGGCCTGTAGCCCGATCATGTAAACCAAATGGGCCTCCAGCCCGATATCTCATTAAATCAAAGGGACTTCAAGTCCGATGGTTTATAAACCAAATGGGTCCATGCCCGATTCCATATAAAAACTATACGCCTCAAAATACGTGGAAATATGTAAATACCTAATACCACAAATATACGTATTTAAGGCATTCAAAACATAGATATAAAACATACAAAATAGTTATGCATGAATCATATTTATAAAACAAAAGTCCACTCACAAACCATCCTTACTGTCGCATCGATATGCATGCCATAAGCCTTTTCGAGGCTAATCCACCATCTCTGGCACTTCCGAACCTGTCCAAATCATACCCGAAGGTCACTAACTATCTATATAAGTCGATAGGATAAAACCCCAAAACTCCCGAAAAATTCAACATGTCTTGAGGTGAAAAATCTCGAAATTCGCACTCACATGCCCCCACGTGAGTGGACAACGCAAAAGTCAACATTGTCGACGTTAGTAAAGTCAACGTTGACATCACGTCGGACACTTGACATCTGACATGTGTCAGACCTGACATGATGACGTTATCAGATGATGTCATCACTAACGTCATCTCGTCCTTGACTTCCAGCCGGATCCTACAATTTGGGTCGCACAGACCCACGACCCGACCCGACCACCATTTCACAATTTCTCAACCGATTTCGATGGGATTTCTTCCTACGAGATCGTCCCAGCCTACCTTATCAATCTATGTGATCTAAAACTATAAACTTGAATTGAAATACCTGCTTGGAAGATGGACAGTAACCAGCCAATTTCCTCATCTGTTTCCAGCCATCTCAAACCACCTCTAGTCTTGAAATCGAGTCCCCTGAGCTCGTATGATCCCCCAGAACCTTGTCCAAACCATTAAAAAAATCAATACAAGTTCAAACGAAACTTTCCATTTTTGAACTTAAACAGGGTTTACAGGTTCTGTTTCTCACCTCGCCGCCGTGATCACCTTCGTGGCCACTATCACAATCATCTCAGTATCCTCTCCAACTTTTATTCACGGCCCAGTCACATTAGATGTGGTTTAAGGGATGTGTGTGAGGGTTGGGTTACACTGGTGTGAGTTTCACGGGTTTGAGAGATCAGAGAAGGGTTACTGATAAAGATGAAGATAAGCCCCAAATATTGGGGTTTGGGACAATGAGATGGGCAACACTCGTCACGCATCTTGTAGGTTATCCCCATATTTTTCTCCAATCAAATTATGCCACATGTCGAATTTCTCAGTTGTGTGTAATAGTACTATTTACTATTTTATCCCCATAACTTTCCCGTCGAACGTCCGATTTCGACGTATTGCTTGTCTACGGACTCGTAACATCCTAATCTACGTAACGGTCCTCAGTCCTCGTGCATTTAACTCCCCGAGTCAAAAGTCAACATTTTTCCCAATCTCAGGGGTAAAACAGTCAATTTACACTGTTAGTCCAAAATCTCTAGACTAATCCTCGATTAGTCACACTAATTCTTAATTAATTATTAATTAATCTCGAAATTCGGAACGGGTTTTTACAACGCATGCAACTCAGGGTCTCATTTCTGAGTACCTCCTCAAGATTCAATTCAACGACGTCCGGGGTGATATCATAATGGGGTGCCTTCTCCAGATCTACCACGTCCGGGGTGATATCATAATCTCGCACTCCTAAACTTGAGCCTCTCCTTGGAGCTACTCATTTCAGGCAGGGCACTGTGACTACTCCAAGATCCTCGACGTCTGGAGGAAACTATCCAACTCACCAGGATGGTATATGTGGAACAGTAACCAAATACATTTGAAACCATTTTAAAACTGTTTATGTCTCAAATCGAGTCAAAACACTATTCAATTAGGCCTATGTTCGAGACATAACTCTTACATGTCTTTTCCACAAAAATTATCCGAAAACAATGTCCATAGCTCATTTATAAATCTCGATTTATCCAAACCGATCATACCAGATCGCCATTCAAATCCATTAAAATGTATTTTTTCTTTCCAATTTACCGTTTGACTCTAAATATAAGTCAAATCGTTACTCAACTGAGTCGCAAGCCCAAAACATCATTTTCACGTAAATCCGTAAAATAGTTCATAACCCAATGATTAAATCCACAACATCATCAAATACGATATCAAAGAATTTCAACTTAAATCATATAATAAAGCATTCAAAACAGTTACGCATGCATTTTAGTTATAAAACAAAAGTCCACTCACACTTGGTCTACGCTGCGCGCTCAACATCCGCACTGTGATCTCGCCAAAGCTAGTCCAAAATATCTGGTCCTGTTCAAATCACATCTGAGGGTCAATAATGTTCTATACAAGTTAATACACTAAACCTTCATAAATCCTGATATCGGAAATGCGTTCCGAGGCTAAAAACCACTAAATAACCTATCAAATGGTCCCCAATTGACCTGAAACTACTACTATTGGATTAAGATCGTTGAAACCTTTCAATAAAGATCAGTTTAACCTCGAAATTCGTGTCCACCAGCCCCCACATGCTGGTCAAAGATCGGTCAATCCTGGTTATTGCCGATCAATGCTGGTCATCGCTAGTCTATGACAGTCAACGCTGACGTCATGCCGACGTTAGCCTGATAGGTCTGACACCTATCAGGGCGAACAATTGTTAGGTTTGACACCTGCCACGTGGCATACCCTGACTAGTGCCACGTGTCTCTGACACCTCTGACACACTACCACATAACATCACCCTACTAGTCCACATGTTCTGATAGTACTGATTGGACGTGCCACATCAACTCCCACATATGCCTGATAGGTTTTGACACCTTGCCATGTGGCACCACCCCATTGGTCCAGATGGTCTAACATGTTGACGTGGACCTAACACGCCAGCTACTAACTGGGTCTAATAGCCTACCACGTGGCATCACCTGATTTGCCACATGGACTGACGGGTCTGACAGATGATGACGTGAAGTGCCACATCATCATCGTCAACCCCTGGCTAGGTGGACCCATTTCTCTGTAACGGTTTGTTTGACCCGCGACCTAGACCCGACCATATCTCACTCATTCCTCAACCATTTTAACCCATTTTTCTTCCTACATGCTCGTAATATACCTATCAATGGATCTCTTGACTCAAAATCATCAAACAATGCCTAAATATACCTATTCGAGCTTGATGATTTTCGGTTGAACTTCAACCTTGATTTCTAGGCAGTTCCAGTAGCCAAAACTCATCCTTTTAGTTCCTTTGTGTTCGTATAGTCCCTAGGAATCAATTCTACACATTAGAATTGCCCAACAAACCCTTTAAATCCAACTTCAAATTATTGAATCCTACGGCTTACCTCTCAGCTTTCCTGCCACCGTACACGGTTTTCCTCGTCGTTGCTTTCTTCCTCTTCATCTTAGATCACTCTCTCAGTATCTCTTTTACTCAGACAATAAAGGTGAATGGTTGATGGTGGTGGTGTGTGTATTTTTGGTCTCAGGTACAAAGAAATGAAGAAGATGAAGATATGTATGATGCATGAATTTTGGGTTAATGGGCCAATGAGATGAGTAACACTTGTCACTCATCCATTAGCCCACCTCAGATATTTTAGACCAATAAATATCTGCCAACTGTACATTCCTCGTAATGCGCGAATAGTATGAGTTTTCTTCCGTGACCCGTAATTTTCCCATCGGACATCCAATTTCGACGTGATGCTTGTCTACGGACTCATGACGTCTTGATCTACACAACTGGCCTTGGTCAAAGTCCAAATAGTGTCCTGGGTCAAAAGTCAATATTTTCCATGTCTAGGGGCAAAATGGTCATTTTACAATAAATTTCCGAATTTACATTTTATTTAAAATGTAACGACCCGTCCCGAATATTGGGATTAAGTATTAATTAATTATGGTTTAATATGACTAATCCCGGATTAGTTGAGAGAATTCGGACTGACAGTGTGAAATGACCGTTTTACCCCTGAAATTGGGCAAATGTTGATTTTTGACTCGGGAAGTCAAACGTACGAGGACCGAGGACCATTATGTAGATCGAGACGTTGTGAGTACGTAGATAAGCGACACATCGAAATCGGAGGTTCGACGGAGAAGTTACGGGTCTAGAACGTTTTACGATACTATTCATGCAAATCGAGAAAAGGACATGTGGCAGGTTTGGATTGGATTGGAAATATGGGTGGACCAATCAGTAAGTGACACCTGTCCCTTATCTGATTGGCCCATTCCCTCACACGGTGGGATATTTGTTCCCTCGATCGAACATTTCTTCATTTTCTTCCCAAAACTCGTGAGCCGTGCAATCCCATCCCCTATGCCCATTAAAACCTCATTATCTGGGCTAAGTATGTGAATGAAAGTGAGAGAGGGAAGGGAGACGAGGCTGGTGGTGGCCACGGTTCGAGCCGTCGTGGACAGCGGCCAGCGAAACCATGATAGGTGGGTTTGATGTTTCAAAAATGGTAAGTTGTGTTTTTGAGTTTGTTGAAGGATTTTGTTAATGGAAAAGTGTTTTGAAGGTTGCTAGGAGGCTAATGGACGTGGAACGGTGGCTGATGGTGGCTGGAGGCAAAGGAACCTACGGGGGGAAGTTGGCCGGTTCAAATTTCAAATTGAAAGGAATGTTTTTGGACTTGGTTTTCATGTTTTGAAACCATAAATAGATTAGGAATGATTAGAGGAAAGTTTAGGAATGAAAATGGATGAAAATGGACTGAAAACACGAGAGATATGGAGGCGAACCGATCACACAGGTCGAGTTGGACCGGCTGAACAATCGAACTGGACCGGACCGGTTCATTGCGAAGACAGGGATGATGAACAATAGGCGCTTGAGGCTCACGCGCAGCGCCTCTAGGCAGCGCTTGGGGGCGCTTTGGAGACTTTTTTGGGAAGTTTTCAACATGTGAAATCATCTATTAGATGTAACGAACATTTTGGGATGGGTTTCGTGTCGATCAGACATCGTTTCGATATAGTTTTGGGTGTCCGAAGGTTTAAAGTCTATGTAAAATACTTTTAAAAATTCGTGAATTATGGGGATTTAATGAGAAGTTAATGAGGTAGTTAGTAACCCTTTCGTATGATTTGGACAGGTTTGTAAGTCCCAGTGATAGCGATGTGGCTGGAAAGGGCATATGGCACGCGTATTGAGGCAGCAACGTAGGACGGTTTGTGAGTGGACATTGTTTTCTAAATTGTGATGCATGCATAACTGTTTTATATGTTTTATATATGTGATTTCTATGATGATGACTATTGTATTTGTGATTTACATATTTGCACATATTTCTAGGTTTATGGTTTTACTGTAGTTTTACGTGCTTGTGGTTTCAGTGATGGTTTGATGAAATGGTTTTGGTTGTGGAAAGATGAACTCAGGCATGAGACCCATTTGATTTATGAAATCCATGAGGCCCAATTGTGATTTATAAATGTGATTTCGGGTCGGGGACCCTAAATGGTTTTGTTGTAACGACCCGTCCCGGAAATTAGGGTTAAGACAGTGATTAAGATGGGATTAATGAGTTAATTGGCGTTTAGCTGGTTACTTTTGGTCGGTTAGCGTAGCATGACGATTTTGCCCCTGGTTTGGGCCACTAGTTGACTTTTAGTTCGAGTGGTCAATTGGGTATTGACCGATGACTGTGATGTAGTTTGGGACGTCACGAGTCCGTAGACAGGTGGTACGCCCGATTCTGACATCCGAGGAGGAAGTTATGATGTTCGGAAGGTTGGGGCATTACTGTAATTTGGCTAAAATAGGGGGAAAAATTGACTTTTCGTACGATCGGATTTTTAGACGTTGACCTAGGACCGTTAGGTAGATCTTGTCGTCTTGAGTTCGATGACAGACGGCACGTATTCATCGGAGTTGGGATGTGTGCATTACGGGTCTAGAAAGGTAGTGGTAAAACGGTAATTTGGACTTAAAAGGAAGGGCAGTTTGGTCTTTTGTACTTTGGGCTTGGTGCAGCCGGATTTGGACAAGTGTCCAGGGCAGAGAGGAGATTTTTGTGTGAGGCTTGAGGGGATGGTGACACGTGGGGCTTGGCTAGAGGGTTCTAGTGAGTGCACGGGTGTTTCAAAATCGTGCAGGTGTGTGTGTGTGTGCCCGTGTTTGTGTTCGAACCAGAGAGAAACAGAGACTGAGAGATTGGGAGAATTGATCGATGACTGTGTGTGTTTGTGCGAATTGGTGAGTGTGTAAGTGACTAAGGGAAGCTGAGAGTGTGAAGATTGCGTGGTGGTGAGGATTGCTCGTGTACAGGAACGGGTGTGAGAAAGGGGAGAGTTCACGGGAAAAACAAAGAGAACAGAGAGGAGTTTGGGTGGTGGTGTGGCCGTGTGCTGTTCGTTTGGGCTCGACAAGGGGCGAGGACGACTCTGTGGACTCCAGGGAGTGCGGCAGTGAGCACAGCGACGATCGACGACAGGTAATTTCTTCTTGTCGTTCTTTTGCTCTGTTTTGGCCGTGAACTTCAAACCAAAAGTCGTGGCTTTTGGGGTTGAGTCGATGGTTTTGGTGAGTTGGGTGAGACTCAGGGAGGTCCTAGGAAACGTCTAGTGTTGCCACCGTGACGGGGGAGGATGTAGGTGGTCGGATCGTGAAACAGGGGACAGTTTGGGTTTTGGCTTCGAGCTTGAGTCGACGGGTTAGAGACGGTGTCGTGGTGTTTGAGTGAGGGGGATAGGTTCCTTAGGATTGGACGATGAAGAGGGTGAAGAAAGGGTGGAAAACGGAGACGGGATGGCGGAGAACCGGGAACGCCGGTTCAGACCGGTTCATGTGAGGTAGACGACGGTGAACAGTACCCTATGTGCAGGCGCGTGAGGCCACGCGCAGCCACTTTGGGTCGAGCGTGGGGGTGCGGGCGACGGAGTTTGGGAACTCGGACATATCCCAAATCCACTAACTCCTGCAATTGAGTCTTGAGTTCTCGCAACTCGGCCGGCGCCATCCGGTATGGTGCCTGGGATATAGGTCGGGTACCCGGGAGTAGTTCAATAGTAAACTCGATCTCCCGCGATGGTGGCAATCCAGGTAAGTCTTCCGGGAACACATCCGGAAACTCACGCACCACCGGTATCTCGTCGATACCCGGAGTATCAACCTGATCCGACACGACATGCGCCAGATAATACTGGCATCCCTTCCGTAGAAGTTTGGTAGCAGTAAGTGAAGAGATCACTTCAGGAGGCGAACCGTCACGTTCCCCCTGGAAGATAACCTCCGTCAAACCCGGGCTTCGCAGAATCACTTGCTTGCTACAGCAATCGATGAGCGATCCGTGCTCCGACAGCCAATCCATCCCTAGGATTATATCAAAGTTGTGGATATCCAGAATAATTAAGTTTGCTGGTAAATCCACATCCTCAATTCTTACCGGGCACCTCCGAATCACCCGATTCACAAGGTACACGTTGCCCATCGGGGTGCCAACACCCAATTCGCAATCTAAAGCTGATACCACACAATCAAGCATACAAGCACAATTCTTCGAAATAAAAGAATGTGTATCCCCTGCATCCATCAATACACGTACAAGAAGGTTTAAGATATGTAGTGTACCTGTGACCACGCTTGGGGCAGTCCTCGCTTGCTGCTGGGTCATTGCAAATACTTGGGCCCTCGGCCCTCCGTTCCGTCCGCGCCCGCGCGCGCCACGCCCAGCACCACTGTCACCTCCTTGACCGCGACCTCCATTAGTGTGGGAAGCCGTGCTCTGCACCACACTAGAGCCCCCAGCGTCGTTCTTGGACAACTGCGGGCAATCACTGGCATAGTGGCCCTCCTCTCCGCAAGCAAAACAAGTTACTGGCCTCGGCCTGTCCGAATGCCCGCCAAAAGCACTGCTCCAAGATGAACGCTGCCCATAGTTGTATCCAGATCCTCTGCCCTGAGAGCCTCCACGTCGACCTGACCAGCCACGACCCTTGAAGGATGAGGGTGCTCCCCTGTAGCCCCCTCCCTTATTGTTCTTATGGACCGATGGTCCACGATGTGGGCGATCCTGACGTCGCCCCTCGCCCGAAGGTTGTCGTGTCTGGTGTGCCGCCAGACTGGCCTCGACACGCACCGCTGCGTCGACCATATCTCTGAGAGAAGCATGAGTAGCAGCAGTCACACTTGCCCAGATCTCCCCCCGGAGTCCAAGCTCGAACCTTTGGCATTTGTCCTCCTCCGTGCTCACGAATGATGCAGCGAACCGGGAAAGTTTCCCAAAAGTTTGCTCGTAGTCCGCAACGGACATGTCACCCTGCTCCAACCGCAGAATTCAGCATCCCTTGCCGCGCGGAACGATCGCGGGTAGTACTGGTCCAGAAATCTGGAACGGAAAGCTTCCCAAGTAGTGGTATGGACAGATCACCCAGACATTTCGAGTCCGTGCCACCACTGGTAGGCTCCTCCTTCCAGCAAGAAGGCCGCCAAGGTTACCCGTTCGCCCGGAGGGCAATGCATCACCGAGAAGATCCTCTCCCACTTGGTGATCCAATCATGAGCATCCTCGGGGTTTGATCCCCCGCAGAAAGGAGTGGCTCCCAAACGTTGAGCCCTTTCAATGCTCGCGCATTCCATCTCCCTTTCCAGATCCTCGTCAGGAGGCATAGATCAGATAACAATATTCTTAAAAGGCATAACCAACTGTCAAACGTATGAGGAATTCTCCTAGGAGGCATAACCAACTGTCAAGAGGCATAGATCAGATGGGACGTGCCCTGCTCCCGTCTGACACCCAATAATTCATACCAATTTTGACCTCAAAACCTCAAATGCATAAATAATCAAAATTAAAGTCATACAACAAATCCGAATTAAACAGATGTCAGACAAGGGATGAAATCCGAAATTACAAGTTGCGAGCACGACTCTAACAATACCCTGCGGGTACACCACCCAACAGGGGTTCAGGTACGCAGAAGTAGATCTATGCCTCAGCCTCAGGTTCCTCCTCTACCTCAGTATCACGACCTGGAGGGGTTACCAAAACATTAAGGGTGAGTGGACCGAAACTCAAGTTTATAAAATCGTTGATAAGTAAAACATATAATTTACCCCTCCTTTTTCCAAACATGCATGCAGCATCATTTAAAATCATAAATAATATAATATGAATAATAAGGCATGTAATAAAACCATAACCATAATTTTAGCCACTGCACTATACACTCCAATCCGACATCCCTGATGTCTGACGTCCAATAAGGTCACAATCACAAGGCTACGCGTGCCACTCGGGTCTCAATTCCGAGTTCAATCCCCGAACCCTGTTCGGTTACAGCATCCCCGATGCTTAGCATCATAGACGCTGGACGTTCTAGACGTCCGTGACCTCTCCGGGGTACCTCATCCGGAGGAGACAATATAATATGGAAGGATCTATACAGTGCAGTACCAAATACATTTTATTGATATCCACATGCAAACATATATGTATACATAAGTAAAATCTGAACCGATCGTTACGTTTCATCAAACGGGTCTCATGCCCAAATACCGTGAAACGTGCTACAACCGAAATCTCAATATCATCAAAACCATTTATAGATTCTAGCATGTGAACATATAAGTAAATCAGAAAACATTTAAGCATGCAAGGGTTTAATGAAAACAGGCCCACTCACTGTACGATTCCGCTGCGAATCTGCGCGTACGGACCTGAACCGAGATTATCGTACAATTCCTGTCAGTTCAAATCACATGTAAGGGTCACTACAAGACTTAAACGTTTAACCACAAAGTCCGAAATAGAAACCGGCCCGGGGAAACCGTTCCACACGTTTCCCGAGGTAACGGGCCCTAAACTGACCCATCAAAGCTTATCTCAGATCAACATGGTTAAATCACCAAAAATGTTCAGAATGATGAGAGGAACAAAAGTCATGTTGATCGTGATCGGAGATAAGGTCCAACGCGCCCTCATGCGCCGCCCAAAGTGGCTGCGCGTGAAAGTCACGCGCCTGACACTGTAGCTACAGTGTCACCTCCTTCACCCGTTTGTCTGTAATACGGGCCTGCCACCCGCGGCTTGACCCGGTTGAATACCCATCAATTCCTACTCGATTTCAATCCAATTTGATCCTAACATGTTCATTAACTATCCAATTTAGGTTCTGTGACAAAAATCAACCTCGACACATCCCTAAACGACCCATCGACCCGCGATCAACCAATCGAGTCAATCACCAGAACTTCCTGGTTTCAAACCCATTGTCCAATTAACTTCACAGGAAGCATAACAGGATCAAAACGAACCAAAATGAACAATCAATTGTGTCTGAAAGTACCTGAAGGTTGTCGTCCCAAGCTCTGCAACTTCCCTGTAAGCAGCAGCCTCCGTCCTAGCTCAACCGTGACTGTTAGCCTTCAATTTCGATGTGGTTGAGTTCCAAACACTCCCAGAAGACTAAACCAGGCCTTGGTTTGGTCCAACACTCACCAGAAATTAAAACCCGATTTTCCCTCCAATTTTGGCCGAAATGGTTTCTCTGGTTTTCCTAACCCGTTCTCAGTTATTTCTGCATCAGAGTGATGCTTACTTATGTCCTAATCAGTTTTAAACAAATTCAAGCCGTCCCAGAGGCTCGTGGGTGTCCAATTTGTCCACTGAAATTTGTCCCCCGAAAGCTTCGAATTTCAATTAACAATTGATCGTGCAGGTTTGGACGGTTCAGGCCACGTTCAAAAGCAAAAGACAGCCCAGACTTTCCAGCACTTATTGGCATAATCAATTGTGCACTGGACCACCGCACATGGTGGTGCCGTCCATGGTTCCCCCGCGGTTGCTACAATAACCAGGGAAAAAGACCAAAATGCCCCTGGTTCAATAATTACCAAAATGCCCCTCACTTCCTAGAACAGTAACTCAGCCATACGAAGTCCGATTTCGGCGTGCCGCCTGTCTACGGACTCAGGACGTCAAGACCTACCTAACGGTCCTGAAGTCGTGTGAAAATTAATTGTTAAACGAAAAGTCAACATTTTCGCCCTAACCGTCACCATTACGGTAACGCCCCTGAACTTCCGATAGTCATAACTTTTTCCCTGATCGTCCGAAATGGACGTGCCACCCGTCTATGAACTCGTGACGTCCCGAACTACGTCACGGTCATTGGTCAAGGTCCATTTGACCCACCAATCAAAAAGTTAACAATTTGGCCATACCATTAACAAGGGTAAAAACGTCAATTGATACATTAAATTACAATATTAAAGTCCTCGAATGTCCGGGGTGTTACAACCTTCCCCCCTTAAGAAATTTCGTCCCGAAATTTCAAAGAAACAAATGAGGAAATTGTTCTCGCATTTGAGCCTCAGGCTCCCATGTGGCTTCTTCCACATTCCGATTTCTCCAGAGAATCTTCATGAGAGGGATCGTCTTCCGACGTAGTACCTTGTCCTTCCGATCCAAGATCTGTACTGGTTGTTCCTCAAAGCTCAAATCCCCCCGTAGTTCGACAGGTTGTTCCCCAAGTACATGAGAAGCATCACGTACGTACTTCCGTAGCATCGATATGTGGAAAACATTGTGAACTCGAGATAGTTCCGGAGGTAGTGCCAATCTGTAAGCAACTCTGCCGATTCTCTCCACGATCTCATATGGTCCGATAAAACGCGGACTCAGTTTCCCCCGTCGACCGAATCGGATAATCCCCTTCCACGGTGATAACTTCAGGAAGACGAAATCTCCCACTTCAAATTCCAAGTCTCGAATCCGTCGATCGGCATAACTCTTCTGGCGATCCTGTGCCGCCTTCAATCTCTCCTTGATAACACAAACAGTTTCCAAGGTCAAGTCCATCAATTCCGGCCCTACAGCCGTTCGCTCTCCTATCTCCATCCAGCAGATAGGTGTCCTGCACTGTCGACCATACAGTGCCTCATAAGGTGCCATCCCGATGCTTGCCTGATAGCTGTTGTTGTAAGCGAATTCCATTAATGGCAAATGAGTATCCCAAGAGTCCTGAAACTGTAGTACACATGACCTCATCATGTCCTCCAGGGTCTGAATGGTTCTTTCAGACTGTCCATCGGTCTGTGGATGGAAAGCAGTACTGAAACGTAGGGTTGTTCCAAGAGTAGCTTGCAAACTCCGCCAGAACCTGGAAGTGAAACGCGGATCACGATCGAACACGATTGATTCCGGCGTACCATGCAATCGTATGATTTCCTTCACAAACAACTGAGCCAGTCGATTAGGTTTAAAGGTCTCCTGAACTGGCAGAAAATGGGCTGATTTGGTTAGCCGGTCCACGATCACCCATACTCTGTCCACTCCACTCTGAGTTCTTGGTAACTTAAAGACGAAGTCCATGGTGATGTGATCCCACTTCCACTCGGGAATCGGAAGTGGCTGCATAGCCCCATACGGTCTCTGCCGCTCCGCCTTAACCTGCTGACAGGTTAAGCATTTGCTTTCGAACTCGACAATATCCTTCTTCATTCCTGGCCACCAATAATGGTTCCGAAGGGTACAGTACATCTTTGTACCTCCCGGATGCATAGCATAGGCCGAACTATGGGCCTCCTCAAGAATCTCGGCCCGTAACTCTGCCACTGCAGGTACACACAAACGGCCCAACTTCACAAGTGCTCCATCGTCCCGGATGGTAAAATCCTGTCTCCCATCCGCATCGACCTCAATTCTGCAAATACAGAGTATCGGATCCTGAAGTTGTGCTTCGATAATCCGATCAATCAGTATAGGTCGTACATGGAAGCTGGCCAACAAAGCTCCATGTGCATCCGTACCCAAAATAACTCCCGCCTTTCGGAGTTCCACCAGTAAGGGAAGGTACACCATCCCCAGGTGTGCAACAGTTCCCGCTGATTTCCTGCTGAGTGCATCAGCCACCACATTGGCCTTACCTGGATGGTACTCGATCGTACAGTCATAGTCCTTCAGCAGCTCCAACCATCTCCGTTGTCTCATGTTAAGCTCCTTCTGAGTGAATAAGTATTTAAGACTCTGGTGGTCGGTGTATATCCGACACGTTGCGCCGAATAAATAATGTCTCCAGATCTTTAGAGCATGAACCACCGCCGCCAACTCCAAATCATGGGTAGGGTAGTTCAACTCATGAGTCTTCAGCTGCCGGGATGCATAGGCGATAACCTTGCCAGTTTGCATCAACACGCAGCCCAAACCTTGCAGTGAAGCGTCACTGAAAACCACAAACTCTCCACTGTCATCCGGCAATGCAAGGACAGGTGCAGTGGTCAATCGATCCTTCAACTCTTGAAAGCTCCGATCGCACTGCTCGTCCCAGATAAACTTCACTCCTTTCCGAGTCAAACGAGTCAATGGTGCAACAATTTTGGAGAAACCCTCCACGAATCTCCGGTAGTAACCTGCTAATCCGACGAAACTCCGCACCTCGGTCACCGTTGTCGGTCTAGCCCAGTTGGTTACCGCTTCTGTTTTCTGGGGATCCACGCAAATCCCATCCGTCGATATCACGTGTCCCAGAAAACCAATACTGCTTAGCCAAAACTGACACTTGCTCAGCTTGGCGTACAATTGTTCTTGTCTCAGCCTCTCCAAGACCAACCGTAGATGTTCCTCATGTGCACGGGCACTCCTCGAGTACACCAAAATATCATCGATGAACACAATCACGAACTTATCCAGGTAGGGTCGGAAGACCTGGTTCATCAGATCCATAAATGCTGCTGGAGCATTCGTCAAGCCAAAAGGCATAACCAGGAACTCGTAGTGTCCATAACGGGTTCGAAAAGCAGTTTTCGGAATATCCTCCTCCGAAATCCTCAGTTGGTGATACCCAGACCACAAATCAATTTTCGAGAAGCACTGAGCTCCCCGCAACTGGTCAAAAAGGTCATCGATCCTGGGTAGAGGATACTGGTTTCTCAGCGTCACCTTGTTAAGTTGTCGATAGTCAATACACAAACGGAGACTTCCCTCCTTCTTCTTTACGAACAACACCGGTGCTCCCCACGGTGAAGTACTTGGTCGGACATATCCCAAATCCACTAACTCCTGCAATTGAGTCTTGAGTTCTCGCAACTCGGCCGGCGCCATCCGGTATGGTGCCTGGGATATAGGTCGGGTACCCGGGAGTAGTTCAATAGTAAACTCGATCTCCCGCGATGGTGGCAATCCAGGTAAGTCTTCCGGGAACACATCCGGAAACTCACGCACCACCGGTATCTCGTCGATACCAGGAGTATCAACCTGATCCGACACGACATGCGCCAGATAACACTGGCATCCCTTCCGTAGAAGTTTGGTAGCAGTAAGTGAAGAGATCACTTCAGGAGGCGAACCGTCACGTTCCCCCTGGAAGATAACCTCCGGCAAACCCGGGCTTCGCAGAATCACTTGCTTGCTACAGCAATCGATGAGCGATCCGTGCTCCGACAGCCAATCCATCCCTAGGATTATATCGAAGTCGTGGATATCCAGAATAATTAAGTTTGCTGGTAAATCCACATCCTCAATTCTTACCGGGCACCTCTGAATCACCCGATTCACAAGGTACACGATGCCCATCGGGGTGCCAACACCCAATTCGCAATCTAAAGCTGATACCACACAATCAAGCATACAAGCACAATTCTTCGAAATAAAAGAATGTGTAGCCCCTGCATCCATCAATACACGTACAAGAAGGTTTAAGATATGTAGTGTACCTGTGACCACGCTTGGGGCAGTCCTCGCCTGCTGCTGGGTCATTGCAAATACTTGGGCCCTCGGCCCTCCGTTCCGTCCGCGCCCGCGCGCGCCACGCCCAGCACCACGGTCACCTCCTTGACCCGACCTCCATTAGTGTGGGAAGCCGTGCTCTGCACCACACTAGAGCCCCCAGCGTCGTTCTTGGACAACTGCGGGCAATCACTGGCATAGTGGCCCTCCTCTCCGCAAGCAAAACAAGTTACTGGCCTCGGCCTGTCCGAATGCCCGCCAAAAGCACCGCTCGAAGATGAACGCTGCCCATAGTTGTATCCAGATCCTCTGCCCTGAGAGCCTCCACGTCGACCTGACCAGCCACGACCCTTGAAGGATGAGGGTGCTCCCCTGTAGCCCCCTCCCTTATTGTTCTTATGGACCGATGGTCCACGATGTGGGCGATCCTGACGTCGCCCCTCGCCCGAAGGTTGTCGTGTCTGGTGTGCCGCCAGACTGGCCTCGACACGCACCGCTGCGTCGACCATATCTCTGAGAGAAGCATGAGTAGCAGCAGTCACACTTGCCCAGATCTCCCCCCGGAGTCCAAGCTCGAACCTTTGG
The DNA here is from genome assembly GCA_032719365.1 of Prinsepia uniflora. Lineage (NCBI taxonomy): Eukaryota > Viridiplantae > Streptophyta > Magnoliopsida > Rosales > Rosaceae > Prinsepia > Prinsepia uniflora. The sequence continues at coordinate 68,895,177 of CM064867.1, read as the reverse complement.
CATTTGTCCTCCTCCGTGCTCACGAATGATGCAGCGAACCGGGAAAGTTTCCCGAAAGTTTGCTCGTAGTCCGCAACGGACATGTCACCCTGCTCCAACCGCAGAATTCAGCATCCCTTGCCGCGCGGAACGATCGCGGGTAGTACTGGTCCAGAAATCTGGAACGGAAAGCTTCCCAAGTAGTGGTATGGACAGACCACCCAGACATTTCGAGTCCGTGCCACCACTGGTAGGCTCCTCCTTCCAGCAAGAAGGCCGCCAAGGTTACCCGTTCGCCCGGAGGGCAGTGCATCACCGAGAAGATCCTCTCCCACTTGGTGATCCAATCATGAGCATCCTCGCGGTTTGATCCCCCGCAGAAAGGAGTGGCTCCCAAACGTTGAGCCCTTTCAATGCTCGCGCATTCCATCTCCCTTTCCAGATCCTCGTCAGGAGGCATAGATCAGATAACAATATTCTTAAAAGGCATAACCAACTGTCAAACATATGAGGAATTCTCCTAGGAGGCATAACCAACTGTCAAGAGGCATAGATTAGATAACAATATTCTTAAAAGTCTAAAAGTAACTAGTACCAATCGCTAGTCTAGCATGCTGACCATACCCTAGTACTGACCACAACCTAGTGCTCTGATACCAAGCTGACAGGACCCGCCCCGATCCTCTCTGGAACCATATGGGGACGTGCCCTGCTCCCGTCTGACACCCAATAATTCATACCAATTTTGACCTCAAAACCTCAAATGCATAAATAATCAAAATTAAAGTCATACAACAAATCCGAATTAAACAGATGTCAGACAAGGGATGAAATCCGAAATTACAAGTTGCGAGCACGACTCTAACAATACCCTGCGGGTACACCACCCAGCAGGGGTTCAGGTACGCAGAAGTAGATCTATGCCTCAGCCTCAGGTTCCTCCTCTACCTCAGTATCACGACCTGGAGGGGTTACCAAAACATTAAGGGTGAGTGGACCGAAACTCAAGTTTATAAAAACGTTGATAAGTAAAACATATAATTTACCCCTCCTTTTTCCAAACATGCATGCAGCATCATTTAAAATCATAAATAATATAATATGAATCATAAGGCATGTAATAAAACCATAACCATAATTTTAGCCACTGCACTATACACTCCAATCCGACATCCCTGATGTCTGACGTCCAATAAGGTCACAATCACAAGGCTACGCGTGCCACTCGGGTCTCAATTCCGAGTTCAATCCCCGAACCCTGTTCGGTTACAGCATCCCCGATGCTTAGCATCATAGACGCTGGACGTTCTAGACGTCCGTGACCTCTCCGGGGTTCCTCATCCGGATGAGACAATATAATATGGAAGGATCTATACAGTGCAGTACCAAATACATTTTATTGATATCCACATGCAAACATATATGTATACATAGGTAAAATCTGAACCGATCGTTACGTTTCATCAAACGGGTCTCATGCCCAAATACCGTGAAACGTGCTATAACCGAAATCTCAATATCATCAAAACCATTTATAGATTCCAGCATGTGAACATATAAGTAAATCAGAAAACATTTAAGCATGCAAGGGTTTAATGAAAACAGGCCCACTCACTGTACGATTCCGCTGCGAATCTGCGCGTACGGACCTGAACCGAGATTATCGTACAATTCCTGTCAGTTCAAATCACATGTAAGGGTCACTACAAGACTTAAACGTTTAACCACAAAGTCCGAAATAGAAACCGGCCCGAGGAAACCGTTCCACACGTTTCCCGAGGTAACGGGCCCTAAACTGACCCATCAAAGCTTATCTCAGATCAACATGGTTAAATCACCAAAAATGTTCAGAATGATGAGAGGAACAAAAGTCATGTTGATCGTGATCGGAGATAAGGTCCAACGCGCCCTCACGCGCCGCCCAAAGTGGCTGCGCGTGAAAGTCACGCGCCTGACACTGTAGCTACAGTGTCACCTCCTTCACCCGTTTGTCTGTAATACGGGCCTGCCACCCGCGGCTTGACCCGGTTGAATACCCATCAATTCCTACTCGATTTCAATCCAATTTGATCCTAACATGTTCATTAACTATCCAATTTAGGTTCTGTGACAAAAATCAACCTCGACACATCCCTAAACGACCCATCGACCCGCGATCAACCAATCGAGTCAATCACCAGAACTTCCTGGTTTCAAACCCATTGTCCAATTAACTTCACAGGAAGCATAACAGGATCAAAACGAACCAAAATGAACAATCAATTGTGTCTGAAAGTACCTGAAGGTTGTCGTCCCAAGCTCTGCAACTTCCCTGTAAGCAGCAGCCTCCGTCCTAGCTCAACCGTGACTGTTAGCCTTCAATTTCGATGTGGTTGAGTTCCAAACACTCCCAGAAGACTAAACCAGGCCTTGGTTTGGTCCAACACTCACCAGAAATTAAAACCCGATTTTCCCTCCAATTTTGGCCGAAATGGTTTCTCTGGTTTTCCTAACCCGTTCTCAGTTATTTCTGCATCAGAGTGATGCTTACTTATGTCCTAATCAGTTTTAAACAAATTCAAGCCGTCCCAGAGGCTCGTGGGTGTCCAATTTGTCCACTGAAATTTGTCCCCCGAAAGCTTCGAATTTCAATTAACAATTGATCGTGCAGGTTTGGACGGTTCAGGCCACGTTCAATTTCAATTAACAATTGATCGTGCAGGTTGGGACGTCAGAGATATGTACCCAGAGAGACCCCAGGTAGCATGCGTTGCTTTGACCGTGAGATATGACGTCTGGGACCCCGGGAATTGGGATAGGTCATGTCATAAACTCCATGGTGTTATAGATTTGGTACTCTCGGATGTCTAATTGGGCTCCGATTCCAGAGTAAATTTGTGGGTGCCTGCCAATAGGGCAGTGGTTTATTTTTGGTATTGTGAGTCGAGGAAGGGCTGACTATGATATGTGTGGATTTTTGTGATAGTGGATATGGTTCGGTTATGTGGTATTGTTGTGGTTGACTAATATGTTTATGACTTGTTAGTTTTTCTTGGTTAAATTTCTTTGTGATTAACAGTTGGTTTGCAGTTAATGGCTTTACAAATGTTTTCATAAATTTCGAGAATATAAAACTGTATTTCATTTTAATCGAAGTGAAATGGTTTTCATATGCATGCATGGTTTTGGAAAACGGAGAGTAAAAGCTAGATGTTTCAAATTATATTTTAAAACGCTTATTTTTGTCCACTCACACGTTTTCTTGGTTTTGTGACCCTCCATGAGTGTTACATAGTAATCGAGGCTCGGGAAGATGAGGCGTGAACTCGAGTAACTTATGTGTATCCCTTGTCTAACAAGGTATCCTTTGTATATTTAATTCTTGTCAGACGTGAGCAAGCCCCGAATATCCTTTTCTAGTGTATTTCAGGTAGGGTCTTGTCACAAATTAACCAAATTCCTTCCACTCTTTAGAATAGATGCCCATAGAACTAGTTTCATAACCCAACTCCTTAGCCATACCTTTCATCCGTAATATTGATATATAATTAATATCCACAAAGGTCATACCATTTAATCTTTCCCCCCCTTATACGACAATGTCACCCCATATTTCCCCCTTTCCACCACCACACCACGATAATGCACCTCTCAGTTGAAGATATTATTGTCATCTACAAAGCACAAAAATACAATCAATTTAGTACATTCAATAAAGAAATTCATGAGGATAAAAAAAAAGACTAGAGACACACAGTATATATACTAATTGTTTCTCACACTACTCTTAAGGTATATATGTAACGACCCGTCCTAGATTTCAGCATTAGATTAGTGATTAATGACAGATTAGAGAAGTTAATTGGTGATTAATTGGGTGATTTCGGACAGACGGTGCAAAATGACGGTTTTGCCACTAGAATGGGCAAAATGTTGACTTTTCGCTCGGGCGGTCAAATGGACTTTGGCCGATGATTGTGACTTAGTTTGTGACGTCACGAGTTCATAGACAAGCGGCACGTCCAATTCCGACATTCAAGGAAGAAGTTATGACGTTCGGAAGTTGAGGTGCATTGTGGTAATATAGCCTCAATGGCATTTTGGTCTTTTTCTCTACCTTGGGATTTGTGCCCAGCAGAATGTGACACTTGGCTTACCTTGGGATCGGTGTCCACAGAGATTGGGACACCAGGCCCTCTCTGGATGGTTGTGGAACCTCTTCACCGTCTTACTTGTTTTTAAAATAGGGGAGAAATCGTGTTTGAATGGGTTTGAGAGAAAAATAGGGGAACAGGGTAAACCATGAACTCCCACCCTGATTACCCTCTTGATCCTCAGCTTTTTCCTTTAAGGTGTGAACAAGAAAGGAAGAGGAGGTTGAGCTGAGGAGGATGACGGCCACGACGGTGCCCACGACGGTGAGGGGAGGTGAAGATGCTATGAAACCCGTTCGTTTCCCATGGAGTTTGAAATGGTGAAGTTTGTCTTGAGGGGTTAACAAACGAATTGGTGGACGGGATGATGATTCTGGGGTTTCTAGGGATTGAGGAATCTTGGAACGGTGACTCGCCGTGGACGGTGGCCTCCAAACTCGACGCGGTAAGCTTGAAGTTCAAAAAAGGTAAGTTGGTTTTTGGTGATTGTTAATCGATATTAATGATTGGGTAATGTTTTTGAGGTTGAAAGGAAATTTTGGGCTTGGAATCACTGCAGGAGGTGGTCAAAAACACAGGGAATGGACGATGGAAAAAATTGGACTTTGATCGTGTGTTTGGGAGGTATACTACTGACCTCAATTTCGTTTTTTACTTATGGGAATCGATTAGGAATAGTAGGACGAATCTATAGAACTTGAAAGGACAAAAAATGGACGGAAAAGGGCTGAAAACCGCTCACGCCGGTTCAGGCTGGACCGGGTTGGTCTGGACCAGTCTGAACTGGGTTTACCCGAGGAAGAAGATGTACAGTGCAGGCGCGTGAGGCCCATACTCAACCCCTTTGGGCGGCGCGTGGGGGCGCGTGGTACTGTTCCTGGGCCAGTGGTCAACATGACTTTCTATCGTAGCGATGTAACGAACATTTTGGGACTGGTTTGGAGTCGATCAAATATCGTTTCGATTTGTTTCGGGATGTCCGAAGGTTTTATGACAAGTTTAAAAATAGTTAAAATTTTGGGAAAAATACGGGGCTTTAGTAGAAGTATAATGAAGTAGTTAGTGATCCTAGAATGTGATTTGGATAGGTTCGGGAAGTCTGGTGATTGTGGATTAGCCGGGACAACATAAGTTCACGTGTATCGAGGCAACGATGTAAATGGTCTGTGAATGGACTTTGCTTTATAACTTATGATGCATGCATAAATGTTTTTATATGTTTTCTATATGTGATTTATATAATTATGTTTATGATATCTGTGATTTACGGTTTTGCACGTATTTCGAGATATGTACGTAATTGCACGTTTTACGAGATATACTTCTGTGTCGTGATTTGATAATGATTTCGAGGCTTTGATTTTGGGATTTGAATTATGATTTGATTTCAAGGATTTGAAATGGATTCTGGAAAAGTAATGTCGGGCATGAGGCCCCGTTTCTCATGATTTTGGATTTCGGTTTTCATGTGATTCCTGGAATTGAAATCGAGATTTCCAATGATGATTTTGGATTTGGTTTTGGAATTTTGATTTCGATGGATTTCTGGATTTCCTATAATTTTCATTTGGTTTTGGGTTTAAAGACCCGTTGCTATTTGTTTTGGGTTTAAAGACCCGTTGTTATTGATTTTGGGTTTAAAGATCCGGTTGTTATTGCTGGATCTGATTTTGGGTTTAAAGACCCGGTCAATTGATGACGGGGAGGGCCCTATTGATAATATCCCCCGAGGCGTGTTGATTTTGTTTTGAGTTTAAAGACTCATTGATATCCTGAGAAGGCCTGATATATTGTTTTGAGTTTAAAGACTCGTTGGAAGACTTGATATGTGGTTTTGAGTTTAAAGACTCGTTGATATCCCGGGGAGGCCTGATGCATATGTGTTTTGAGTTTAAAGACTCAGTGCTTGAGATCCAGCAGATTGATTGACTTGATTTTCTATTGATTTTCTATTGATTTTCTTGTGATTTTCAGATGTTTTGGATATGTGGATTTTGGGCTGAGTTCCTGTATTTTGATGTTGATTTATGATTTTGGGCCGAGTTCCCGTATTTTGATGTTGATTTATGATTTTAGGTTGAGACCCTGGATTTGAGAAACGAGATTTGATTCAAGAAATGATTTTTGGTTTTTCGTAAACGGTTTTCTGATCTCGAATATGAAATGGTTTTCGAATGCATGCATTGGTTTTACGTGTAGGGTATAAATATCTGTTCTTATAATTGTTTTTGAACTTAGTATTTATTTTTGTCCACTCACAGTCTTTTATATTTTTTTGATACCCTCTAGGTTGATGCGATGCGGGCTGTTGAGAAAGAGACAGAGACATCACACACGCGATCCACAGTGATTCTGCGCACTCTGGTTAACTAATCTTGGACATCACACACGTGATCCACGTGGGTAGAATGAGTGTTTAGCCTTCGTGTCGCATGCAGGCTGGACGAGAGCATGAATTATCCTTTAATCCCGGGGGATTGCGGGTGGGTCGTGTCAATATATACTACTTGTTTGTCACACTATACAATCTGCATACAAGTGCATAAGCCAAACAACCAAACCAACTATCCTTGTTTCTCACAATATACTCATTGTTTCTCACATTCCTACAATACTCATTTCTAAAATACTCAAGTTTGAAAAAGTTTTGACCACATCAAATTCTTTCTTCTCTTCAGAACTGTGCACATATCCAGTAAAGTTAATGTCATCATTGACCAATCTGTCAAACTCGAATTTCAGTTGTCAACAACACAAAAAAATCACCTCCCTTATTTTATTCAATTCAAAATCATTCCAAGACCCACCTCCCTCATTTGCTTCAATCGACCTCAATTCGAAATCATTCAAAAATCCACCTCCCTCATTTGCTTCAAACTCCAATTCCATTTGTCAACAACACAAAAAAAAACTGGGGAAAAACTCACCATTCAAGCACTTGGTACTTCAATAAATATCAAGTTAAGCAAAATTTGTAACAACCCATCAGGGCTTTATAACCAATGAGTAGAACATTAGATTGAATTTTCTCTACAGAGTTAATGAGTTGGATTCAATTGCGAATATAAACAGTAATAGGCAAAGTGCTAAATCAAAACTATGATATTGACACCATATCTGACCGGACCACTGGGCCGTATACTTAAAGCCCATACTTCGTTCAAGGCCCAAACCCACCGTACTCACACATCCCTAACACTGGGCACAATGCGGGATGCCACGTGGAAGACTATCCACCCTCGATCGACGTAACACGTGTCAGCATGCAAATCGAGGAGTATTTATCCCACATCGAAACTATGGGAATTGAACATCCTACCTACCCATACATAAGGGGTACACATTTCCCAATAAAGGTAACTAATATCTATTATTCACTACAACTCTGCCCAATTTACCATTTACTGTTTCCTCTTACGAACAAAGTTACTAACTTAACCGTAGGAGAACCTTAGGCCAGCACCACACCGGTGCCCGTACTAACGGGAAACCGGCTATTCATTGACAGGTCACGAGGAAGGACACGCATCATTTAGTGATTGGACGATGAGTAATCGAAAGTTGGAACATTTAACGCTTCAACAGTTTGACGCCGTCTGTGGGAAACTGACTAAGTTTACCTATGCTCAACCAGACCGAGTTAACACTCGTCCACCTATTACGCTGAGAACGAACTCACCGACACTGAACATGCAGGGCGACCAAGATCTCGGTGAGATCACACTTGGACAAGGCACCAGAACAATGAGGGACCCCTCTCCAAAATTTTTACAGATAATCGAAAGACTCCAGAGCGACATGGCCGAGGTCAAAACTAAGGGTACATAAGCCGAGTTAAGATGTCAGGCACTCAACGATTGGTACGCTGAGGTGGTCGAGCAGCTACGGGTTGCACAGACAGAACTCGCGGGGCACCGAGCCCAGGTCAGTAAGGACAAGGCCAACAGGGTGGTGGCCGAGTGTGCCGAAAGTGCCGAAAGAAATCGCCGAGTGGTGGGGAAAGAGAAGGTACACACGGTGGCCGAGCCAAGGAAAAAACGGCAAGTAGATGCCGAACCAAACAAGAAACACGCTCGGATGCTGATAATCCCTGGCAACCAACCCGGCGACCACCAAGATCTACCGGGAAACCCACGACGCCCTAAGCGAGGGAGCATGCTGGAATCGGTCGATCAATAACCACCACTCTCGCCGACTCGACCCTCGTCCTGAGAAAGGAAAAAGCCATCGCTACCGCGCAAACATCACCGCTCGGTGGTCCCGCCTAGACAACATTCATGAAACTTATTCCTCGAAAGATCCCATCCCCACCACCGACTCATCTCAGGAAGCCGAGAGTACCACCAAGTCGGCTCGACAGCTACAACGCGAGACCGACCACTCGCGAAGAGGCTGGCATCCATCGAGGTCTTCCTGCGGAGACACCGAGCGGTCAACCCAGCTCGGTCCAGTGCACGGATGCCCCTAAGAACCACCCCGCTAGCGGGACACCGAGCAGTCGGGGCAGGTCGGCCACCAGGGAAATGGCTCCTAGGACCTGCCCCCTAGGAGGAAGACTGAGCAGTTAGAATAGGTCGGCTGAAGGAGCCGTGACACCTAGGAACCACGCCGCCGGAAGGACAAGCGGACAGGCAGGCCAGCCACAGGGGTAATGGCTCCTAGGACCTGCCCAATAGGAAGGACGTTGAGCGGTCATGGAGGATCAGCCACGACCAAGCACCCAGGGATACCGAGAGGATTGGACGCAAACCCCGAGGGGCCCCAGAGCCATCCAGAACCGACTCGCTCGTCCAGCATCTCATGGACCAAGTCTGGACACTCGAAGCTGGGACAGCTCGGGTAGCAAGACCAGCCTGGTCGAAATCCAGTCAGAGCCCTTTCACAGAAAGAATCAATCAGTTCAGAATCGATCATGAAATAAAACCCCTGAAGATTCCTCTTTACACCAGGAAGGAAGACCCGTGGAATCACCTGAATAACTTCTACTCGGCCATTTCCCTAAAGAACCTCGCAGACAAGGAACAATGCCTCATCTTCAGTTGCACATTGACCGAGGTAGCAATCAATTGGTTCTACATGTTGAAGTTCGGGTCCATCGACTCTTTTAAACATCTCACGTCTACCTTCATGAACCAGTTCATGATCCAGACTAACCGTCTATCCTCAGCCGAAGACCTCTTCCAGCTAAAACAGGGTGAACACGAGTCACTGCAGAGGTTTGTAGTAAGGTTCAGTCTCGAATACTCCCGATGCGCCGAGACAGACAACAGGGCAGCCTTCACGACCTTCAAGGGTAGCCTTCGAGACTCCCCCTTCAGGTACACAACTCACACCCAAGGCTAGAGAATATATAATGAGATTATGAAACAGGCGGCGGTGCACGCCAAGGCTGAAACACTGAGCCAAAAGTCCAACACATCAAATGCTTACCAACCTCCCTGGGTCGACCCAGTAAAAACTTACATACCAAGCGTCCCGAACCAGCAAGGCTCAAGACAGCGTCCTCAAGAGCAGGGACAACAGAGCTATGGGGGAAAAGGGAAAGGCTACCTGCATAGCAACAACCTGTGCAGCCCCGGAAAGAAGGGTGAAAACCGGAATCACCAAGAGAGACAGCAAGGGGAGTGGTCAAACAACGGGGTGAAACGAGTTCCTCGCTCAAAGTACAAGACCTACACCATCCTCAATACTCCCACCAGGGGAGTGGTCAAACAACGGGGAGAAACGAGTTCTTGGCTATGAAGGCAGAAATCGTCAAACTCAGCACCATTCATTTTCTCCGCAAGGCTGTCCATGCCGCCTAGGTAGCCAACATTGTCCTCGTCAAGAAACCTTCAGGGCATGGCGAATGTGCATTGATTTCACCAACCTAAACAAGGCTTTCCCCGAGGACAATTTCCCTCTACCCAAGATAGACCAACTGGTCGGCGCCACGGCTGGGCATGAGCTCCTAAGCTTCATGGATGCATACTCGGGCTACAACCAAATTTTTATGCACCCGGCAAACCAAATACACAAAACCTTCCGGACATACCAGGGCTTGTAATGCTACAATGTCATGCCTTTTGGACTCAAGAACGTGAGGGCCACTCACCAGCGCCTAGTGAACTTCATGTTTGCAGAACAGATAGGGAAAACAATGGAGGTCTACGTTGATGACATGCTTTTTAACAGTAAATCGGCTAACCTTCTCATTCCCAACCTCTCGCGAATGTTCGACGTCCTCAAAAGATATCAGATGAGGTTGAACCTGGCCAAGTGTGTCTTTGAAGTCGGCTCTGGGAAGTTCCTCGGTTTCATGATTAGTCAACGAGGTATCGAGGCCAACCCGGAAAAAATTAAGGCCTTAGTCGATATGGAGCCCCCACGAACCCAGAAGGAAGTACAAAGCCTAACCAGCCGAGTCGCAGCTCTTACACGCTTCATCTCCAAAGCCACTGACAAATGCGTGCCTTTCTTCAAAGCACTTAAGAGCAAATCCAAACACATTACCTAGACTAAGGAATGCACTAAGGCTTTCACCGAACTCCAGGAATAGATGGGCAGAGCACCGTTGTTGGCGAGACTCGACACTGGAGAAACCCTCTACATGTACCTATCTGTCTCTGCTTCTGCCACTAGTTCGGTGCTTGTTAAGCGTAAGGACGGCGCTGAGCACCCAGTATACTACGTCAGCAAGGCATTGCAGGATGCCGAGATAAGGTGCTCTAACCTAGAGAAGCTCGCCTTCGCCCTCGTCATGTTTTCCAAAAAGCTCAGACCCTACTTCCAGGCTCATTCCATCATTGTCATGACCGACAGACCACTCCGGCAGGTGCTCCAGTAGCCCGAAACATCGGGACGGTTACTAAAATGGACGATCGAACTCAGCGAATTTGATATCACCTTCGCTCCCCGCACGGCTGAGAAAGGGCAAGCTGTCGCAGATTTTATTTCCGAATTCTCCTACGTTCCAGCGGCAGCCGCACATGAGATCATCCTATCCACTCCTCCTTCATCCATAACACATACTTTGGATGAGGAAAGCCCCCAGTTCGACCCTACTCGGCTGACTTGGCTCCTCTACATCGACGGATCGGCCTGCCACAATGGGTTTGGGGCTGGACTTGTCCTCACCACACCAGACAAGGTCTGAATGGAATACACCCTTCGTTTTCGGTTCAAGGCCTCCAACAATGCCTCTGAGTATGAAGCCCTCCTTGCGGGACTCCGCCTCGCCAAAACCATGGATGCAAAACAAATCAGAATATATAGCGATTCATAACTCACCGTCAACCAGATTAACGACGATTATGAGGCCAAAGACTCTTTCATGGCGGCATACAGAGCATTGGCAAAGTCTCTCCTATGTGGTTTCCACAGTTATGCTATCACACGGATTCCGCGCTCCGAAAATAGTCACGCCAATGCTCTAGCCCGGCTCGTATCCTCCCTCGATGAGCGACAGAGTCGCAACGTCCTTGTCGAAATACTTAATCAACCCAGCACCCAGTGCTCGGTGGTCTGCGCAATAAACACTGACTACACATGGATGACCCCGCTGCTGGGATTCCACACCAACAGAACTCTCCCTTCCGACAAGATCGAAGCAAAGAAGGTCCGACGACAGGCAGCACGGTATACACTCATCAACGACCAACTCTACAAGCGAGGCTTTACTCTGCCCCTCCTAAAATGTCTCATCCCGGAGGCAGGAAGAGCCATTCTGGAGGAGATACATGCAGGTATTTGCGGGAACCACTCTAGTCCAAGATAGCTGGCCCATAAAGCCTTCCAGCAAGGTTTTTACTGGCCAACCATGCATGGGGATGCAGCAGAACTGACCAAGCGATGTGATAAGTGTCAATGGTTCGCCCTTTCCTCCATTTACCTCCAGAAAACCTCACACCCATGATCATCCCCTGGCCGTTTTCACAGTGGGGACTTGACTTAATCAGGAAAATGCCAGCTTGGAAGAGCAAGACAGAGTATGCAGTGGTGGTAGTGGATTACTTCACAAAATGGGTAGAGGCAACGGCTTTGGCCTCCATCACCACAAGCTCAGACTGAAACGTTCGTCTTCCAGAACATTATTTGTCGTTTTAGTCTCCCACACACCATTGTCACGGACAATGGGAAACAATTTGACAACGCGCGCTTCCGTGCCTTTTGTGACAGACACAACATCCGTCTCTGCTTTGCTTCACTGGCTCACCCCCCATTCCAACGGACAGGTAGAGGCCATCAACAAAATCATCAAGCACACGCTAAAAACACAGCTAGACGAGGCCAAGGGCAAGTGGTCTGAAATCCTTCCCAATGCACTCTGGTCATATCGGACTTCCTACCGAACATTGACAAATGAAACCCCCTTTTCAATGACCTTCGGAACAGAAGTGGTCATCCCTGCTGAACTGAACGAAACTTCTTACCGAGTGTCAACCTACGAGCCTGAACAAAATCACCATCAGCTTGCACTCAGTTTGGACCTCATTGAAGAACACAAGGAACATGCTAACCTCAGAAACATTGCCCGCAAGCAGCGGCTCTGCAATTATCACAACGCTAGAGTCAAACACCAGAGTTTTCAGGAGGGAGACTGGGTTCTTCAGAAGATTAGCCTCGCCACCAAGGATCGCTCAGCTGGGAGTCTCGGCCCAAACTGGGAAGGCCCCTATCGAGTTACAAGGATCTACCGGCCCAACACCTATGAATTGGAAGACTCAAGTGGGCGACACCTCGACCACCCATGGAATGCCGACCACTTAAAGAAATACTTCATTTAAACTTTGTATTTTCTTCATCTTATAACTTGCTGTAATTTGCCGACCTTGACGCCCCTTATTTATGAACTCTTCCTTTTATACCATACTTGTCACCCAAAGCTAACACGGACTCAAACATACAAGTCGGGGTTCGGTCTTACTCGCCGTACACCCCAATAATTGCTATTTTGACTCACAAATTAGAGTCGGTGTACAGCCTTACTCGGCTTACACCAACACTTAGACTCAAACATACGAGTCGGGGTTCGGTCTTACTTGGCCTATACCCCAACACTTGCTATTTTTGACTCAAACATTGGAGTCGGTGTACAACCTTACTTGGGTTACACCAACACTTAGACTCAAACATACGAGTCGGGGTTCGGTCTTACTCGGCTAACACCCCAACACTTGTTATTTTGACTCAAACCTTCGAGTCGGTGTACAGCCTTACTCGGCTTACACCAATACTTAGACTCAAACATACAAGTCGGGGTTCGGTCTTACTCGACCTACACCCCAACACTTACTATTTTCGCGCACACATTGGAGTCGGTGTACAACCTTACTCGGCTTACACCAACACTTAGACTCAAACATACGAGTCGGGGTTCGGTCTTACTCGGCCTACACCCCAACACTTGTTATTTTGACTCAAACCTTCGAGTCGGTGTACAGCCTTACTCGGCTTACACCAACACTTAGACTCAAAGCATACGAGTCGGGGTTCAGTCTTACTCGGCCTACACCCCAACACTTGCTATTTTTGACTCAAACATTGGAGTTAGTGTATAGCCTTACTTGGCCTACACCAACACTTAGACTCAAACATACGAGTCGGGGTTCGGTCTTACTCGGCCTACACCCCAACACTTACTATTTTTTGACTCAAACATTGGAGTCGGTGTACAGCCTTACTCGGCCTACACCAACACTCAAACAAACAGGTAAATCAAAGTAAGGTTAACTCGGTCTACAAATTTTGTTCGTTGGGGAAAATCCAATTTCATTCAATATGCAGACCTATTATGCTTGGTCTGCAAGAGCTTTACAAATTACCAGCTCTCGGCTGTCCTACCAACCACTAAACAAAAGGATAGAAATAAACGGTACACGACGCAAAGCCTTACACTAGCTCTTCCATCGTTTGCTCCTCGGCCTGCGGCACTGCCTCTGCCTGCACGGCCGGCTCGTGAGGAGGATTGCTCAGCTCAGGCCCTTCCTTGGAACTCGGCTGAATAGCCCCAAGGTCTTCAACCTCGTCCTCGGCCTGGTCCTTCTTCTCCCCTGACTCATCCTCAAACATGTCGGCTGTGATATCTTGGCAGAGCCATGGGGTCTTCACGGTCAACCCAGGGTTGTGCAGGAAGAGGTTGCAGAAGAACTCTTGCTCGCAGTAGGTGGTGTACTCGTTCTTTAGATTGTCCCGCTCCTTGGACGCCTTGAACTCGGCCACCGATGTCTTTCTGGCCTCTTCCAGGTCGGCCTCCCTGGCCGCCTTCACCCGGCATAGTTCCTTCCAGTGCCGCAGCCGGTCCTTCTCTTTTACCTCGAGCTCGGCATTCATCTGATCCCTGGAGGCTATGGCCTCCTCAGTCTTCCACCTCTCGGCTTCCAACTGACGGGTCAGGTCGGCTGCCTGCTTTATCACTCTCTCGGCCTCTTGGAGCTTGGGAGTGAGCTCCTTTTGCTTCTTCTTCAGTCGGTCCTTGTCCCTCCTCGCTGCGAACACTCTCCTCGAGAACCTGCACATGACAAACATTATCATGTACTCAACTTGGCCTACACATTAGACTTGTACAAAAAAAAAGAGCAAACAAACACTTACATTACTCAACAGCAGCAAGTTCTTCTTCATCTTCTGGTCGGCCGACCGGCATTGCACCTTGGCCAACTCGTCCGACCGGATAGAAGCCCCCTGACAGACTCCGTTCAGCAATGGCACCATCGGCCTCAAGCAACAAAGGGTCACCTAAGCACTGGTCCCTTCACCGACCGCCTCTCCCTCGATGAATACACCAAGGTTCACGTCCCCCCTCTTCTTCAGCATCTCTAGAATCTTAGTATCCAGATGAGGGGGACGGTGAAGGGTTGAACTTTGGGAGCAGAATGGTCCGCTTGCCCCCAATCTCCTCCTGCGCCGATAGGATGTTCTAGGCCTCCTTTCGCGCCTTCAACCGCCTGGGGTCAAGGGACAGCACTCGGTCTCCCTCAATGGTGCTTTGTTTCCTCTTTGGAGACCGAGTGGGACTTGGTGGCCTCAGTTTGGAGGACTAGCCCTACTTTGAGCGATTGGTCCGATCATGATGCCCCTTGTCTGCTCGGTCTTTCTTTTTCTTGAGCAGATACTCCAGATGCTCGACAGCTTTCGACAGTGAGGCAGACTCGTGGGCGGTCTTGTCGGCCTTCATCCTTAATTGCTTGCAGTCCTTCAAAATTCGGCTACCGAGATGATACGGAACTGCAACACCGAGAGGTAGGTCAGCCTATGTAAACAACAACCAAAAATAATAACAAAAAAAAACACTTACCCTCGTCGGTGTCGATTAGGCCGACTTTGTACTCAAACCCTGGCAACCGAAGGATGCGTCGGTTCCTATTCAAGTCGTTCAAGATCTCCCTCACTCTGTGTACAACAACTTTCTCTTTCGCGGAGATCTCTTCGTCGGGGAACAAACATGCACACCAAGAAACCGATCAACCATTATAACCATACTTAAGCATACAAAATCAAAACAATTACAAGAAATGGTTGGCCTATGCTACAACTTTCCACCTTGGGTCTAAAATTTGGACGGTATCGAAGGTCCCTCGGTATCCCCTTCCCAGTTACTACCGACCATGCAGAACTTAGTCTTATACGACTTCTGGGAGGTCGGTATGTCCAGGATAAAATCCTCCCATTTGCTCTTATTGCGGTGGCGGACGAAGACCCACCCTGTGCTCTATTGTTGGAACCCGAACTCATACAAATACATGAGCTGGGCGTAGGTCGGCTCCGGTTGCTCCGGCCCAACGGAAGGCAGTGTAAAGGGAGCAGAACACGATCCAAACGTTGGGATTGAGCTGGCCGAGTGCCACCCCCATTTTCTTCACCATCCTCCGCAACCAGGGATGTAAAGGCAGCCTCACCCCATGGTGTATCAACTCGGTATAAAATAATGCCATACCGGCCAAAGGGTTACTCAGCCTCTCATCTCTTGTCGGCAGCCTCGTAGTCACCTAGTCAGGAACGCCGAACTCGATCCTCATCTTCATCAGGCCCTTCTCGGTCTCCTTGTTGACCATTTCGTCAATAGTGAAGGTGGCCCGTTCAATCGGAACCACATCTAAGACCGACTCATCACTGGTCGGTTTTCTCTTATTCAACTGCACAACGCCTTTATCTCAGGCATGGGTCAACTTTAGTGCTCTGTGTACACCTACTTTGACTATTGTCTCGGCGTCCACCAAGAGGTTGCCACCGCCCGATCGATCGGCCAGCTCAACCCCTGCACAAGTCTCCGTTTTCCTCCCAGATGACTCAACCGTACTGTGCACCGCGTGTGCCCTATTTTGTGCCTCGGCCGAGTGGGCCTCGTCCTCACTCTCAGAGATGGGAATGAGAACCTGTACACTACTATCTGACGACTCACCGCCCTATGAGTCGTAGCATTTACCCTCGGATACCGAGTCACTATCCCTGGACATCTACAAAAAAAAAACACAACTTAAAAGACCGACTTGGACCTACGACGATCTGACCACATACTTCACCAAGTTTATGACCAGTTCTTCACCAAATCCTAATTTAATCGAACAATTAGACTTAAGGAGTGCTTACCGTGTTTTTTCACGGAGGATTTGTCAGTTGGAAATCGCAACCACCGTATGCACCACCGTCGAGAGCTGATCGGAAATCGCCTTCTATTTCGACAGAGTTTTGCCACTCTTCTCACAAACGCAAAATGAGCAAATAGGTAAAAACTTCTCATATTTATAGAGATTGGTACACAGACTACGAGGTGTCACCCCTCTTAGTGGCCGACACGTGTCACGACCAACCGATCTTGCCGACACGTGTCAACCTCCAGCCAAGGGAGCCCAACCGTTCTTCCCAACTCCACCACCGACCTCTCAACGTTCTCACCGAGCCCCGTACATCGCTCGGTGCCCACAACTCTCAGCAGGGGCTGGACCTCGCCTCCCCCCCCCCCCAAAAAAAAAAAAAACTCCACGTCGAGAGAGATACACCGCTCTTAACAAACCAACAAAGTGCTGGCCCTCATCACCGACCGTGGTACCATCACCGAGCAACATATAGAACTTGACCGACCACATCGGCTTCGCCTAGACACCTTCTCAAGAGACCAACCACTTTCCACTTCTTCACCGTGACCGAGACTGTCTCGGCGGCCTCTCTCGCTAGGGGACTTCGGGGACTACCAATATACTCCCCACCAGGGTCTGGGAGAATGAGACAAGCCCCCGACCGAGAAATTCCACCTCAGTCAAGGACTTGGGGGACTTCTGTTGACACCATATCTGACCAGACCCACTGGGCCTTATACTTAAAGCCCATACTCCGTTCAAGACCCAAACCCACCGTACTCACACAGCCCCAACACTGGGCCCAATACGGGATGCTACGTGGAAGTCTTTCCACCCTCGATCTACGTAACACGTGTCAGCTCGCAAATCAAGGAGTATTTGTCTCATATCGAAATTATGGGAATTGAACATCCTACCTACCCATACATAAGGGGTACACATTTCCTAATAAAGGTAACTAACATCTATTATTTACTACAACTCTGCCCAATTTACCATTTACTATTTCCTCTTACGAACAAAGTTACTGATTTAACCGTTGGAGAACCTTAGGCCGATACCACATCGGTGCCCGTACTAAAGGGAAACTCGTTATTCACTTAAGTTGACAGGTCACGAGGAAGGACAAGCGTCATTTGGTGATTGGACGACGAGTAATCGACAGTTGGAACATTTAACGCTTCAACATATGCAAATTTGGATTTTAAAATGAGATCAAATTACTAGTTAAACCTAACGATTGCTGGCAATACAGAGACCCTTAGATTCAATGACATACAGACAGAATACCACATCCCAAACATACAAATCATCAACAATACCAACAATTTATGCAAAAAATCAACCAGTTCAGCAATTTCACCATCACTTCTATAAAATCCATATTCAAAAACATGGAAACAAATCATTTTACTTACCGTAAGTTAGATGTTCGACTTCGGGTTTGCGAGTAATCATCTATCCACAAGCGAAATTCGACGAAATTCAATACCCAAAAAACACTAGATTCTCGCGGTTTTTTGCTTCTTGCGGGGGCTACGTCTATATGCTTCTCTCAAGGGCTGCTTCTATGTTTTTCTACTTTTCTCGTGAACGAGGCCTGCAACGTCGACCAGGATGAACATCACCCACGACCAACGCACAACCACACCCAAACTCGACCACGCCGACCTGGAGGTTGAGGACGGTCTTACATATTATTTAACTTATCAGCTGATGTGTTGCCAACTCCAGCCATCTCATCTTCATTCCAATTTCAAAGTTTGAGGTGTTCAATTAGACCAATTTAGCCCTTAATTTAACACACATAGATGGAAAAAGATGTGAATTGGAACGAAAATGGAGGTTTGAGGTGCATTCTAGCGAAAAAATGAATTCAAAATGCATTTTGAGATAAAATTGATAGTTCATGGTTAAAAGACAATTTATACATCCCCTAGAGGACCTTTTCAGTAAAGAATATTGCAAATGTAGCTTTACAACACGATTTACGACTCATTTTGAGATGTCTGAACAAAAAGTATTGTCCAAAAATTATATAGGAGCATCCTTTCCTTTACGATATGGCCCAACCAAATCTACGAGGACCCACAGATCTTTTTGGGCCTGGGTGATGCGGCTCATTTTGGAAACCATTTTCTTCTTTCTTTTTTGATTTTTCTTCTTTCTTTTTTTTTTTTTTTGATAAGTAAATAAATTCAATTAATCAGAACCGGAAAAGGTCCGGAAACCAACAACCAAAGCCAACCAAGGCAATACAGACAAAAGTCAAAGACGACCACAGGCCAAGAGACTAGACAAGAACATCCCAAGCTAAAGCAATCCTACGATTAGCAACAGAATGAGAAAATTTAATAGAACACAACTTGGTCCTAACCATATCGATGATCTGCTTACGGATAACGAATGGGGGATTCCCTTCAGCTCCAAACACACGAGCATTCCGCTCTCTCCAAAGGCAATACACCGTGGCACCAAGCGCCACCTTATTGACCACCACGCCAAGGGACTTCCCCCTCCACTGGGCCGAAATAGTCTCAATGAAAGAAGGCCAGGGAATCCTTAACCACGGGCATCCACAAATCGTCAAAATCGCCGACCAAATACCCTCACTATACGGGCACTCAAAAAAGAGATGAGTATGAGACTCCACCACAGCATTACAGAGAACACAGAGAAGACCTTGACGGTTAGCAAATCTCCCAATCCGGTCAAAAGTCAAAAGGCGCTGACGGATAGCAAGCCATAGAACAAAACTAGCTCTAGGAATAGAATAAGAAAACCAGACCAGATTAACCCAACCGACCACAGGATTAACATCCCTACAAGCATCCCAAAGAGAAGAGGCCGAGTAGACTCCAAGGGCAGAAGGCGTCCAAATAGCAGAATCATCTCTCGAAGGACAAGGGGAGAGACTGAGAGAAGCCGCTTGAATAGAGAGAAGATGAACATTGAGAGCGAAAGGCCATCTCCAGCCCCCAGAATCATTCAGCACCTCGCAGAGCCGAGAATTAATGCCAAGACCCGAAATGGAAGGCAAAGCATCCCCCCAACGATCAAGCAGCGGACCTAGGGAGCACCAATTATCCCACCAAGTAAAAATAGAATTCCCATTACCCACAACAGAAAAGATAAAAGGTTTAACCACATTCCGGATTTTGAGAAGTCTTCTCCAGTTCCAAGAACAGTTAGAAGACGGGGAGATAGCCCAGAAGCTTCTATCCTTAAGAAAATAAGCTTTAATCCAATCAGACCACAGGTTGCCCTCAGCATCAGAGAAAAGGAACCAAATATACCGAGCCATTAGCACCCAATTCCAGGTACACAAAGATTTAATGCCGAGCCCACCCTCCCTAAAAGGCTTACAAACATCATCCCACGAAACCTTAGCACAATAGGAGCCAGCAACCTTCCCAGACCAAAGGAACCGCCGCAACAACAGCTCAATGCTACGCAGGACACACTTAGGGAGAAACAGATGAGATGCCCAATAAACCTGCAAGGAGCACAACACAGCTTTGATAATCACCAGGCGGCCAGCAAAGGAAAGGTGACGATGTTCCCAAGAGCCAATTCTCCTCACTACTTTCTCAACCAAAGGAGCACAATCCAAAGCGGAGAGTTTGGAGGTAATAAGAGGAATACCCAGATATCTCATGGGAAGGGAACCAATATTAAGCCCAGTAAGCTCCCGCAAGAGAGCCGAAGTATCAAGATCAACACCAGCCACAAACAAATTGCTCTTCTCCAAATTGATGCACAATCCGGACTGAGTAGCAAACCAATCAATCACCTGCAAAAGGATCGACAGGGAATACCTATCACCATGGGAGAAGACAATGAGATCATCAGCAAAGGCAAGATGGGATAACCGAGTTTTATCGCATCTCCAATGGTATCTAAACCTAGGAGCAGCAGAAATGGCGCTGATGAAGGAAGATGAAAGGATCTCCATGGCCATAACAAAAAGATATGGGGAAAGAGGATCCCCTTGTCTGAGCCCCCGTTTACCAGGAAAGTACCCTTCAAGTTCACCATTAACCGCGACAGAAAACCAAGTGGATGAAATACAACCTCTAATCCAAGCAATCATCCGAGGATGAATATTAAAGGCAACCAAAGCCCTGAATAAGAAATCCCACTCCACGGAATCATAGGCCTTTTTAATGTCAACTTTGATGGCACATCGAGGAGGACCCGAATTCAGATGGTACCCCTTAAAAAGCTCCTGCACAAGTAAAATATTGTCCCCAATACGCCGACCACCAATGAAAGCAGATTGGGAGCCGCTAATAACAGCAGGAAGCACACTTTTCAAACGGTTAGCTAACAGTTTAGAGATAATCTTATAAACAGTATTACAGCAAGATATAGGTCTGAAATCTCCCATAGAAGACGGATTAGGAACTTTGGGGATCAAAGTTAAAATAGTAGCGTTCATCTCCCCCAAGAGAGAGCAAGAAGAAAAAAATTCACGAACAGCAAGGATAACATGCTTACCCACAATGTCCCAGCATCGTTGGAAAAAGAATGCATTGAAGCCATCAGGGCCAGGCGCCTTATTGGGCTTCAACATAAAACACACATCCCGGATATCATCATCACTAAAATCCAGACCCAAGCCACAAGACATATCCTCAGGAACCCGATGAACACGACCAACTCCAGACGCAAGACCACTGTCGATCCGAGAAGTACCAAACAACCCTTGGAAATAAGAAACAGCTTCCAACTTAATCTCAGCAGGATCATTAGTCACAACCCCATCCGCCCGACAGATGGAGGAGATATTGTTACGATTGGCCCCTTTTTTAATAACTTTGTGGAAATAAGCCGAATTAAGATCACCCTGCAAGTTCCAATTAATTCTAGATTTTTGCCTAGCCAAGCACTCCTCACGGTCCAAAGCCTCCACAAAAACCTTTCTCAATCTTCCCTCCAGAATAACAAGGGCAGGATCAGAAGGAGCCGCAGCCAGCCGTACTTGGCAATCATCAAGATCAGCTTTAGCAACCTCCACAGCGTGGGCAACATTCGCCAGAGGCCGAGCATTCAGACTCTTAAGCTCCATTTTAACAATCTTCAACCTGCGAACCAAACGAAATTGATGGCTACCCCTGATAAAAGTATTGAAAGCACGCGCCACAATGGACCTGAAATGCTCGTGATCAGCCAAGAAATTGAAAAATTTGAAAGGTGTCCGCCGCCGAGGGGATTGAAGACCCATATCCAAAATGCCAGGGCAATGATCAGAGGAACCAGGAGGAAGGAAAGCAGCAGAGCTACGAGGGAACAACAGGAACCAACCTTCATTAACCATGATCCGATCCAGCTTACGTTGAATTAAGTCACCAGAAAACTGTTGATTACACCAAGTGAGGAACCTGCCAGAGAATCTAACATCATCCAACCCACAATCCCTACAACAGTCACTCAAATCTGCCATAGCCAACTGACGAGGAGAAGAGCCCAACGACTCATTAGCAAACCTGACAGAGTTAAAATCCCCCATAACAGTCCACGGAATATCACCAACAACAAGAGAAAAGTCACCCAAATCAGCCCAAAGGGCACGACGATCACAAACATCATTATGACCATAAACAATAGAGACAAAAAAATTCAGCCCCAAATTAAGCAACTGAACACGACAGTGGATAGCTTGGGCCGACTTCCTCACAACACAAACATTCATACTAACTGGATTCCAGCCCACTAGAATACGACAATTAGAATGACAATCACCATTATCAATGGCATCCCACCCAGGGAAAACACTAGCAGAAATACAAGCAAGACGTCTGCCCTTAATTCTAGTCTCAATAACTCCCAAAAAACTTAAATTACATCTCGCAACAAAACTCCTGACCTCAAGATGCTTGGACTTAACGTTGAGGCCCCTAACATTCCAAACTGCAAAATTAATCATCAGAAGTTTTAGGAATACGTACCCTGGATAAAATCCCACCACGAGAAGCTTTAGGTTTTCTCTTTGCCTTGTTCTTTTTTTTTTCTTCTCCACAAGACCAGATTGAGATCCAGTAACAACTATGCTCCCGTCAGGCAACACCTGATCCCCAAGCTCAAGAAGGGAAGAGCCCATAGCCACCGATTCCCCGTCAGACTCAGAGACCGAATTTCCCAAGGACAGGAACGAGTTAGAAATTGGGACCGGAACAGTGGATTGGAGGACCATGGGACTACTAGTAGCAGGCACCACTCGAGTAGGAGATGGTGAGGGAGGAATGCAAGAACGCCCAACCGAGCCAGCAAGGGGTAAATGAGCATCATTGAGACCAATAGCAGCCGGAACTAACAACTCAAAAGGACCCTGGTTACCAATACCAATATTAGACAGCGCACCACAATGCAAGTCACCATTAATCGGCAGAGTAGGAGGGGAGCTCGAAACAATAGGAGCATTAGTAGCCAAAGGACGCGAAGGGCACGCCGGCTCAAGGTGCCCGAAGGTTTTGCAACAAGAGCACACCAAAGGTTTCCCTTGATATTCAACAAGAATTTCCACAGAATGGCCAGACTCCTCACCATCCTGAGAATGAAGAGCTAAATCAAAAGAATCTATAAGAGGGAGATTTGCGTCCACCTCCACACAAATTCGCATAAACGAAAGGCGTTTCTTCTGCAAAGTCAAAGCATCCACATGTAAAGGCTTACCCACTGCGCTAGCAACATGACAAAATCCATCATAGTTCCAATGTTCCAAAGGGACATTAAAAAACTTCACCCATATTGGAACCTTCGTATGCACTTCCTTAGAAAGAACCATACCCGGCTTCCACCTGGAAAGAAAGATCATACGCCCTGATAAGTGCCACGGGCCACTCTCAAGAACCCTAATGCAAGAGTCACAATCACGGAATCTGAAGAAAAAGAACCCACGGTCATTTGACAGAACCTCCTCAAGACCTCTATTACCCCAGATTTTCTTCGCCAAAATATTCACAGCAGAAAAAGGTAAGCTTTTCTTATCCACAAAGTACCCAACACGACAACACTCCCATTCCTTAGCCGCCACGATAGCGGCATCCAAAGGAGGAGAAACAGTCAACCGCCCACCAACAAAATGTGGTTTCCGATAAGCAAGACTAGCCCCAGAACCAGAACCACTCACGGGACCACCCGAGCTAACCACTTTGCTAAACGAACCTTTGGAAAGATGGCCAGGGCCAGCAACACCAGCATGAACAGAGGCAACAACATCACTCAATGCCACTGTATCCAGAGAACCACAACCCTGCACAGCGGCCCCAAGACGAACCAGTGGAGATGGCACCACCGGCACCACACCTGCAGGAACAGAAGGGCCAGTCTCACGGTCCGACAACACCGATGGCGCCACCTGCGCGATCGACAACATCTCCACAGACCGAGACAACACAGATGCAGTATCAACAGAGCAACCAGTAGAATTCCCTGCACAAGAAACAGAGACCGGAACCAAATCCGACACCCTCGCCGGCGCCACCTGCGCGGCAGCCGAAACATCCACAGAAGGAACAGAAGGGTCACCCGACGTACCCTCCACCGAGTTGAGAAAAATAGCACTCAGAATCTTGCCATCGACTAGGCGAGACCCATACCTCACACCACACAAGGCAGGGGAGGAAATCAGGGAAGAGGCGGAAACTAAGGGAGGCGGTACAGGCACGGACGACCCGTCCACATCCAAGGAGCGAATGGGGGAACTAGGACGGGAACAAAGACACTCAGAGGAGGGAGGGATGGGGATGGAAGGGGGAGGAGACGACATTGAAAATTCAGGGGCAAGGAAAGGAAACTGACTAGCAAACCCCAGGGTTCACAGAACCCCCGACATCGCCGAAGGAAGAACAGTCAGGGGAAAAAAACGAAAGATCTAGAAGACTAAGAGCACAAGAAAAAAGGGAAGGGGACGGGAGGCAAACCCAAACAGCAAAACCCGGAAGGAGTTAACAGAACCCCCCACTACGTCGAAGACCAGAAACCAGGAAGAAAAAAACAGTCAGAAACCATACCTGAACCAAAGGAAAGGAGGGGGGAGGTGGGAGGAGGATCCGACCCAAAGAAATCAGGGAAGCAAGCCAGATCGGTGAAGACCGGAAAGGCCTACAGAAACACCGACATCGCCCGTCGCAACACCAGCAACGCCCGACGCACAAGCGCCCGTCGCACAAAACGCCCGTCGCCCGTCGCCCGTCGCACAAAACGCCCGTCGCACAGAACACTCTCTTCGCTCTCACCTTCGCCCGTCGCACAGAACAAGATAGTGATATTTCCTTAGCCCTATCGGGCTCTGTTTTTGTGTGTGAGATAGAGAAAGAGAGTAAATGCTTGCTTCTTTTTTTTAAGATTTTGGGCTACTCCCCCCTCAAAACTAAGGTTAGGGTAAACTTTTTAAAGTGACTGGTTCCACCGCAGGACGGCCCCATACCCCAGAAACCCCGAAGGATTTTTTAGGGGAAACACAGTTCCACTGCGCTACTAAGAGGACTCGAACACGGAACCTCAGGCAGCAATATCCACATGCCTAACCACCAGGCTAGGACATGCAGATAAAACTAAGGTTAGGGTAAACTTTTTAAAGTGACTGGTTCCACCGCAGGACGGCCCCATACCCCAGAAACCCCGAAGGATTTTTTAGGGGAAACACAGTTCCACTGCGCTACTAAGAGGACTCGAACACGGAACCTCAGGCAGCAATATCCACATGCCTAACCACCAGGCTAGAACATGCAGATAAAACTAAGGTTAGGGTAAACTTTTTAAAGTGACTGGTTCCACCGCAGGACGGCCCCATACCCCAGAAACCCCGAAGGATTTTTTAGGGGAAACACAGTTCCACTGCGCTACTAAGAGGACTCGAACACGGAACCTCAGGCAGCAATATCCACATGCCTAACCACCAGGCTAGAACATGCAGATATAAAACTAAGGTTAGGGTAAACTTTTTAAAGTGACTGGTTCCACCGCAGGACGGCCCCATACCCCAGAAACCCCGAAGGATTTTTTAGGGGAAACACAGTTCCACTGCGCTACTAAGAGGACTCGAACACGGAACCTCAGGCAGCAATATCCACATGCCTAACCACCAGGCTAGAACATGCAGATAAAACTAAGGTTAGGGTAAACTTTTTAAAGTGACTGGTTCCACCGCAGGACGGCCCCATACCCCAGAAACCCCGAAGGATTTTTTAGGGGAAACACAGTTCCACTGCGCTACTAAGAGGACTCGAACACGGAACCTCAGGCAGCAATATCCACATGCCTAACCACCAGGCTAGAACATGCAGATTATAAAACTAAGGTTAGGGTAAACTTTTTAAAGTGATTGGTTCCACCGCAGGACGGCCCCATACCCCAGAAACCCCGAAGGATTTTTTAGGGGAAACACAGTTCCACTGCGCTACTAAGAGGACTCGAACACGGAACCTCAGGCAGCAATATCCACATGCCTAACCACCAGGCTAGAACATGCAGATAGAACTAAGGTTAGGGTAAACTTTTTAAAGTGACTGGTTCCACCGCAGGACGGCCCCATACCCCAGAAACCCCGAAGGATTTTTTAGGGGAAACACAGTTCCACTGCGCTACTAAGAGGACTCGAACACGGAACCTCAGGCAGCAATATCCACATGCCTAACCACCAGGCTAGAACATGCAGATGAAACTAAGGTTAGGGTAAACTTTTTAAAGTGACTGGTTCCACCGCAGGACGGCCCCATACCCCAGAAACCCCGAAGGATTTTTTAGGGGAAACACAGTTCCACTGCGCTACTAAGAGGACTCGAACACGGAACCTCAGGCAGCAATATCCACATGCCTAACCACCAGGCTAGAACATGCAGATTAAAACTAAGGTTAGGGTAAACTTTTTAAAGTGACTGGTTCCACCGCAGGACGGCCCCATACCCCAGAAACCCCGAAGGATTTTTTAGGGGAAACACAGTTCCACTGCGCTACTAAGAGGACTCGAACACGGAACCTCAGGCAGCAATATCCACATGCCTAACCACCAGGCTAGAACATGCAGATAAAACTAAGGTTAGGGTAAACTTTTTAAAGTGACTGGTTCCACCGCAGGACGGCCCCATACCCCAGAAACCCCGAAGGATTTTTTAGGGGAAACACAGTTCCACTGCGCTACTAAGAGGACTCGAACACGGAACCTCAGGCAGCAATATCCACATGCCTAACCACCAGGCTAGAACATGCAGATAAAGAGGCATTCAAGAAACCGTAAACTAAGGTTAGGGTAAACTTTTTAAAGTGACTGGTTCCACCGCAGGACGGCCCCATACCCCAGAAACCCCGAAGGATTTTTTAGGGGAAACACAGTTCCACTGCGCTACTAAGAGGACTCGAACACGGAACCTCAGGCAGCAATATCCACATGCCTAACCACCAGGATAGAACATGCAGATAAAACTAAGGTTAGGGTAAACTTTTTAAAGTGACTGGTTCCACCGCAGGACGGCCCCATACCCCAGAAACCCCGAAGGATTTTTTAGGGGAAACACAGTTCCACTGCGCTACTAAGAGGACTCGAACACGGAACCTCAGGCAGCAATATCCACATGCCTAACCACCAGGCTAGGACATGCAGATAAAACTAAGGTTAGGGTAAACTTTTTAAAGTGACTGGTTCCACCGCAGGACGGCCCCATACCCCAGAAACCCCGAAGGATTTTTTAGGGGAAACACAGTTCCACTGCGCTACTAAGAGGACTCGAACACGGAACCTCAGGCAGCAATATCCACATGCCTAACCACCAGGCTAGAACATGCAGATAAAACTAAGGTTAGGGTAAACTTTTTAAAGTGACTGGTTCCACCGCAGGACGGCCCCATACCCCAGAAACCCCGAAGGATTTTTTAGGGGAAACACAGTTCCACTGCGCTACTAAGAGGACTCGAACACGGAACCTCAGGCAGCAATATCCACATGCCTAACCACCAGGCTAGAACATGCAGATAAAAACTAAGGTTAGGGTAAACTTTTTAAAGTGACTGGTTCCACCGCAGGACGGCCCCATACCCCAGAAACCCCGAAGGATTTTTTAGGGGAAACACAGTTCCACTGCGCTACTAAGAGGACTCGAACACGGAACCTCAGGCAGCAATATCCACATGCCTAACCACCAGGCTAGGACATGCAGATAAAACTAAGGTTAGGGTAAACTTTTTAAAGTGACTGGTTCCACCGCAGGACGGCCCCATACCCCAGAAACCCCGAAGGATTTTTTAGGGGAAACACAGTTCCACTGCGCTACTAAGAGGACTCGAACACGGAACCTCAGGCAGCAATATCCACATGCCTAACCACCAGGCTAGAACATGCAGATAAAACTAAGGTTAGGGTAAACTTTTTTAAAGTGACTGGTTCCACCGCAGGACGGCCCCATACCCCAGAAACCCCGAAGGATTTTTTAGGGGAAACACAGTTCCACTGCGCTACTAAGAGGACTCGAACACGGAACCTCAGGCAGCAATATCCACATGCCTAACCACCAGGCTAGGACATGCAGATAAAACTAAGGTTAGGGTAAACTTTTTAAAGTGACTGGTTCCACCGCAGGACGGCCCCATACCCCAGAAACCCCGAAGGATTTTTTAGGGGAAACACAGTTCCACTGCGCTACTAAGAGGACTCGAACACGGAACCTCAGGCAGCAATATCCACATGCCTAACCACCAGGCTAGAACATGCAGATAAAACTAAGGTTAGGGTAAACTTTTTAAAGTGACTGGTTCCACCGCAGGACGGCCCCATACCCCAGAAACCTCGAAGGATTTTTTAGGGGAAACACAGTTCCACTGCGCTACTAAGAGGACTCGAACACGGAACCTCAGGCAGCAATATCCACATGCCTAACCACCAGGCTAGAACATGCAGATATAAAACTAAGGTTAGGGTAAACTTTTTAAAGTGACTGGTTCCACCGCAGGACGGCCCCATACCCCAGAAACCCCGAAGGATTTTTTAGGGGAAACACAGTTCCACTGCGCTACTAAGAGGACTCGAACACGGAACCTCAGGCAGCAATATCCACATGCCTAACCACCAGGCTAGAACATGCAGATAA
The DNA here is from genome assembly GCA_032719365.1 of Prinsepia uniflora. Taxonomy (NCBI): domain Eukaryota; kingdom Viridiplantae; phylum Streptophyta; class Magnoliopsida; order Rosales; family Rosaceae; genus Prinsepia; species Prinsepia uniflora. The sequence continues at coordinate 68,866,428 of CM064867.1, read as the reverse complement.
AACTAAGGTTAGGGTAAACTTTTTAAAGTGACTGGTTCCACCGCAGGACGGCCCCATACCCCAGAAACCCCGAAGGATTTTTTAGGGGAAACACAGTTCCACTGCGCTACTAAGAGGACTCGAACACGGAACCTCAGGCAGCAATATCCACATGCCTAACCACCAGGCTAGAACATGCAGATTATAAAACTAAGGTTAGGGTAAACTTTTTAAAGTGATTGGTTCCACCGCAGGACGGCCCCATACCCCAGAAACCCCGAAGGATTTTTTAGGGGAAACACAGTTCCACTGCGCTACTAAGAGGACTCGAACACGGAACCTCAGGCAGCAATATCCACATGCCTAACCACCAGGCTAGAACATGCAGATAAAACTAAGGTTAGGGTAAACTTTTTAAAGTGACTGGTTCCACCGCAGGACGGCCCCATACCCCAGAAACCCCGAAGGATTTTTTAGGGGAAACACAGTTCCACTGCGCTACTAAGAGGACTCGAACACGGAACCTCAGGCAGCAATATCCACATGCCTAACCACCAGGCTAGAACATGCAGATGAAACTAAGGTTAGGGTAAACTTTTTAAAGTGACTGGTTCCACCGCAGGACGGCCCCATACCCCAGAAACCCCGAAGGATTTTTTAGGGGAAACACAGTTCCACTGCGCTACTAAGAGGACTCGAACACGGAACCTCAGGCAGCAATATCCACATGCCTAACCACCAGGCTAGAACATGCAGATAAAAACTAAGGTTAGGGTAAACTTTTTAAAGTGACTGGTTCCACCGCAGGACGGCCCCATACCCCAGAAACCCCGAAGGATTTTTTAGGGGAAACACAGTTCCACTGCGCTACTAAGAGGACTCGAACACGGAACCTCAGGCAGCAATATCCACATGCCTAACCACCAGGCTAGAACATGCAGATAAAACTAAGGTTAGGGTAAACTTTTTAAAGTGACTGGTTCCACCGCAGGACGGCCCCATACCCCAGAAACCCCGAAGGATTTTTTAGGGGAAACACAGTTCCACTGCGCTACTAAGAGGACTCGAACACGGAACCTCAGGCAGCAATATCCACATGCCTAACCACCAGGCTAGAACATGCAGATAAAACTAAGGTTATGGTAAACTTTTTAAAGTGACTGGTTCCACCGCAGGACGGCCCCATACCCCAGAAACCCCGAAGGATTTTTTAGGGGAAACACAGTTCCACTGCGCTACTAAGAGGACTCGAACACGGAACCTCAGGCAGCAATATCCACATGCCTAACCACCAGGCTAGAACATGCAGATAAAATAAAGACAACTAAAACTAAGGTTAGGGTAAACTTTTTAAAGTGACTGGTTCCACCGCAGGACGGCCTCATACCCCAGAAACCCCGAAGAATTTTTTAGGGGAAACACAGTTCCACTGCGCTACTAAGAGGACTCGAACACGGAACCTCAGGCAGCAATATCCACATGCCTAACCACCAGGCTAGAACATGCAGATATCCACCTTAGTTTCTTCTTTCAAAATTTGCTGGGATCGCTGCTGCAATGTCATCAATGAAATGCAGAAACAATTAATTTCTGGCAGGCTGAAAGTCGAAACTCAGCGACAGCGACCCAGCCTTTTGCTTTTTCTTTTCCCTTTATTTCGTACGCCGCCGACCAGAATAGTAAAATTTGTTACCCAATCTACCCACGGACCACGTCATCTGCTGCTCGTCTTCAAACTCGAAATCCTAATATAGAGAGAGCCCCAAATATAATAACAGCCTTTCAATCGCTCTCCCTCCCTGACATCGATAACGGAGCTCTCGGGCGACGACGCTCGCTTGCTTCCCTCCCTCTCGGTTTATCTCCGTTTCTTTTTGGTCAACAAGTATACAAGATGAGGCGCTCCGGTTCGTTTTCGGATCTTTCCATTTGTTGTGTTAATTTCGTTCGATTATCCTTCAATTCCTTTTTTGGGCGGTTTGGGTGATTGGTTTTGTGATAATTATTGTTGATTTCTTTTTTGGTTTCTAAAGATTTGAACTTTTTGTTTGAATTGTATGATCATGGGAATGGATGGAAGAGTATGGATCAGGTCCGATTTGAGCTGCATGGTTTGAATTGGATTGAATTAGTGTCAGAAACATGGAAATTATGTTGAATTATAGGATTACTAGTGAATCAAAACCAGAAATGTTTAAGATTTTTTGACATCGAAAATCACCTTGGTTGAATAACTGGAAAAATATTGGAACTTTTTTATTGCTGGAAGTGTTAAAGGTTTGGAATTGTTGCAATGATCGGGTTATTCATCCCGAATTTCATGATTGAATAGTGTAGAACTGTTGTTATCTGATATTGTTTTTATTTTTCTACGTTAAAGATGGTAAAGAGAAGAAATGAAATTCAAAGCTGATTTAAACTAAGCTCGTTTGATAACCATGTTGTTTTAGCTTTTGTGTTAAAGAGGTGGGAATGATAGGGAAAGGAGAGTTGGAGGAAGTGGGAGGGAGGAAGAACAAATGACGGAGAGTGTATGAAACAAAAACTTAGGAAGTGGAAACAGCCTAAAATGGTTATTAGTTTCATTTTGTTTATCTTTCCATATTACTTTTTCTCCACATCCCTCCCATCATCTTTCCTTCACCCTTCTTCACCTCTCCTTCCCCCTGAATAATTTCCCCTCTCTCTAGCACTCAAAATGAAACTAAAAACTAACTGGTTCACTAGGGATATTTATCTATGGTTTTTATTTAAATATATATTTCATACTTTTTCTTTAAAAAAACCATTGTGTGCTTTCTTCCTCTTCTCTCCTCACACCTTCCACCTCTCTTCCATTTTCACATCTCACTCTTCCCACTCCCCAACAGATAAAAGCGGAATAGGAAATGAAAAACTGAAAGATACCCAAACCGTTAGATCATTGTTGTGCGGAAGTGTCTCAAAACAATATAACAATTATGAAGGCAAAATATGGAAACTAATAGTCCACAAAAGAACACAAGGATTTACGTGGTTCGGCTATAAAGCCTACGTCCACAAGCCGGCGAGGAAATTCCACTAATAACAAAGGAGATTACAAAAGAGATTAACTCTCTCAAACCCAAAAGCCTTAAACCCAAATATACCCAATATCTTACTAACAAACGGTGCAGCACTACAGATTTTGTAACGGCACACCAACAAAAAGACACAGCTAAAACTAAAAGCCTAAGCACCTATTATATACTACTCTTAGCTTATCCTAATCCTATAAGGAATACAAAACCAGAAGCCTTATAAGACAAGAAATAGAGTCCTACAAGGATTAGAAAAATCTAATCCTTATAAAACACAAAACTAAAAACAGCTAACAATAGTACTTACTAATTGATTTATAATTTAAGGCCAATTACAACAATCTCCACCTTGACTTAAATTTACTCAAGTCTTCAAACGGATTTTTCCTCCAACGTCTTCTCCAACACAAAACATGCAAAAACATGCTAACCAAAAAATGCCTTGATAAAAAAAAATAAAAAACAGAAGTGATTCAAACGAAAGCCTTGAATTCTCCAAACATCACCGAACCAAAAATCAAGCATTCTAAAAAAAAAACAAAAAAACTTAACCCAAAAGTGCGAATTTGCACTTTAGCAAAAAGCTTGTATGCCAAGCTCCACCCTCTTGCTAACGCCTAGAGGAGTTCAGAACAGTATTCTTCTGCCACATTCGCCTCATCACTGGTAGAAGAAAATTTCCTTTGAGCTTTGGGCAATCAACTTTCCAATGCCCCTCCTTGTGACAATAGTGACATGTGTTCTTATCAAATTTCCCTCTTCTCCGAACTACTAACCCAAAACTTTCTGTAGCAGATACCTTTTTCTTCAGCTCTCTAGAATTCAAAGCAGCTTTAACATCTTCCAAAGCAAGAACATCTCTCCCATATAACATAGTGTCGACAAAATGCTCATATGATGAAGATAAAGAACATAACAAAATTAGGGCCTGATCCTCATCATCTAACTTCACATCCATATTTTTCAAATCCATGATAACCTGGTTGAAATCATTTAGATGATCTTGAATTGATGTATCTTCAGACATACGAAATCTGTACAAACGTTGCTTCAAATATAACCGATTTGCAAGAGACTTGGTCATATACAAACTCTCCAACTTAAGCCACAAATCTGCTGGGGACGTCTCCTCAGCTACCTCATGTAGAACTTCATCAGAAAGTGATAGCTGAATGGCCCCAAGTGCTCGTTCCATCATGTCCTCTTTCTTCTCATCTGACATTGATTCTGGTAAAGCATTCACACCCTTTAGCGCCTTAAAGACCCCTTGCTGAATCAGCATGGCTCGCATCTTTACACGCCAAAGACCAAAGTCATTCCTCCCATTAAACTTTTCAATTTCAAACTTCGTAGACATGGTAGGAGGCTTTATGGTGAATTAGGACCATAACCCAGTCGAAACTAGAGTTCTGATACCAATTGTTGTGCGGAAGCGTCTCAAAACAATATAACAAATATGAAGGCAAAATATGGAAACTAATAGTCCACAAAAGAACACGAAGGATTTACGTGGTTTGGCTATAAAGCCTACATCCACAGGCGAAGCCGGCGAGGAAATCCCACTAATAACAAAGGAGATTACAAAAGAGATGATCTCTCTCAAACCCAAAAGCCTTAAAGCCAAATATACCCAATGTCTTACTAACAAACGGTGCAGCATTACAGATTTTGTAATGGCACACCAACAAAAAGACACGGCTAAAACTAAAAGCCTAAGCACCTATTATAAACTACTCTTAGCTTATCCTAATCCTATAAGGAATACAAAACTAGAAGCCTTATAAGACAGGAAACAGAGTTCTACAAGGATTAGAAAACTCTAATCCTTATAAAACACAAAACTAAAAACAGCTAACAATGGTACTTACTCATTGACTTATAATTTAAGGCAAATTAAAACAATCGTGGCTAATTTCTTATATCGCATTATGTCAAAGCAGTGGGAGACTGACATTTTCTTGTATATGTGACAAAATGTACGCTTTTTAGATGACTTTGATCCAACTTTACGGGTGTGGATCGCTTGATTTTCACAAAACTTTTCTAAATTATTTATCATGCTTAAGATAAGGATGGTTTAGTAAGGTCTCAGATAAATTAAGCATCTCCTAAATTTTTTTAAGGGGTAGTCAGATGCCAATTTATCCTTTCTACACTTCCAATTGTTGAAAGGCATAAAACAAGGTGGTTCACCATTGTTGTAAATACTTTTTTCAGCGATGGCTTCTTGATATTGGGCTAAGATGGTGGTGTCCTCTTAAGTAGAGAGGCAAAGATGTCTCAGCCCTGTGGTTGTGCATGTTTTAGACTAGCAAATTACCCCCATTAGGCCTTTAGTCTGATCCCCATTCTCACTTAGTGGGGTTGCAATGGGGAAACTACCAAGGGATCTCATTCTCACTCAGCTGGATTTATTCTGGGTGTCCCTCGCAAGTTTTTAAAGATTTATCCTTAACAAATATTGGATACTTGTAGGAAGCACACATAACATACTCAACCTTGCTTTAACTCGACACATATTTCTGTTTTTGGCTCTATGGCTTTAGCCCAGACTTTAGTAGTTGTAGAATTCATTCTTCTAAGCTTTAGATGGTCACCTGTTTGGACATTCTTTTCTAGTGTTTCTTGAGTTAGTATTCCATATTGTCTGTGCTCATAACTATTTTAATCTTCATATGTACAGCCATTAAAGCAGCTAATAAAGAGTTGGAACGGATTGATATAGTTTTTAACTCATATGCGAATGCGTCTTCTGGTTTGATTGAGTAAGTCTACTGCATCAGATTTATTTTGTGTTTAGTCATTGCTTTTGTTGCAACAGCTAGGCTAGTAAACTATGTTAATGAAAATGTTGAGCATGCATAATTGCAAAATTAACTCAGATATTCTTTTGGCATTCAAGACATGGTTAAGAGGATTTGAATATTTGTTTTATTGAATTAATTCTAACATACAGCAGTAGCTATCTTTATATAGGCTGTAGAGAGACCTAACTAGGTATGTACAATTTAGGAAAGAATCAAACAGTTGACTAGCTATACAAGGGAGGAATCAATGGTGATTAGGTTGGTCGATGGAAGCCAGCTCATCAGCAAGTATCCGAACTTCCTGAAGATATTCGGAGATGGGACGGGAATGCTGGCGAAGAAGAGTTAGGCGTTCCTTGAGACCAAGGACGCGCGCTCTGGCTTTGCTGGCATAGAGATGAGTGAGCCGGGCCCAAGCAGCGGCAGAAGTGGGGGCGGCAGCAATGAGTTGGATCACCTGAGGGGATACGGACGCCAGGATGGCATGAAGTAACAGTTGGTCCTGACGGACCCAGAAATCATGAAGAGCAGTCTCTGTTTGGGGGGGGCAGGGTCGAGAGCCGTCGACATAGCCCATGAGGTCATACCCTCGAAGAAGAGCATTGAACTGAGCTCGCCACGGAAAGAATGTCGTGGCAGTGAGCTTAACAGGGAGCTGGGCTGCGGTGTTTATGGTGATAAGGGTGGGAAGAGTAGGGTTTGGTTCAGCGGCAGGGATGGTGGTCTGGGCAGCCATAGAGCTTAGGGTTTACTCGGTGGAGCAGTTAAAGCTTTGATACCATAAGAGGATTTGAATATTTGTTTTATTGAATTAATTCTAACATACAGCAGTAGCTATCTTTATATAGGCTGTAGAGAGACCTAACTAGGTATGTACAATTTAGGAAAGAATCAAACAGTTGACTAGCTATACAAGGGAGGAATCAATGGTGATTCCGTTTGACATATCTCAGCAGATCAAGGAGATTTAGTCAATCTCCTGTGATCGGCTGGAGTGTAGGGGAATCCTTATTAATGGTGACATCTTACCAACGCTATTAGTAAGTGCTTTTCCTCTGTTACCACTTTCTATTGTCCAAACAAAAAGAATTGCAGTTTCAAATTTACATAAGGGAAACAAAATTCTGATTTAAAACTCTAACCTGTGGTTTTGGATCTGCTTGATATTGCTTCTCAAATACCAAACAGAACTCTGGTACAAATCCGCAAAAGGAAGAGAGTAGAAAAGGAGAATTGATTCACTTATGTCAATTAGAATACAACTATTACCATATTGTAGACATTGATATGTATCCTAATTTCTATAATATGATAAGTTTTTCCTTATTTAATTTTCTCACGTGATAAGCAATACTGTATAAATTATGTGTACTCCATTTTAGCAATATTTTTATGAATTTATGACATATTAGTTATTACATACTTGTTGAACAGCCCAGAGGGAATTGAACATCTTTGTTCAGATATGGAAGTTGACCATACGGATGTAAGGGTCTTGATGCTTGCCTGGTAAGTTGATTTTTGAGTTGTGACCTCACTTCATACCTTTGATCCTTGATTGAATGTGTCAAGGCTAATGAACTATGTATTGCAGGAAAATGAAAGCTGAAAAGCAGGGATACTTTACCGTTGTAAGTAGTACTACTCTTGTTTGCGCATCAAATTTATAAATTCTTTTTTGTCATGGATTGGCATCTTCTCCATTTATCATTATTCTGTTCAGTCTTTTCCCCACAATTTATATTTTTATGTAACATTGTTACCTTGTTAAACTGTTCTTGGATTCTCCTCTTAGCTCATTACTTTCTGTTTTTCCCTTTTTTTTTTCTTTTTGCTTCACATGTCGGGGTATGTTTACTCAAAAGAGATGTTTAGCGGCGCGGTATTTGATTTCAGTATTTTATTTAACTGTAGAAATAAGTTGATATTTTACATGCATATTTATATGCTTATGCGGACAATATGTATATACACACATAGATTAAGTAAGACCAGTGGATTTTTTTCCCAATAATGCTTAGCACATAAGTCTCTGAATTTGATTCAATACCTCTAACAAATTCCATCGCTATTGTATTAAGAGGATATTTTCTTATCTACTTGTATTAAAAATTGAACTTTCATGATGGAATTCCTGTCCCGCTGGGCATTGGATAAAAATTAGGGTCATGATTAGAACATTGAATTTGAACCTACTCATTTGATCAAGAAAAAAGAATCTTATAAACTGTTAATTAGTTTTGTAGAAGCTCATTAATTTTTCCACCTACCAGATCTGTGCTTCTTATCCATGATTTTCCTGTGTAGAAACTGTATTTGTAGTCATTAACATCTCTCTCTGTCTTCATTTGTTTAATGACATTTCCAATCTCATCTTTGATAGGAAGAATGGCGAACAGGACTTAAGGCACTGAGGGCGGACAATGTAAATAAATTGAAGAAGGCCCTTCCAGAGCTAGAGAAAGAGGTAGAGTTTCTTAAGTTGCTGCCTATATAAAATAATGACAATTTAATTGGTTCGTGGCATCCATATGATAGAGGTCATCGAGATTCTGATTCTTTTCCGTTTTAATATCATGAAAAGGTCAAGAGGCCTTCAAACTTTGCAGATTTCTATAATTATGCATTCCGATATTGTTTAACAGGTAATAACTCAAAGTGCTTCCATCTAATCTTGAAGCATAATTGCTAATTTTAACCTTCTGTATTTTTTTACAGAGGAGAAACAGAAGAGCATAGATATAGACAGCATATGCGAGTTATTAAATATTGTTTTAGGATCTCAATACCCATCGCAGGTTGACTTATTTATTCAGTACTTAAAGGTGAGGGGCTGAATTTATATTGTTCTTCTGTCATTTAAGTATATGCATGTTAAGAATGCTAGAGTAATATTGTTCATGAGTCATTAGCTGCTAAAATTTTCCCATCAAGAAATATAAGTTTTTCCTTTACTGGTCTATATAACTGAAGCTGCTTGTCATTTTTCTCACTAACCCGCTGCTTTTGCTGTTTTAATTGGAAAGAAATTCTTGAAATTATTAAATGCGATGTGGTTCCTTCTCTCCTGGTTTCTTCTTGTAACGAGTTGTTTTTTACCACATGGGGTTTTTAGATTTGGAGTTAAGAATCTTAAATGTTCTCTTATGTTGTCTAATAGCATATATATATATATATATAGACATTGCATTACCCACTTCTCCCAAAAAAAAAAAAAAGGGATAATTACAAAACCAACCGGGGTAATAGTAAAATGATTAAATTTTTTAAATGCAGACTCAGAATGATTACAAAGTCATCAACATGGATCAGTGGATGGGCTTTTACCGGTTTTGTGATGAGGTAATCTTATATGTTGGTTACTGGTTTCAAAATTCCACCTTTGTTTCTGTTCAATTTTCCTATTTAATAGGGCTTGTTATATAGGATAGATCTTTTAAAATCATGAATACATTATGCTATAATGCATGCATTTGCACTTGCAACCACTCACACTACTAATATTATGTCATTTTTGTTCAAATTCCAAGTTTGAAGAAGTATTGAGTTATGCCCTTACTCTGGCATAATGTAACTGTTTTTTGAAAGTATTCTCGCACTTACTGTGAATTGTTCACTGTGCTTTCAATTTTGTAAGCAGATTTTGGTGCTCAGTATTGTTTTAGGTGGTTGAGTTGGTTCCTGTGGGGCTGGGTTAGCATAATTTATTAAAATTCTCTCAGCTTATTTACACATTTGGAAACCATTTTTAATTATCTCCTTGCTTTGGTTTGGTTTGGTTTGGTTTGGATCCAGACTATGTAGGATAGTATAAGATGCGTGTAGTTGGAAATTCCATGCCATGTCTTATATCAGTATTTTGGACTCTTGGATTTGCATATCAGCGGGTGCCCTTTCCTTTGTTTCTTAATGCTAGTTTGCCTTCCTGACAAGTAAGCTAACATTATCCCTTACGACAATCCTTGCTCAGATAAGTTTTCCAGACCTTAGCAACTACGATCCTGAACTAGCTTGGCCTTTGATCCTTGACAATTTTGTTGAATGGATACGAGAAAAGCAGAGCCAAAGCTGATAATTTTCGGTCATTTTGAGTCTGTTGTAAACCCCAAGTTGCTGGTGAGATACTCTTCCAATCCTTGTTTTCCCATTACGAAATCTTAATTTGGAGCTAACCCACTGCCTTTTTGCAGGACAATTAGACAACAAAACAAAACGGCCTCAAGAATTTATTTTGTTTTTTAATTGTGGTTTTATTTGTTTTTTGTTCTTGTTTGTTTTTTTCTTTTTTGCTCAATATATGAAAGCTTCCTCTAAGTGCTCGTCTTTGGAAATTGCATGCTTTTAAGTTTTAATGAATATGATTGGGACTTCTTGTTGAATGTTACAGCAGGTTCCATAATTTAGTCCGTTGATTCTGTCAGTCACTTGAGGCCGTTGGATTATGCTTACTTTAGTGTGAACAGATTGTATCCTGAATGTGGTTTATAGAATAAAAGAGGCACTTTTCAATTTTTCTGGTTTCTATTTTATGAAGCCAAACAGCACGTACGAGTTAAGCACATTTCGGAAAGAGAAAACGAGATTGTAAGTTCGGTTGGTGACAATTTTATAGCATGATAACCTTAGGCTTCGTTTGTTTTGCGGGATTTGGATTGAGATTTTATAGTAAGCTTAAATTTTGTTGGTTGGAGTATTATAATCCGATGTTGCTCAGATTTAATTACATAAATAATAGTGTAAGTCTACTGAGAAAAACATTAATTTAATTAATTTCATAAATAAAATCAGTTAGTGAGATGATAAAATGTGTCATGAATGATGATTAAATAATTCCTAATGGATAGTTTGAAGAATTTTAGTTTTTGTTTTAGTTGCTTTTTTTTTCTTTCTATTTTTTGCATGAAAAAAAGTCTAGTTTTGTTGAATTATTGTGTCACCGAGTGCCGTGTGGCACTATTTGATTGGATGAAACTTTGAATCACAAGTGAGCCGCAATATTTGTCCGATAGACCACCAGCCTAGCTTAGGCATGTAAAGGGGTCAGCTTTGCCTTTGGGCTAGCTTTATCCAATCCAAAATGGAATGGGTCGAAGCTGAAAGGGGCTGTAGGCTAGAGAGGGATTGGCTCAGGCCATTTCCGCTGCATTAGATATGCTCTCATGAGATGGATTTAAGGTGTTGTATTATATATTTGCTCCATAATTGCCGCTTATGTGAGAACTTCTTGGATTAGTGAGACATTTAAAATGGCAACGCCTCCCTTTCACACCCAAAAATTGCCATTTTTGTTCCTAAAACAAGTGAAAGGAGCAGTTCCGCATTTGAGTGAAGACTGAGATAAAGAAAGTAACGACTTTAGACTAGGGTGCGAGTGGCAGAAAGCACACAGCCTTCTTCAGACCAACTACCTGGGCCTAGACCGGACCAGATCACCATGATTATTTACTACGTTTTAATGAAAGAATATTCATGACAAAGAAGGGGACAAAACCACTTTCTAGGCTGTTTTACCAATTTTTTTTGGTAATCCTGTTCTGCCAATTTCACCTTACATCCATGAATGAAAAAATAGGTAATTATCGGCGAAACTTCGCTAAAATTTCGTTAAAATTGGCTGGCGGCACTTAAGAGGGGGTGGAGAGAGGAAGAAATTTAGCGAAATTTTCACATTTTATCTTATTTTAAGCTCATAGATCTCCTTATTTCATTAAAACGATCGAGATATGGTCAAATTGCATGAAAATCGGATGTAAAACCATTGATTTCCAGTCGGGGTCATGCCGCCGGGTCCGAAACCTGTATCGCAGACCCGATTCGAGATAAGGGACGACCACTTTGCAGGTGCGTGGCCACCACGCGCAGAGGCCATCACTGGCGCGTTGCGGCGCGTACAGCGTCTGTTGGCCGTTCGTCCAACATGAAATATTTTTTATTTTATTTTTTTGAGTTTAATAGTACAACTTTAAAATTAATTAGATACCATATGGGTACATTTATGAAAATCTAATATAATATGTTTTATATTTAAAATAGTATTTGATATAAAAACATTTGGGAATACAAATATAAGGTTAATTTGAATATTAATGAATCTTTGAAGCAAATTATATTGAATGGAATGATTCGTAGAATAGAGATGGTTAATTTGAAGCAAATTATGTTGAATTGAAACAGATTATGTTGAATTCAATTCAAGTAAATTATGTTGAATTGAAAAAACTTATTTGAATGGTTAATTTGAATATTAATGGATTTTAGAAAAATATGAGATGAACATACGATTAATAAGAATTCGTTTTACGTCCAATCTTCACTAATTAATGTCCAATTTTCTAAATTATCATGTAAATACAAATTTCCCGATTTTCTAAATTATTATGTCAATGTAAACTCTATTATTATGCTTATTTTTATGTTTTAACTATATTAACATTCAATTATAGTAATTCACTTCAATTTATGTTTATGTTTAAAATTTTATATTATTAGTTATCGGCAGAACCCTATTGTATCATATTATTCATCATATATTTATTATATTAAAGCCATTTTATAGTTTTTATTAGTCCTATATAACTATTATTGGGTACTTAAATTTTTCTCAAAGTTTCATTCCAAATTTCCAACTTTTAGACCGAATTTCCGTCATTTTTGTTAACCGTAAACGATATCGATATCGATATTTAGGGCGAGATATCCGTAAATGACTAGCGATATATCCGTCGATATCAATATTTCAATCTTTCCTTACATCAATGTACTCTAATTTCTCTTATGTTAAGATATAACAGAGGAATAATCACTAAATAAAAAATTAACCGATAGGAAACCCTTGGGCTTGTTAGTAAGAAACTTGTTTAGAAATACTGTAATAAAAGAAGCATAAGAGTTCTTTTTTTATTATTGTCAATGAAGGCACATTGTTGTGGGCTATTCAAATACCTTTCCCAGGAAAAGGCACCTTTAACCACTTGGCTCCACACTGAAATTCTGTTCTCCATTGACAATAAGGGCAAAACACTAGGTTGTGCATGGTTGTAGGCTTTCTTTATTCCAAAGTGGAAAAAATAAAATAAACCTTGAAGAAAAACCACAATACATACACCTTTCACTTTCTTAAAACTATCACTTTTTTAACCTAATATGCTCCGTGCTTGATATCCGCCCTTTATTACAATAATGAGAATGAGAATGCATGAAAAGATACGAGTGTGAAAATCACTTGCCCATTGAAATGCATGAAAAGATGCGAGTGCGAAAACCACTTGCCCATTGAAAAGACGTGTCATTCCAAGTCCTTGGTTTAATAAAGGACGAACTTCTTGCAGAGAGAAAACAAGCACTAACACCAACATAGTACAAGTATGTGCATTATGCGATCATCATCCTAGGTGCCAAGATGTGCCCAAGCAAAACAATTTGCTGGGTGTCAATGTTGAACCAGGCACGAGAAAGACAAACAAGATGAGGCAATAAAAATCATTTGCAAAAATGTTGAAGGCATACACATGTACATAGATGTTAGCATGAATTAAGAGCACAGCAAAAGAATGAAGATAATAACGGCCAAAATTATTTGACTTTGCCTTCTTTCCTTTGCGCAAATTTCTGGAGTCTAAATATGTGCTTGCAAATATCAACCGTCAAGAAGATGAAGAAGCAATCATCAACGGCGAAGATGAAGGACGGGGCCGTCTTGTTCTGCTTCGTCCCCTTCGTGTTGTAGTTGTGCTGGAAGGAGAGGATGAAGAAGATGAAGGAGAATCAGAAGACATTGCCAAGTTGTTTGACTGGCTTGTTTGTTTCTTCTTGTCTCCTTCATCTGCTTTATCTTCGATTCTATGATGTTGAACTTTCGTTGAATTTAATGTAGCAGGAAGAACACAATTGCAAAGGAAGCCTGCAAATTAAGGAATGCTCCTCATTTGAGTAAAAACAACACAAAACTAAAGTTTGCTCCTTCTGTAAAATATGTCATCCAAACAAGAACAGAAATTAGCAAACTTTTCTCTCTGGTTATAAAATTCGAAGGGAAGTTGAGGCAACACAAAATGTTTGATCCAAACAAGAAAAATAGTAAACAAAATTCTCTATTTTCTGAAAATCGAAGAAAAGTTGAGCAAACACAAAATGCTTAATCCAAAACAAGGAGAAAAATTAACAAGGTTTTCCTTCTACAATCGAAGAAAAATTGAGCAATCATCACTAAATGTTTGATCCAAACAAGAACAAAAATTGCAAATATCTTGCCTTTGGTTCTAAAAATGGAAGAAAAGTTGAGCAAACACAAAATGTTTGATCCAAACAAGAACCAAAATTAACCAAAATTTCCTTTGTTTTAGGAATCGAAGAAAAGTTGAGCAAACACAATTAAAAACAACAAAAATTAACAAATGATTCCCTTTCGTTAATCGAAGAAAAGTTGAGCAAACTGAGAATGTTTGATCGAAACAAGATAGATGTAAACAAGAACTGCATAAGTAATCAAATGAAGAAACTTCATACCGATTCTGGCAAGGCGATTAACCCAACTTGGAATCGAAATTCCTGTCAATTTAATACAAGCATCATTGCAGAAATGGTTGCAATTTTTAGTGATCAAGTTATAGGCATTTCCTCTGTACTGTTCTGCAAGCTTTTCCATCACTGCTCTAACCTCCAATGGCCCGACATCCGTTTTCCCAATCAAAATTGATTTCCTAAATGTAAATCCATCACACTTTTTTGGCTCTCCTTCAAAAATTCCGGTTGTCGGATACTCATGAGCCCCAAATGCATACTCAACACCATGAACTGTATAAGTATCAAAACCTTCTTTAACATTGAAAGAAAGAAAAGACCAAATGCAAAAGATAAAGAATTTCAAAAGCAAAAGGGAAAGAGAAACCATCAACAATTTGCTTCTCTTTATAGGATGTTTTAAGAAACTGACGGTTCTACTATCATATTTGAATAGAGAACACTCAGTAATAAATCATAGGGGCAATTACTGCTAAAAAAAAAATAGCATACAAAGCTCATTGTAAATAGGAAAACAAGAAAAATTATTCATGAATTATTGATCTATTGGCAGAAGCTGTCAAGGGTTTATAAATCACACTAGCATTTACATTTTCGGATTCGCGGAATCAAATAGCAAACACAATTTGGAATCTTACATTCTCAAACCGATGAAAACCCAGAAATCAAGTATGAGTCTTTTCCGTATTTTCTCATCAGCCAAACAGAACTTTCTGTATTTCTCAGAGTTTGAATCCAAAACCAAAAACCACAAAGCCACTACAAAGATTGAGATAGGAGACATTGTAGGTACCAAGTCTTACAGATTCAACTACGGATCGAATCGAAGTCAAACAGCAGAAACCCAAGATTCAAAAACCTCAAAGATTACAAAAACAAACCAGAACACTGACCTTGAACACCAGAATGGTAAACTCCGAGGCCAAGCCAATAGGCGTAGCCATTAAACGGAGTCAGATCATAGACATTGAGAAACACAGGCACGGATCCACTGTCCTCTGTGCACACACTTTTATTGCACATCAACATCTTGCTGTTGCCTTCTGCATTTAGACGCTTAATTAAAAGCTATGAGACTGTCATTTTCAGCTGCATAATTGAATTCCAATGGTATTTCAAAATTCCTTTTGGGATTTTAAATTGTGGGTTTTGGATTTTGGGGCTGTTTTTCAAATCACGGAAAGAAAAAAAAAAAAAAAAAAAAAAAGAGATAGAATTTTGAGAATCTTCTGATGATGCTTGATGGGTTCAACCAGTGAAAGGTGCTGCTTCCCTGTCCTTTTTTTTTTCCTTCTGTTTTTAAAATAAAAAGATGGGTTCCGATGTTATAATGTTATATAAAATCTGGGATTTGTAAATAATTAGGCTTCGATTTGACTGGAATTACAGTGAGAAAAAGGCATGGCCTTGTTTGGTTACAATCTGAGCTGGTTTCATCTCCCTCAACTCATTTAAAAATTTGAATTTTTGGGAGAAAGTAACGTACTCATCATGGAACATATTTGGGGGTGTGATTAGTGAGTTAATTTTTTCAATTACAATTTATAAAAAAAGGGGATTTCGAGTGCAGAGAAAGAGGGTGAAAGGGCCCAGCCAGCTGAGATGAATAAAATAAAATCTAAAAGAAAAATTAATAATAGAATGTGAGTTTTATTAGACTACTTTGTTTGGATAATTTCAAGTTGAAGAGATTATCAGTATTCGGCTAATTAGTTATGTGGATTAATTAAGGTTTTAAATTCTGGTGGGAAAGTCAAAATATCTCACGGTTGGTTTCTTCTGCTAATCAAATTTATTTGTTAAATTTGTTTACTTTGAGTATCAATCTCCCAATATACGATATTTGAATTCGAATATTTTATATGGTATGTAGAAATAAATATCACTAGATCATAACTTCCTTTCATCTTTGCCATCCAACTTTTTCTTCTTTTCTTTTCATCCATTGTTTTGTATATTTAGCTTGTTGATTCAAACTATCAAAAATTTCAAATAAGTACTCAAACAACATTATCACCGACATTTAACTACATCCCTCAAATTTTTCATCCATCTGACCGTCAAAGTGTCATGTGCCAAAACAACAATTCGGCATCGATCTTCATCTTCTTTTGTTGGTGACTGCGTCGATCTTCATCTTCACCATGGATCTTCAAGCAGATTGCTCATACTATATCTGTATTCTTCATCTTCACCGGATTCCATCTCAGCCTTCACCCTCTCATTTCAATCTCATTCTCAAGAGCTTGAATCAGATTATTCAGACAGATTTCACTGTCCCCAGAAATCCTTTTGGGCTTCAATTGCTCTGCAACATCCGTTGGAGTCCATGATCACCTACCTTTTGATTCTCTAATACGAGCTGATGAGGGCCACCTGCTTGGTTAAGAGTCCGGTTGTCCATGACCATGAGGGCTATGCAACTTTTTAAATCAATTACAGAGGAAGGGTTGTGATTTGGAATTAAGGAAGATTTTTCCTTTTTTTTCCTTTTTTCTGGTTAGCTGGAGGAGTGGGTTGGATGGAAGAGAATGATTGGGTTCTTTAGAATACAGAGCCTGGCCTCATCGTCTTTACCAAAGAGAGTGATCAAGTGTAATGACTCGTCCCAAATTTACGGGATTAATTGAAGATTATCGTGACTAATCGGGGATTAGTCGAGGATTGTTCGGACGGTCGGCGTAAAATAACGATTTTACCCCTAGAATGGGAAAAAAGTTGACTTTTGACCTGTGAGGTCAAATGCATGAGGACCGAAGTCTATTATGTAGATCGAGTCAATACGAGTCCGTAGACAGACGACACATCGAAATCGGACATCGTACAGAAAAGTTACGGGTCACGAAAGATTTTGGGTACTATTTCACGAATTACGAGACAAATGGACTTTTGTCTTGAGTGAGATCGAGATATTTGTTTAGGCCCAATGGATGGGTAACAAGTGCCACTCATCTATTGCCTAACCCTTTTCATACATGCACCCACCCCCCTTTCTCTGTTTCATTCAATTAACTCGAAACTCCCAACACCCAAACCACCCCAAACTTCAATCCTTTGCTTTTGGTGTAAATAGGAAAGTGAGAGAGTGAGAGGAGACGATCACGGAGGTGGTAACGACGAGGACAACCGTGGACGGTGGCCAGAAACTCGTGAAGGTAAGGTTTTTAATTCAAAATTTGAAGTTTGGATGTTAGGGGTTGTTAGACTGTTTGGTTGATCAGACGTGATTCCTAGGACTCAGACGAACTCAGAGGGATGTTTTGGAAGGAGCTTGGTGGCCGGAATTGACCTGGGGAAGGTTTGAAAGTTCATCTGAAATTCACGAGCTTGGGAGGTCGAGTTACGGCCGGGTCGAGTCGCGAGTCCGATTGACCCGGTTGTAAGAATCCGGGTCGACTTGGCTCAAGGTTAAAGATGATGACGCCATAAGATGACATCATCATCTGTTAGACCTGACAGGTGTCAGATGTCAGCGTGATGACGTTAGCATTGACTGTTGAACGTTGGCTTTGGCAAGCGTTGACCGAATTTTGACCCGCGCGTGGGGATGTGTGGGCATAAATTTCAAGGTGGAACCAGTCATGTTCGAAAATTTTTGACGAACTGAATCCAATGGTGGTTGTTTCAGGTCGATCGAAGATCGTTTGATTAGTCAAATTGAGGCTTTTAGCCTAAGGATGCGTGTCTAGGACATGTTGACTTTTCCGGGATTTGTGAGGATTTTTTATTAGGACTTGTCGAGGTTAGTAGTAACCTTTAAGTATATTTTGGACAGGTCCGGATGACCCGTAGAGTTCAGTATAGCCCAGAGTGACTTACGGCGCAGCTTGCAGGCGCGCAGTATGGATGGTCTGTGAGTGGATATTTGATTTCTAAATTGATGCATGCATAACTTTTTTATATGTTTTATGAACATTATTTGGAATGCACTTGTCAAGACCCGACCCTCCTCGATCAAGACCCGACTCTAGCACTATATTGTCCTCTTTGGGCCTCCTCACCCTCACAGTTTTATTTTCGGGAGCTCACGGTGTAACTTTCTAGAGGGTCACCCATCCTGAGATTGCACCAGCCTTAACTCGCTTAACTTTGGAGTTCCCACGGAATCCAAAGCTAGTGATCTCCCAAAAGACCTTGTGTTAGATAGATACGTGACCACACATATAAGGCACTTCACCTTTCCCTCCCCGAGTGATGTGGGATTGTTCACGGATCTTTTCTTTCCAAGCTCACGGTTCTTACTTCTCAAGCTCATGGGTCTTGCCCACCGTTCTTACTTCCAAGACCGAGTCTTACAATCCACCCCATTGGGCCCCAGCGTCCTCGCTGGTACATTTTCGGTCAAGGTCTGGCTCTGATACCATTTTGTCACGACCCGACCCATCTAGCACAATATTGTTCGCTTTGGGCCTCCTCGCCCTCACGGTTTTATTTTCGGGAGCTCATGGTGAAACTTCCCAAGGGGTCACTCATCCTAGGATTGCACCAGTCTCAACTCGCTTAACTTTGGAGTTCCCACGGAATGCAAAGCCAGTGAGCTCCCAAAAGGCCTTGTGTTAGATAGATACATGCCCACACATATAAGGCACTTCCTCTTTCCCTCCTTGAGCGATGTGGGATTGTTCACCGATATTGTCATTCCAAACTCATAGGTCTTGCTCACCGTTCTTACTTCTCAAGCTCACGGGTCTTGCTCACCATTCTTACTTCCAAGACCGGGGCTTACAACACTGGTTGCTTATGATTTGAGTTAGATGATCTTGTGGATTTTAAATGTCATTTATGATGTTGTGGGCTTGAGACTCGTTTGGATATTGTGTTGACCAGTTGTGGAGTCAAACAAGGTTTTAAATGAAATGATTTCGGAATTGTATTTGATTTCGGCTTTGGATATACGATTCCGGGCTTGAGGCCCCGTTGATTTATGAAATATCGGGTCATATGCCCAATTGGTTTAGGGTATTGGGCTTGAGTCCCAGTTGTGGTTTATGAAATGAGACTTCGGGTTTGATACCCTATTCAGATATGATTTTGGGCTAAGTCCCTATGATTTGTGGTTTTGTATCGAATTTGGAGAATCCTGTTTTGTGGAAACGATTTGTGAAAAGTTAAACCTCGGGCTGAGGCCCTATTGGAATGTTTTAAAACTGGATTTAATTTGGTTACGTATACCATCCTTATTTGTGGTTGTCTCCTCCAGATGTCAGAGACAGTGGAGTAGTCACGGCGCATTGCCTGAGAGGGGCCGCTTTACGTGAGAAACCGTAGAGATGCTCAGGATTAGGATTGCTATATATGGATATACCCCGAGGAATGATCCGGGTAAGGCGTACCATTATGGTACCGCCCGGACACTGGTGGACCCAGGGGATTACTCGGACTTGAGACCCCCTAGCGGAACACGTAGCCTTAGAACCGTGACACGTATTCGATTAGGCATCAAGGATGCCAAGGATTGGTATATTGTTTAATGGCTTTGGTTTTGGGCTGAGACCCTACATTGTATTCGAACCGTAACACGTAGCCTTAGAACCGTGACACGTATTCGAACCGTGACAAATGTTTTTCATTGTTTTGGTTTGAGAAGCATTTTTCACTGATTACGGCTTTGAAAGCCTTATGATTTGATTTAAAGGAAAATGGTTATTATAACTGGTTTTTCTAATGCATGCATACTTTTTAGTGGAGGGTATAGATGTATTTTGTTGAAATGTGTTTATATATTATTTATTTTTGTCCACTCACAGATTTGGTGTTTTTATTACCCTTCAGGTTGATCGCGGATACGGGCTGTAGTAGAGACCAAGACATCACATGCCGCCACAGATCCTGGCGTACTCTGGAAGCCCGAAAGGGTTTGGGTGTATCCCTGGTCTGGCACCTGGTATAAGACGGGAGTATAGCACATCCCGCGTTAACCCATGGAAGATTGGGATGGGTCGTGTCATCAAGTTCTTTAGATTGCAGAGTCGGAGAATGACCTCCTGTTTGGGGAGGTTCATTTTGTCGATGTTTTCCTTTTGTTCAATCTCCTACCACTTGAAGACTCGCCTACCTCCGATCTCCTCGACCAACCTTTCCCTCTTCTTGAGGATCTCGTTCTTTAGCAGGTTTATCTAGGGTTTCAATTCTAGGTTTGGGGAAGAAGATAAACTAATGTTTGTGAATTATTCAGATTGAAAAATATAGATACATTCAGGTGTATGGATTAATGGAGGGCAATCCAGACGGCTATCTTGGGTTGTTTCTGCATGGATCTGCGTGAGATCTTGGTCATCGTCGCCATCATTGAGTAAGATCTTGGCCATCGTCACCATCACTGACTGAGATCTTGGCAATCGTCACCGTCACTATATGGAACCACGTACTGCGGGAGATGTTCGCCATCTTGGCCATCACCGCCCTTCAGGAGTTGCGTGAAGTTTTAGAATCTTTCTCACTCCCAATCGCCCATCTGAATAGAACTAGGAGATGCGTGAGATCTTGGTCGCTCTTTCACCGTCTTCATCGTTTTTTGGCTGGGAATTATATTTGGGTTTTAGGGTTTGTGGGTCTTAATTGAATTTTTGGGAATTCTGAAAATACCCCTTTGTTTTTGCCACATCAGTCCCTAACTAGGAAAATGTTTTGACACATGGCACTTTGACGATCAGATATATGGAAAACCTAACGGAGCTAGTTAAATATGGGTAGTCATGTTGTTTGGGTACTTATTTGAAACTTTTGATAGTTTGGAAATGTGTTTGTGGTGAGCCCTATAATCTGAGGGCTTATTTGTTTTTTTTTTCCTAAATCTGAATGTTTCAAAATCTAAGAACTCTAAATTCGTTCAAAAATGATCATTTCTCAAAATTTCAAAGGTAAAGAGTGAGTAAAAATTAATTAAAGACACAAGTGGACGGAAAGGTCCAGATGACGATGCCAATTAAATAAAACAATGAATTTTATTGAGTTGTGTGAAACATAATCAGTGAAAACTAATTACATTTCACCGCGACAACGGAAGTATAAAGTATAGATGCGAATTTGATGATCATAACAGAACTTAACTACTTGAATTACTCGATCGTCCACCTCGTCACTCCAAATTCGGGAGCGACCATTAGAGCAGCTAATCAGTCCTCCTCGAAATGCATGAAACACCAATGATACCAGAGGGGTTCAAAAGAAAAAGATGGGTGGAACCAATATCTTATTTCAGTGTAAAGCGATTTAATAAAATAACTTTAACCCCTCAGTTTTGCCAAAAACCACACAATAATTTAAATTTGCACGTTCTACGAGGAATAATAACAAAATAATCACTAACCACCATAATCAATCCAAAGTATGAAATCATATGCATGAACCATAATTAATTGCTCATGAGTCGCTTGAGGCATACGCATATTCCAGGGTGGGTATCTATAAGCTCGTGTACCTCAACCACGTGAAAGATAGGTGCTAAGCACTCTCACCTCATATCCCCTAGAGCTCGGGGACAAGCTGGCACATATATAACTAGTATTACGAGCTACTCGGGTGAACAATCACGTGGAAGTTGGTCTGTGGCCACTCAGACGTGTACGGAGATACCAGCAATTCCTACGTGGTTCTAAGGTCATAACTCGACAATGTCCTGGGACTCATAATGCACAATACCAAACAAAGCTATCTAACCATGCAAACGTAGTAAATGACTAAACGAAGAATACACAGGTAGACACCATCATATCACAGCACATGTAACGACCTGTCCCGAATTCCAGGATTAGATTAGTGACTAATCACGATTAGTGAGGTTAATCGGTGATTAGTTGAGCGAAATCGGACGAACAATGCAAAATGATCGTTTTGCCCCTAGTGTGGGCAAAACGTTAGCTTTTCATTCTGGCGGTCAAATGGACTTTGTCCGATGACCGTGACGTAGTTTGGGACGTTACAAGTTCATAGACAGGTAGCACGTTCAAGGAAGAAGTTATGACGTTCGGAAGTTCAAGGGTATTTTGGTAATTATGGTTAAAAGGGGCAAATAGTTGACTTTTGGACTGGGAGGTCCGATGGCCAAAGGCCGAGGACCGTTACATAGATCAGGACGATACGAATCCGTAGACAGGCGGCACGTCGAATTCGGACGTTCGACGGTGAAGTTATGGTTCAAGGAAGTTTAAGGGAACTATTGCACGTTTTACGAAACGACTTAACTTTTGGATTCTAGTGGGCCCCAGATGTCAGGACCCACCCCGGTTTCACCCCGAAACCCGAGGTAAATCCCGCTCCCGTCTGACTCCCAGACACCAAACTCAAGTAAAACTCACTCACATTCTAACCAGTCAAACGCAGGAGTAATTAGACACAATGTCCCGAAGGTAGCATTTACAGAACATAGTACGAACATACAAAGAAAATAAAACCGATAACTACACGCACACGGAAGCCTTTACTCTACTCTGAGAACCCTCACGTCTCTTCTATGCCTCAGACTCTGCCTCGACGTCAAGACCCCGCGCTTGCTCCACAACCTGGAGGGCAATTAAAACAGAAAATGTGAGTGGACCAAAAGGTACAAAAGTTCAAAATCATTTTATAAGAAAACCGAGTTAAACCCTCCGTTTTGAAACCACATGCATAACCAACAGTTATAAACACATTTATAAAGAATCATTCTTAACATCATAAGAAACAGAAACACTATAAAATACCATAAGAAACCATAATATGAGTATCAGAAACCGTATCAAAACCATAACCACCAAATCATCATTTTCTCGATCAAACCTGCTGGATCTATCCGAGTCTTTAAACTCCCGAGTCTTTAAACTCAATCCAGGCCTTAATCATATCCGAGTCTTTAAACTCCCGAGTCTTTAAACTCAAGGCCTACGGGGGAAAATCAATATATATCCGAGTCTTTAAACTCCCGAGTCTTTAAACTCAATCCGGGTCTTTAAACCCAATCCGGCCGGTCCCCCGTCACATATATCCGGGTCTTTAAACCCAATATCCAGATCCAGCAAATCCAATCATATCCAGTGTAAAACCAATCCATCGCCAAATTCGAATTCGAAATCCCCGGTTCGAAGCCCTTCCGGCGTTCAGAACCGACATTCCGAACCCAAACCGGAAAATATCTATTTTCATACCAAAACCCCATGTAATCACAAATCACATTTCATAACCCATATATCATTATTAGAAAACCTTTATTAGGTGGAAATCCCCAATTGTGGCATCAAAATCCGAAAACCAACATTTTCTCGAAAACCGTGCCAAAACCATCTTTTTCTCGTAAAACGTGTAATAATGCAAAACCCACCAAACATATTCGATAATCATGATTAAAACCATAAAACAATTATAGAAAACAGTTATGCATGTTCGAGTTTAGAGAAAGGGTCCACTCACAGTACTGAGCCCTACTCGCGTCCCGAACGTCCAGCCCGTTCCTCGGCTTCCTCGGGAAATCCCGATCCTGTCAAACACCGCCAAAATACGTCACTAGTACGTCTACGAAGGTTCACCTAAATTCCCTCAAAATTCCCCGAATCCTAAACATAAGAACCCGGGACCCTAAACTTTCACCCTCGCGGAACTCAACTCAAACGACTTCCGATTGACCCGAAACCAACTCCATCGAACTCACAACAACTCCTAGACCAAAAACGATGTTGACCGTTTCTCCCAGAACTGCCGCACGCGCCCCCACGCGCCGCCCAAAGTGGCTGCGCGTGGCCCTCACGCGCCTGCTACAGTGTCACCGTCTACCTCACGTAGACCGGGCTCGACACAGTGCCTGCTGTTGAACCGGCGAGAGCGGTTCACCGCCGTGCCTGCACCATTTTCCTCCCTCTCTTCACCATCCTCTTCGTCCAATCCTAAGCAATCCAGTTCCCTCACTCAAACACCTCAACACTGTCCCTAACCCGTCGACTCGAGCTCAAAATCAAAACCCAAACTATCCTCTGTTTCCTATTCCGGCCACCCAGGTCTTCTCCCGTCACAATAACCACCCTAGACGACGCCTAGGACCTCCCTGAGCCTAATCCAACTCTTCTAAACCTTCGACTCAGTCCCTGGGATCACGACTCTTGGATTGAAACAAAACGGAAAAACAGGGCACACAGAGTCCCTCCGTCGCGCCAACCACCACCGTGCACCTCTCGTCACGGCAACACAACCAGACGGTTCCTAGGACTCAACTCAATCCCCTAAACCACTATAGACCCATCGATTCAACCCCTAGACTCATGACTTTCGATTCAAAACTCGACGGGAAAACAGGGCAAGTTTACAAGGATAAGGGATTACCTGCAACCGTCCACCACCGTGCTCGCCGCCGCGGTTCCTGAAGTCCACAACGTCGCCTCAGCCTCCTCTCGAGGTCAATCGTACTTACACACGGCCACCGCACCACCAGCTCCCTCAGTTCCTCTCTGTTTTTCTCTGAAGTTCCCGTGGCTCTCAACTCACTCACACACCACCTGCACACTTCTAACCTTCTCAGCACCACCCCAGCATCTCTCAACCTCCTTCTGATCACTCTTCACTCACCAGAACTCAACAACATCCACGATCAATCCTCAATTCCTCCTCACAAGCTCACCCTGTTTCTATCTGGGTCGAAGAACTCACACTTGCACGGTTGCACCCAAATAATTGGACCGTGCACACACTGGAACCCCCCAGAAACCACTCCACCTTTAGCACGTGTCACCATCCTACCCTTCATCTCACATGTGGCTCAATCTCAACCCTTCATCTGTCCTTATCTGTTGCACACACCCCAGAGCACAAAAGACCAAAATGCCCTTCTGTTTTACCCAAAATTACAACTTTGCCACTACCTTCCTAGACCTGTAACTCCCACATCGTACGTCCGATGAATACGTGCCGCCTGTCATCGAACTCAGGACGACAAGAACTATCTAACCCTCCTAGGTCAACCTACCAAAACTCGATTATTCAAAAAGTCAACTTTTCCCCCTAATTACCAAAATTACGGTTATGCCCTCAACCTTCCGAACATCACAACTTCCTCCTCGGATGTCGGAATCGGGCGTGCCACCTGCCTAAGGATTCGTAACGTCCTCAACTACGTCCTGGTCACTGGTCAACTCCCATTTGACCACCCGAAATAAAAGTCAACGTTTCTGCCCGACCCAGGGGCAAAATCGTCATTCTAAGTTCCCGGACCCCTCGGGACCACCTAACCCTTGATTAACCTTACTAATCACACCTTAATCACTCTACTTATCCCAATTCTCGGGATGGGTTGTTACACTAGATATTTAGTTCCTGCCCAATGGATGAGTGACAAGTGTCACCCATCCACAGGCCACCCTTATACATTCATGCATTGACCATTTTCTTCATTTCAAACCCAAAGCCCGATCTCATTTCATCCCGCCATCTCTGAACAACTCCAAACCATTTTCCATTTCACTTGGTTCAACTTATGGATGAATGAGGACTGAGAGGAGGCCACTGGAAGCCTGAACCGCCATGGACGGCGGCGTGGAGGAGGCAAACCCGACGAGGTACTCGGTTTGCTCATTTTCTTTTGAATTTTGATTTGGGACATTATGGGCGGTTTTAGATGATTGGGTAAGGTTATTTAGGTTGATAAGGATGTGATATAAAGGTTTTTGATGGGGTTTGATGGCTGTGAAGCCTGGAAACAAAAATAGGAGTTTGAACCGAAAAGGGGTAATCAGGTTCAATGGATTCTTGTAGGTTTTGGATGGTTTTCTTTATATATTTAGATTCATAAGATAAAAATAGGAAGATTGGTGGAAAGAAGGAAGAAAAAGGACAAAAAATAACAGAATATGGACCTGGACCGGTCACGCCGGTCCAGCTGGACCGGGTTGTACAGGAAACAGCCGTTTCGAACCTGCCAGAGGTTGAAGATGACGCTACAGTGTCCTGGCGCGTGAGGACCAAGCGCAGGTGCTTCTCAGGGCACGTGGCCCACATTTTGGGGATGTGTTCAACACACAAAATCTTCTATTCGATGTAACGAACATTTTGGGACTGATTTTGTGTTGATCGGACACCGTCTCGATAATGTTCGGGGCATCGGAAGGTTTCAGATCGGGATTAAAAATAGTTAAAAATTCCAGAAAATTACGGGGCTTTAGTGAGGGGTTATTTAAGTAGTTAGTAACCCTCTATTACAATTTAGACAGGTTTGGGAGTTCCGGTGACGGTGATTGGCTCCGGAGAGCCGTATGGCACGCATATCAATGCGGTAGCTCAAACGGTCTATGAGTGGACCTTTTTTTCTAAATTGGTGCATGCATAAATGTTTATGATATGTTTTAAATACTTGTTTGTGATGCCATGAGTGCATTTGGATGTGTGGTTACGTATTGGCACGTATTTCGAGGTTTTGGCCCTATACGGTGCCAATACAGGTTTGTATGTCTTTATTGGTCTAAATGAAATGGTTTTGGATTTCAAATGGATAAAATCGGGTATGAGACCCATTTGGTTTTGTCTCGGGTATATGACCCTATTGATGTCATTCGGGTCTAAATCGTGGTCGCGACGGGTGCTATGTGCACGACGACAGACGATATGACGCTCGCCTACGGATTGGGATGTGTTCCTTCTGGAGAGATCATGATGCACGATCTGTGGTCCGGCAGCCGATGAAGGCTCTACTTCAGAGTGCTGACGGTTCAGGATATCGATCGGTGATGGGTGCACTATAATCTAGTGGTGGTCGCGTCGGTTGATTCGTTCACGGCGACATACCAGGATTGAGAGTGGTCCTAGATGGATGGTTGCACGCATCACTACGATCGGAGTCATGACTGACCCTTAGATATCGGGCACGATGCCCAGCTGATGTCATATGTTCGGGCACGAGACTTAGTTGTTTTACATTGAGGATTTCGGGTCAGGGACCCTAGATGGATTTCCAAGTTCATGGCGATTTATGGGAACCGGCATGAACCCTGGAAAGGTTATTGTGGTACATGACGGTTTATAGGAACCATGCATGGAGTGTCAGGACCCACCCCGATTATCACCCTAATAACCGAGGTAAGCCCTGCTCCCGTCTGACAACCCCAAAACGAAAGACAAAAACGACCTCACGAAAACTACAAATTACATTGTCAGACGCAGGAGAATTTAAAAAATCCCAGAGACAGCAGTTACACAGATCATAGTACCAAACAAAGAAAACAAAAAAAAAAATCGATACACAGAGTACATGCACAACGGAAAATTTAAACCACTCCGGTGTCACTCTCGAGTACTCTATGCCTCCGACACTGCCTCAATGTCAACCCCCGCGCTAGCTCCACGACCTGGAGGGCAATTAAAAACCAGAAAAATGTGAGTGGACCATAAAGAATAAAAGTTTCAAAAACCATTTCGTAAACAAACCAGGGTTTGGCCCTCCGTTTTAAAAACATGCATGCATAACCCATTAAGTAAACACAGCTATAAACCACATAGTAATCATCATAAAAACATTTATAATTCACAAAATAGACATCATGAAAATAGTACGATAAAACATAAATCCAAGTCATCATTATCCGATCAAACCTGCTGGACCTATCCGAGTCTTTAAACTCCCGAGTCTTTAAACTCAATCCAGGCCTCAATAATCCGAGTCTTTAAACTCAATCCAGGCCTCAATAATCCGAGTCTTTAAACTCAACAGGCCTAAGAGAGAAATATCAATATATCCGAGTCTTTAAACTCCCGAGTCTTTAAACTCAATTCGGGCCCGCCCCCGTCCTACATAATCCAGGTCTTTAAACCCAATATCCAGATCCAGAAAATCCAATCCAAACCATTTGAAAACCATTTCTAAATCCATATCCAAACCCGAATCCGAAATCACTGGTCCGAAGCCCTTCCGGCATCCCGAACCGTCATTCCGAACCCAAATCCGGAATTTCACTTCTCAACTTTAAAACCAAATCTCGCTTCCTGAAATCCGATTCTAAAACCGAA
Organism: Prinsepia uniflora; assembly: GCA_032719365.1. Lineage (NCBI taxonomy): Eukaryota > Viridiplantae > Streptophyta > Magnoliopsida > Rosales > Rosaceae > Prinsepia > Prinsepia uniflora. The sequence continues at coordinate 68,838,107 of CM064867.1, read as the reverse complement.
AACCTCGTTTGTCAAAATCATGTTCCAAAATCCATTTATAATCATTGAAAACCAAGTATAGCTTGAATCCTGAAATCATGGCATCATAATCGTAAATCAAGCTACATAATTTCCTCGAAAAACATGCAATTATATAAAACAGTTATAGCATATTCAAATAATCATGAAATCACATATAAAACCATAACTCAAGTAATTAAAAGCAGTTATGCATGCTCAGTTTAAAGGAAGAAGTCCACTCACAGTTGCCGGGCACGTCACTCGCGTCCCGTACGTCCTGCACGTTCCTCGTCCGCTTCGGGGATTCCTGATCCTGTCACAGTCACCAAACTACGTCACTAACACGTTAACGAAGGTTCTCCTAATTCCCCATAAAATTCCCCGGGTTCTAAACGTAACGAACTGAGACCCTAAACCTTCAATCCCGCAGAACTAACTCGAATCGACGTCCGATTAACCCGAAACCTATCTCAAAAGATTCGTTATAACATCTAGACCAAAAACCTAGTTGGAAGGTTCCCCAGAAAGTGCCCCACACGCCGCCCAAAGTGGCTGCGCGTGGGCCTCACGCGCCTGAATAGAAACACTGTTCATCGTCTTCCTCGAGCAGTCACTGTTCTGGACCGGCGTGGCCGGTTCTCCGCTGTCCGTCCACCATTTTCCTTCCTACCAAGACCAAAAGCTTCGTCCTGTCCTAAGAAACCTATTCCCCTCAACCAAACATGACAACACGACCTACAACTCACCTCCCTAACTCGAAACAGAAACCACCCGTAAGCCCCTATTCTTCAATCCGGCCACCCGTGTCACCCCCCATCACGGCTTCGACATCTACAGGTTCCTAAGGACCTAAGGAGTCGATTAGGACCTACCAGACACCTCGACTCGTTCTCAAAAGCCACGACTTTATCTTTGAAATCCAACGACAAAACAAAGCAAGCGAAGGAAATTAAAGAAATTACCTGTACGCCGACCACCACCGTGAGCTCTGCTGGGTCTGTTCGACTCTCCTCAGTCCTCACAACACCACCATGGGTCCAATTTGACGGTTTAGTCACCGGAAGTACACAACCGTGCACGGTGGTTCTCTGGTTCTGTCCCCTCTGTTTATCGGGTTCTGCTCACCTCACACACACACGATCACACAGTTCCACCCAGAACCACTCATTAGCTCTCCCGTCGTCTCTATTCCCTCACTCGATCACCAGAACACACAAACACACACTGCACTCGATCAATTCCTCCCTAAATCTCAGTCTCTGTTTCTCTCAAATGCACACAAATACGACTCACACACAGTCCAATTTTAAATGCACCGTCCAAACTTGTAGAAGCCTCTAGCCCACTGCCACATGTCACAATCCTATGGTCCCTGACTCAAAATATCCACTTGCACCTGTTTTTTTTTCCAATCTGCTTTGCACAAATCCCAAAGCACCAAAAGACCAAAATGCCCCTTGTGAGTCAAAATTACCATTTTTCCCTTCGCCGTTCCAGACCCGTATCTCACTCGTCCAATGTCCGATGAAGGCATGCCGCCTGTCGTTGAACTCAGGACGACGAGATCAACCTAACGGTCCTCGGTCTACGTGAAAACCAAGTGTCTAGTGAAAAGTCAACTTTTCCCCCTATTTTAACCAAATTACAATAATGCCGTCGACCTTCCGAACATCATAACTTCCTCCTCGGATGTCAGAATCGGGCGTGCCACCTGTCTAAGGACTCGTGACGTCCCGAACTACGTCACAGTCATCGGTCAATGCCCAATTGACCGCCTGAACTAATAGTCAACTTTTTACCCATTCTAGGGGCAAAATCGTCATTCTACGCTAACGGGCCAAAAGTAACCACTAAACACCGATTATACTCACTAATCCGTTACTAATCACTTTACTAATCCCGGCTCTCGGGACGGGTCGTTACATGGAGGATGTTTTCTATATATATATATGGCATGGATATTATGGATCATGACGGTTCAAGGGGACCGAGCATGAATGTGTATGTTATATGTATATATATGTTCATATACCTTCCTTTACTTCTATTATCTCCTCCGGGGAGGGTCGTTGGCCTGGGTGGACTCTGGAGTAGTCACGGAGCACCGACTGAGTGGAGTCGCCCCCCAGTTGGGTGCCTTACTCTCGGGAAAGCATGGATCGTAACCTCAGGACAAGTCATTGGTCTACGGACATTGACCTTGGACTCTGAGAGACTTGGGTTTGAGACCCCGGGTAGCACGCGCGTAGCTTTGGAAACCGTGACAGGATTGGTTGTGTGAATTATATGTATGTATGATATATGACGTATATGATATATGGTTGTGAGATATGATATGTGATATGCACAGGTTTTGGGCAGTAGCCCGTGTACGTGGTTTCATTATGGTTTTGGGCTGAGTCCCACATGGATTTGGGTAGTGGTCGTAAGGTTGATTCTTTATGATTCTGTCATTATGATTTTGGGCTTAGTTCCCAGTTATGGTTCTTTCGGATAAACAGTTTTCGAATGCATGCATGCTTTTTAGTGAATGGTACAAATGTCTTTCGATAAACTGTTTTTATAAACTCTTGTTTTGTCCACTCACTGCTTTTAATGTTTTGACTTCCTTTCAGGTTGACAACGGATATGGACTGTAGCAGAGACCGAGATATCACATGCCTCATCCGGATTCTAGCGTACTCTTATGGCCTAAGAGGGCTAAGGTCGGAAATATCCCTTGTCTGACACTTCGTGTCAGACGGGAGCAGGGTCATCACACCTTAATCCCAGGGGGATTGGGATGGGCCCTGTCAGCACATATTCAAACATCTCACTTCATGGCACCTACTTGCACATCACTTATCATAGCACATTCTGGCATATCCGAGCATATAACATAAAGTAAGCATATTGAACATTCTACTATAATTAATCCAAGATAGGCAACCAAGCATGCTTAGGATATACATATATATATATAGTATAAACATCAGGAAAAGTATAGGTAATAGCTTTATAAAACAAGTTTAGGGGAATGGGGTCCACTCACACACTTGTTGGGGGAATCGAAATCACCTGACCTACCAAGCTAGCACAAACTCCAAGCCTGAACAAACTCCAAGCCCGAATAACCCTACCACGGTCAAGTATATAAGTTACGCATCAAATACAATACAAAACCCTAAGAAAACCTCACTAGGGTGGCCCAAAACGGTCCTTAAAACACTCGAATGGGCCAGAAATACATGAAAATTTGCTCAAAACACTTTGGAAATAATGCCCACGTGTTGACGTGGGCCAAAAAAGGTCCCCACTCGCCACCACACACCGACGGAGGGTCGAAAAACCCTCCCACACGCCTCCACATGCCGATAAGAGGCCTCACGAGCCAGCACGCTCCCGTCACAGACCCTTGCGGGTGTAGCAACAGTATCCCCACGTGCCACATGTATGTTATACATGTGTGGCCCGAATATTCCAGACAATATTCCATTAATGGTTCGTTAAGTTAGTCGTTGACCAATCGTTGACTAACTGTTGGCTAACGGTGACCACCGTCGCCGGAGTTTCGCTAGAGATGGTGACCAGACCGTTGTCAATGACAGGAACCTCCCTGTAATCACCCTCGATTAGCGTGGGAGGATATGCTTCTGTCTGACACGTGGAGGTTCCTATCAATCAATGTTGTCGTCCACGGTGCCCGAAATTTGGAAACTTAGCCTGAAAATTCCAGAATCTGGCGAGGTCTGAAATCCCTCAATCGAGGTCTATTTTCGACATGAAAAGTGTCAAACAACATCAACTCAAGCCCTAGATTACAAATATAAAGTTTGAAAATTGTGATTCTACCTACTTCGACCACTACGAGGCCAGGAAGATGTCAGTCTGGTAAATTCCGACGATGCTTCACTCAATGCCCAAACAAGCTCGAATGTTGCATGCTAGAGCATTGTTAGTAACGTCGTGAAATAAGGAGTCCAAAGATCAAAATGATAATGTTAAATACTACTTGGATAATCATGAAATAGTGTCAAAGGTCGCGATGGATTCCTTGGAAGATTCCAGTTTCTAGTGATTCTCTGTTGTACCATCAACTCAGAATTGACATGTAAACACATGATTAGACTCCCCTCATCGAGAGAAAACCATTGACGTAGGTTAGAGATCGACAAGTTACTTGAGGTGATGGATGGTCAGCGAGAAGATAGCGGGTCAACATTTTTCAGCAAGCTCGTCGTCATCCCAATGTGCATGAAAACAACATGCAATTACATTAGAGTGAAGCTCTTGACGAGTAGGTCTAGAATCCACAGTCAGATGGTTCGATTAGTACCTTTTCATGCTTGAAGACCATGGGTCAACATCGTGTCCAATTCGGGCTGAAGCCGGATTGAGTTTTTGCAACTGGTTCGTGGTGGTTCTCCAGTCTTAGGGATGAGTCTCACGATGGTGATGCAACAAGCAAGGTGACAGGACTCGTCCCAATCCCCCTTAGGACCAACCGGGGATGTGCCCTGCTCCCATTTGACAATAACTCTAAAATACCAGGAATACCCTTAACGAGCCTAAAGGCTTTCGATTTAAATAAATAAGGTTCAACATGCAACCCTAAAGTTCTACACGGTTAGACCAGGGATAGTACAAATACGAAATGCGAGCATAATGTCAGGTTACAAAACGGTGCTCAACCTACCCAAACAGGGTGTACAGGTGCGCAAAGAGGAATCTATGCCTCTGACTCCGGGTCCTTATCTTCTAACTCAAGTGCACGGTCTGTAGGGGTCAATAAAACAATAAAGAGTGAGTGGGCCAAAAATAAACAATGTTTCCAAAGCCAATTTAATAGTATAATAATCATAAGGTTTTACCCGTCCGTTTTTAAACTTGCATGCATTTAGTCAAAAACTAGGTAGTCATAGTCGTATCATAAAGCCATATATCCAGCATAAGGAAACAATCATAATAATAATAGTGCACTGTACAACCTAACCCCGACATCCTTGATATCTGGCATCCCCGATGCCTAATAATGTCACGGTCCTAAGGCTATGCGTGCCACCCGGGGTCTCAAATCCCAAGTCTCCCCAAGGTCCACCCAAGTCAATGACCCGCAGATCACTGACCCTCCCTGAGGGTATCATCCATATCCGCACTCCTGATCGTGAGTCATCCTTCGGATCAACCCCTCTCAAGTAACGCCTGTGACTACTCCAGGATACTATAGAACGTCTGGAGGTGACAGTAATCATAAAGTAGATATACATAGTGCAATAGTATCACATTCCACAGAACTCCTCGACTTATTTCGAAAAACCAAATCGTATGTATATCCAGACGGGTCTCATGCCCAAAACATCATAATACGTATAGAACCCCATAATAAAGTATTAAGAATCATCCAATCACAATCGTGAAGTAAAACAGTGAAAATAGTTATGCATGCAATCATTTTGAAATCAACAGCCCACTGACACACGGTCCTTGTTGCTCAACGAACCGCCTAAACTTGTCCAAACACATCCAAAGGTCACTAATTGACCCTACTAGGTCTAACATCCAACCCTAGAACAAAATCAGCCTAGGAACGTGTCCCAAACACGCTTCTTGAGGCTAGATCCTTCAATATAACCAACCTAACAATCTCTGATCGACATCAAACCACCACCATTAGTGTAACGACCCGTCCCGAATATCGGGATTTAATGATATTTAATTGTGATTTACTAATCTGGGATTAGTTGGGCGATTTCGGACGAATGGTGCAAAATGACCGTTTTGCCCCTGGGCGTGGGCAAAACGTTGACTTTTAATTCGGATGGTCAAATGGACTTTGACCGATGACCGTGACGTAGTTCGGGAAGTCACGAGTTCATAGACAGGTGGCACGTTCGATTCCGACGTTCGTGGTGAAAGTTATGATGTACGGAAGTTCAGGGGCGTTTTCGTAATTTGGACGATATATGGGCAAATGTTGACTTTTTGACCGGGATGTCCGATGGCCGAGGGCCAAGGACCGTTACGTAGGTTTCGTCGATGCGAATCCAACGACAGGCGGCACGCCGAAATCGGACTTCGTACGAGGAAGTTATGGTCTGGAACGTGAAATCGGGGAAGTTACGTCTCGGTAACTGTGTGGATTATTTTATTCTGAAATGGTGGTTGGAGGACACTTGGATGAGTGACAAGTGTCACTCATCCGACGGCTAGATTGGATCTTGATCCACTAATCATAAACTATATACTAAAAGCTTCCACTACATAATAATCTAGCATTTAATCCCTGCTTTTGATCTGAACCATCCATTCCACCCCCAGATTGCATCACAGCCGTCCATCTCATTTTCCCCCTTCCATTTCTGATCATTCCTCCCTCACCGTGAACAACAAAATTGAGAGATTGGGTTCTGGCCATTGCCAATCTCTCTTCCACAATTGATTGCACAAAAGTTTAATTGGTGATTTGGGGAAGGTTTTGGCTGAGGGAGAGCACGGGGGACTGGGTAGGGAGGTGCAATTCGGGAACCAAAGTTTCGGGGAATTGGAGGGAATTTCGAATTGAAGTAATTGGGCCGTGTCCATCAAAATGGGGATTAGCTGGAGTCTTCTGGGATCAAAACGTGAAGCTTTGCAGCAAAAACGACAGGAAACCATGTCGGATTGAAGGAGAACGGAGCTTCCATGGCAGCTTCATTTCGAGCTTGAGTTCAACAGGTTAGAGGTGTGAATTCATCAAATTGATTGTGCAGAAACATCCCTTACACTCTCACGATGCTTACTATATGATTTAATTTGGAAATCAGGGACGGAATCGGTGAACCCGATTTGAAAACCCGTCGAGGATCAATCGTGAGTCGTGGAGATTTATACCCTAAATTGTGTAATTCAATCTACAGAACTTAATTGGTGATTGATTACAAGGGATCAATTGAAAGAACGGATGGATTTGGTTTTGAATTGGGTGTAATTGTACCGGGTCTGTTCGCGGGTTTTTCAACCCGTTTTACAGACAAACGGGTGAGAGGGATGACTGTGCGGGTTACTGTAGCAGGCGCGTGGCTTCCACGCGCAGCCGCTTACGGTGGCGCGTGGGGGCGCGTGAGTGCGAATCCCGAGGTATGATCAACATGACTTTTATCCTATACATTGTAACGAACATTTTGGAATTGGTTTCGTGTCGATCGGACACCGTTTCGTTATTGTTCGGGATGTCCGAAAGTTTTAAATCCAATTTAAAAATACTTAAAAATTCGGGAAAATTACGGGACTTGAATAGGATGTTAATGATGAGGTTAGTGATCCTCTAAATTGATTTGAACAGGATTGGGAGTCCCGGTGATAGTGAGGTGGCCCGGGAAGGCCTATGGCATGCGTATCGAGGCGCTCGGTTAAACAGTCTGTGAGTGGACATTGGTTTCATAAATTCGATGCATGCATAACTGTTTTATGATTGTTATAATTATGATTAAATGATTTACTTTGGATATCGGTGAATTTAAAATGATTTCACGTATTTCGAGGTGAATTACGTATTTACACGTAAACTGAGATTTTCTGGATTTTCACCGATTTCCATAAATGTGGTTGGATATAATTTCATGAAACGGTTACGAACTTGAATAATGTAAAATCGGGCCAGGGGCCCAGTTGAACTATGAAATCGGGCCAGGGGCCCAGTTAACATGTGGATCGGGCCAGGGGCCCAGTTAACTTGTGAAATCGGGCCAGGGGCCCAGTTGATTTCTACATGTGATTGCGGGTCGGGGACCCTAAAATGGAATTGAATAAATGTTTCCTGGTTTACATATAATATATGTTCACATGCTGGAATCTATAAATGGTTTTGATGATATTTCGGTTATGGCACGTTTCACGGTATTTGGGCATGAGACCCGTTTGATGAAACGTAACGATTGGTTCGATTTTTATCCATGTGTATATATATGCCTTGCATGTGGATATCGATAAAATGTATTTGGTACTGCACTGTATAGATCCTTCCATATTATATTGTCTCCTCCGGCGAGGTACCCCGGAGAGGTCACGGACGTCTAGTACGTCCAGCGTCTATGACGCTAAGCATCGGGGATGCTGTACCCGAACGGGGTTCGGGGATTGAACTCGGAAATTGAGACCCGAGTGGCACGCGTAGCCTTGTGATTGTGACCTTATTGACGTCAGGGACGTCAGACATCAGGGATGTCAGATTGGAGTGTATAGTGCAGCAACTAAAATTATGGTTATGGTTATTATTATATACCTTATGGTTTATATTACTGAATTTATGAAATAACTCTTAGATTTACTTTTGGAAATTGAAACTATGCTTTGGTTTCCGGGCTAAGGCCCTATTGGTTATTTCTAAATAAATATGGGATTATTGGTTTTGGTGCATGCATATGATTTTACTGGGGGCATAAATGTCTTATAAATGTTTTAACAGACTTGTTTATTTTTGTCCACTCACAGCTTTTGTTTTTAATGCCCTTCAGGTTGATTCCGGATACGACTGCAGCAGAGACTTGAGCATCGCACACCTCCTCCATCGATCCTTACGCACTCTGGAAGCCCGGTTGGGCAAAGGCAATCGGTTATCCCTTGTCGGACGCCTCTTGTCCGACGTGAGCACGTCACATTCCATGTTAATCCCGGGGGGATTGGGATGGGTCGTGTCAATTAGATCTGGAACGTCGAAACCTTAAAAATGGTGCCAGTCAGACCTTGAAACTCATGCCCATTCGCGGGTCAACGCGTCTTGTCAAAAGTCAACGGTCAATAGTGCTGACGTCATCTGACAATGTCAGACTGACACGTGTTAGGCTCTGATAGGTGACACATGTCATTCTAGGATTGGTCCACATCACTAACACGTGTCAGGTCCTGACAGTGCCACGTGTCAGTTGGTCGTTGGTCCACGTCAGTGACACGTGGTAGCCACCGATTGGGCCACGTCACTGACATGTCAGTGCACAGTCAGCACTGACATGTTACATGTGTCACGTCCCTACTGGTCCACTTGTTTGACAGCCTGATAGGTGGATGACATCATCAGCTGACGTCATTGTCCATGTCATTCGATGGGTCTGCTATTCGGGTCGCACTGACCCGTGACCTGACTCGATTGTATCTTTCCCGTTTTCTATCCGTCTCAAAAACCGTTGCTACCCCTGTGATTGTCTAGGTTCCTAGGTTGGATCTGTGGGTTCAAACCTAGCTAAAACGCAGAGGAATCGTACCTTAGCTCAAGCAACCATGGATGTTCGTTTTCCCGTTAAGTTCCCTGTCGACCCTAACACTGCCGTGTCTGGTTTTGGGCTTCAATCAACTCGTCCTGGTCCTACAGAGAATTCTAGGTCCTCAGACTCACTCAACAAAGCCCCAAAGACCCAACCCAAACGTGATCCGATTATGAGGGTTTTGGGTTTACCTGGGAACGTGTCGATCTACCGTGCACAACTGCTCTCCGTCCTGCGTCATCATCCAACGTCCCCTTTCAGTCGCTCCTCAGGTTTATTAATGGAAACAGAGGCTTAGGGAAGAGTTCGATGGTTAGGAGTGTGTGTTTGCAGAAGATGGGTTCATGGTTCGAATGAGAATCGAAAGGGAGAGAGAACAGATACATGCATCCAATATTTTGGGTAGATGGGCCAGTTAGATGAGTGACACTTCTCACTCATCTGATTGGTCCAATAACCTGGGTGACCAATCCAATAATGTCACTTGGCCCGAAACCTCGAAAAATGTAATAGTAACCTTCGAACTCCGTGATCCCTAACTTTCGTACCGAACCTCCAATTTCGGCATGCCGCCTGTCTACGGACTTGTGGTGACGTGATCTACGTAACGGTCAAAAGTCCATATCCAAATAGTGTCTCGAGTCAAAAGTCAACATTTTTCCTTAACTTGGGCAAAATGGTCATTTTACCTTAACTAGGGGCAAAATGGTTATTTTACATGCAATTTTCCAATTTACCATAATACAGAAAATTCTGGTCGTTACAAACTACCCAACTAATAAAAAATTTGTCCTCGAAATTACTCGAACAAGTATGGGTGTTGTTCTCGCATCAAGGCCTCAGATTCCCACGTGGCTTCTTCTACAAGATAGCTCCTCCATAGCACTTTGACCAACGGGATAGTCTTATTTCTCAGGACCTTTTATTTCCAATCCAAGATCTGTACGAGTTGTTCTTCAAAGCTCAAATCTGTCCTGAGCTCCAAAGGTTGCTCTGAAGCATCGATACGTGAAGACATCATATACTCGAGCAAGCTCTAGGGGTAAGGCCAATCTGTACGCCACTTTACCCACTCTCTCTGTAATATCATACGGTCTGATGTACTGAGGGCTCAACTTCCCTCGTCTTCCAAAATGAACAATACCTTTCCACGATGATAGTTTCAGGAATACACAATCTCCTACTTTGAACTCCAGATCCCGTATCCTACAATCAGCGTAGCTCTTCTGACGATCCTGGGCCGCCTTCAATCTTTCCCTAATGATCCTGACTTTTTCTTGGGTTACATCGAATAGTTCTGGCTTCAATAGCGCCCTCTCGCCTATCTCGGTCCAGCACAAGGGTGTCCTACACTGTCGTCCATACAGTGCCTCAAATGGTGCCATTCCAATACTTGCCTGGTAACTGCTAATATAGGCGAATTCCATCAAGGGTAGGAGGGTATCCCAAGCACCCTGGGACTGTAGTATGCAGACCCTCATCATGTCCTCTAGGATCTGGATGGTCTTCTCCAATTTTCTGTCAGTCTGGGGATGAAACGCAGTGCTAAAATGCAACCTCGTACCAAGGGCTCTCTGTAAACTCTGCCAAAACCTCGAGGTAAATCGTGGGTCACGATCTGAAACAATTGACTCTAGTGTTCCATGTAGTCTAACAATCTCATTCACGAACAATTGTGCCAGTTGGTTGGGTTTAAAATTTTCACGCACGGCTAGGAAGTGCGCTGATTTCGTAAGTCGGTCCACTATCACCCAAACACCATCAAATCCGCTCCGTGTAGTCGAGAGTTTGAACACGAAGTCCATAGTCAAATGATCCCATTTCCACTCAAGGATCGGAAGGGGCTGTAAGGGTCCATATGGTCGTTGCCGCTCGGCCTTCACTTGTTGACAAATCAGGCATCTACTCACAAACTCCGCGATGTCCTTTTTCATGCCTACCCACCAATAGTATTCCCTGAGCGTCTGATGCATTTTGTTTCCTCTAGGATTCATGGCATAGGCTGAACTGTGAACCTCCTCAAGTATCTCTACCCTTAAGCTAGCATCCGCCGGTACACATAATCGACCCTGTTTCAAAACTGCGTCGTTGTCGCTGACGGTGAAATCCTGTATTTCCTCAGCTTCAACTTCCAACCGTAACAAATACAAGGTAGGATCCTGTAGTTGGGCATCCACAATCCGGTCGAGCAATAAGGGTCTCACATGGTAACTTGCCAACAGGGTCCCGTCGTCATCCATCCCAAGCCTAACTCAAGTCAGTCAAAGTTTTACTAACAATGGCAGGTAAACCAAATGTAAATGGCCAACCGAACCAACCTCCTCCCTGCTCAATGCATCAGCCACGACATTCGCCTTTCCGGGGTGGTACTCGATAATGCAATCATAGTCCTTGATTAATTCCAGCGATCATCTCTGTCTTAGATTCAACTCCTTCTGATTGAAAATGTACCTTAAACTCTGATGGTCTGTAAAAATCCTACACGTCTCCCCATACAAATAGTGCCTCCAGATCTTCAGAGCATGAACTACTGCTGCCAATTCCTAGTCATGAGTGGGATAGTTCAACTCATGGGGTTTCAATTGCCGTGAGGCGTAACCAATGACTCTCCCATCGCTGTAAATCTTAAACTCTCCACTATCAACTGGAAGTGCGAGAAACGGGGCAGTAGTCAAATGATGTTTCAACTCCTGAAAACTCTATTCACAATGATCGTCCCACACAAATTTGACCCCTTTTCCGGGTCAATCGAGTCAAAGGAGCTACGATAGCTGAGAAAACCTCCACAAACCGCCGGTAGTAGCTAGCCAAACCTACTAAGCTCCGCACCTCCATAACTGTTCCTGGTCGCTCCTAGTTATTCACAGCTTCTGTTTTCTGGGGATCCACACTAATCCCCTCGGCTGAGATGACATGACCCAAAAAGTCGATACTATTTAGCCAAAACTGACATTTTCTAAGTTTAGTGTACAATTATCTCTACCTCAGTTGGTCAGCCGCAAATGTTTCTCGTGCGCTCTGGTACTCTTTGAATAGACCAAGATGTCGTTGATGAACACAATTACAAACTTGTCTAGATATGATTTAAACACCCAGTTCATCGGGTCCATGAATGCAGCTAGTGCATTCGTCAATCCGAACGGCATTACCAGAAACTCGTAATGCCCGTACCTCGTTCGAAAAGCTGTCTTTGGAATGTCATCCTCTGAAATCCTCAGCTGGTGGTAACCAGATCGTAGGTCAATCTTAGAGAAATACTTCACTTCCCGCAACTGATCAAATAAGTCATCGATCCTAGGTAAGGGGTATTTTTTCCTTACCGTTACTTTATTAAGCTGCTGGTAGTCCACACACAACCGCAAACTACCTTCTTTCTTCTTTAAAAATAGCACGGATGCTCCCCAAGGCGAAGTGTTGGGCCAGATGAATCCCAGATCCACCAACTCCTGTAGTTGAGACTTCAACTCCCGTTACTCTGCTAGTGCCATACGATACAACGCTTGTGATATCGGTCGCGTCCCGGGAAGTAGCTCAATCGTGAACTAGACCTCACGCTGTGGTGGCAACCTAGGAAAGTCTTTTGGAAACACATCTGGAAATTTTCGCACTACCGGAATATCCTCAACTCGCAAAGAATCGTCACGAGTCTCAATAACATAAGCTAGATAACCCAGACAACCCTTTTGTAATAATTTAGTAGCTGTGAGTGCGAAAATTACGTCAAGTGGCGAGACTCCCCGCTCCCCTGGAAGATCACATCTGGTAAACTTGGTCTCCGTAAGGTCACTCGTTTGTTGCAACAGTTTACGATAGTATAGCGGTCCGACAACCAATCATCTCCTAGTATGATGTCAAAGTCGTCTAAATCCATGACAATGAGATTGGCCGGAAATTCCACTCCTTCCACTTCCACTGGAAAATCATTCGCGATTTGGTTCACTCTATAGACGACCCACATCGGTGTATCTATATCCAACTCCTCCTCAAGTGCAATAACTTCGCGACCCAAAAAACTAGCACAATTCCGTGAAATAAATGAATGCGTCGCTCCGGAGTCCATCAAAGCACGAACAGTAATACCAGATATAGTAAGAGAACCTGTCATGACACCCGGAGCTGCCCTGGCCTGACGTTGGGTGACTGCATAAACTCGGGCTATGGTCTCAGTCTGACGGCCCCGTCTTCGCTCTCCTTTGTCATCACCACGAGCTCCACTCTATTCTCCGCCAGTAGGAGTGTTGGGAGGCTGAACTCTGCACGGCACTTCTATCTCTAGTCATGGATGGGCACTTTGAAGAATAATGGCCCGATTCTCCACAAGCGAAACAAGTCAGCGCTCTTGGCCGATTGGAAAATCCACCTGACGAACCACCCTCCGATGCCAGCTGCTGCTTGGAACCAGACCTCGATCCTGATCGCTGAGGGCTCCCATAGCAGCCCGACCTCCCACGACCACCGGATGAAGAAACTCCTCCATAATGTCCCCTCTTAGAGCCCCAATGGCCCGAAGTCCTGAGGTATGGTCGATCTCGACGTCGAGTCTCACCAGAAGTCCGTTGCCACTGTATCGATAAATTGGTCTCCACTTGCGTGGCGGCATCCGTCAAGTCCTGCAGAGTAGTATAGGGTGTGGTCATCACAATCGCCTGTATCTCCCCATGAGTCCCTCCTCAAAGCGGCGACGTTTACCTTCCTCTATGCTCACAAAAGCTTCAGCAAAATGAGACAGTCACAATCGCCCGTTGGAGCTACAGGAACTCCCTCTCTCGGATAGTACTGGTCCAGGAATTGGTCCCTAAAGACCTCTCAAGTTACATTGTGAACGGTCCAGCCAGTCATCACTAATCTGTGCCACCACCGGTATGCACCGTCGTCGAGTAGAAAGGTAGCTAATAGAACACGCTCCTCAAGCGGGCAATGCATCACTGCGAAGATTCACTCACAACGCACAGCTGAAAGACGTAGCCCCAATCGATGGGCCCGCTCAATACTCACGCTCTCCATCTCTCTCTTGAACTCCTCCTCAGCTCGTGCTCGAGGCTCACGTCTCGCAGACATAACCAACTATTAAGAGGCATAGAATAGTTAAATAATATCTAAAGCGTCAATGTACAAAGTACAGACTGCTAACCTAGTGACCTGTCCATTATTCTAATGCTCTCATACCATTTTGATAGGACCCGTCCCAATCCAGCCTAGGACCAACCGGGGATGTGCCCTGCTCCCATATGACAATAACTCTAAAATACTGGAAATACCCTTAATGGGATTAAAGTCTTTCGATTTAAATAAATAAGGTTCAACATGCAACCCTAGAGTTCTACATTGTCAGCCCAGGGATAGTACAAATACAAAATGCGAGCATAATGTCGGGTTACAAAACGGTGCACAACCTACCCAATTAGGGTGCACAGGTGCGCAACGAGAAATCTATGCCTCAGACTCCGGGTCCTCCTCCTCTAACTCGAGTGCACGGCTTTGAGGGGTTAATAAAACAATAAAGAGTGATTGGGCCAAAAATAAACAATGTTTACAAAGCCAGTTTAATAATATAATAATCATAAGGTTTTAACCCTCCGTTTTTAAACTTGTATGCATTTAGTCAAAACCTAGGTAGTCTTAGTAGTATCATAAAACCATATATCCAGCATAAGGAACAATAATAATAATAATAATAATAATAATAATAATAATAATAATAATAATAATAATAATAATAATAATAATTATTATAATGCACTGTACAACCTAACCCCGAAATCCCTGATATCTGGCATCCCCGATGCCTAATAATGTCACGGTCTAAGGCTATGCGTGTTACCCGGGGTCTCAAATCCCAAGTCTCCCCAAGGTCCAGCCAAGTCAATGACTCGTAGATCACTGACCCTCCCTAGGGATATCATCCATATCCGCACTCCTGATCGTGAGTCACCCCTCGGGTTAACCCCTCTCAGGCAGCACCCGTGACTACTCCAGGATACTACGGGACGTCTGGAGGAGACAGTAATCATAAGGTAGGTTTACACAGTGCAATAATATCACATTCGACAGAACTCCCCGACTTACTTCGAAAAACCAAATAGTACGTATATCCAGACGGGTCTCATGCCCAAAACATCTTAATACATATAGAACCCCATAATATGGTATTAAGAATCATCCAATCAAAATCGTGAAGTAAAACGGTGAAAAAAGTTATGCATGCAATCATTTTGAAATCTACAGCCCACTCAGACACGGTCCTTGCTGCTTAACGAACCATCTAAACCTGTCCAAACAAATCCAAAGGTCACTAATTGACCCTACTAGGTCTAACATCCAACCCTAGAACAAAGCCGGCATGGGAACGCGTCCCTAACATGCTTCCCGAGGCTAGATCCCTCAATTTAACCAACCATACAATCTTCGATCGACACGAAACCACCACCATTAGATCCGGAACGTCAAAACCTTGAACATGATGTCGGTCCCACCTCGAAACTCATGCCCACACGCCCCCACGCGCTGGTCAATGTGTCTGGTCAAAAGTCAACGGTCAACAGTGCTGACGATAGCATGACGTCACTGCTGACGTCATATGACAATGTCAAACTGACACGTGTTAGACTCTGATAGGTGCCACGTGTCATTCCAGGATTGGTCCATTTCACAGACACGTGTCAGGTCCTGACAGTGCCACATGTCAGCTGCTAGTTGGTCCACGTCACTAACATGTCAGTGACACACCTGGCGACCACCCATTGTGACACGTGTCACGTCCCTATTAGCCCACGTGTCTGACAGCCTAACAGGTGGATGACGTCATCAGTTGATGTCATCGTCCCTATCCTTCGACGGGTCTGCTATTCGGGTCGCACAAACCCGTGACCCATGAAAAAAATTTATGTTTCCTTTTTCCCTTTGAAATTTTTTGTTACTTTTCATTTTGTTTTAATTTTTTTTACCTTCATTGTTTTAGCTTTTCAATTGTTTTAGTTTTTCAATTATTTTTTTTGTTCATTATTTTATTTGTTTTTCAAAATGTCTCCTTATATTTATTTCATATTTTACATAATATAATTAAAATAGGAAAGAAAAAAAGTCTTCTTCTACGTTAATATTATATGTTTGTAATTCATGTATTATTTCAATAACATTCAATCTTTCTAACATATTTATTCAAGTTAAATTTCTTCTAAAGTTTCTTTCGATAAATTCATTTTACTCTTTACTTAATTTTCATTTTATTTTTTGTCGAGTTGGCCAAAGTTAGTAAAGGAGTTATTTTGGAGATCTAGCTTCAAAAAAAATTCAATTAAACAAAAACTTGGGTGTGTTAGAATGAGGGAAAAAACATTGGATTTGCTAAAAAAAAAAAAATTAGAATTTCAATTTCCGATGCACCAATTATCTTGTTTAGATGTATAAATACAAGAATTTAAGATTCCAAGAAAAAAAAATTTGCAATTTGTGACAGGACTCATCCCTAATTTCCGTGGAAACCGGACCGGCCCTACTCCCGTCTGACAAGTTTTGTCAAATAAGGGATATCAATTGTTTCATTCCATTTTAACCAACATAATTATCCTCTTGCGGGGTATCTCCTACATCTAGCGCACTTACCCCGACGAGTAGTGGACCATTAATTCAACCCGAATCAAACCTTAATTCATTGTTATCCTTATCACAATTCCAATGTGGGTCATTAACTAAATTAGAGAGACCACAAATCATAACTCATAACCATCCATTTCGCACTAAATATATCATAACCATATAGGACCTTAAGTAATTGATATCATTAAAAGAATCCTTCACATTAACCATAAACATTTCCTTTATTTGAATCATATTTCAATTTCTTTAAATTACTCTTAAGGTCCATTTAACTTATTTTGTTTTCCCTCAATGTAATTCTATTCGAAAACCAAACCATAGTGAAATCCATAATTCAATAGTTAACCACCACACTTTAGCACTACAAATCACTAAAATACTAGTAATATAATCACCAATTATTCATTTGCAAGTAAGGTTAAAATCAATCCTTTAAACTTAATCTTAAGGTTGTATCTTTTTCCGCCCTAATTATATGTTCCCAAATTCCCTTTAATACTCCATCTAATATTTCTAACATCAAACAATTAAGTATTACAATACACACGTTAATCTTCACTTAATCATACACAAATATATCAATTTACATTTGATTATAACCTTCTCATAACAATTATAAACTTCCAACCACTCATCATCAAATTGCACAAAATTGTATCTTCACAAATCCCATCATAATTCAGACCAGGTATTAAGCTCTATAAATTTAAAATATTTAACATAAATCATTACTAAGGGATCAGTATTAGCTTAGGGTTGAAATCCCATTTCTAGTAGTAACAACCAACATTAAAATATAAGCTTACAACCTCCAATAACCAAAACAATCCCCAAACGAAGTCTGATTAACCCAAACAATATATCATCGAACTCAAAAATTTAAGAAAATAATTATTTGTGTCAACCACATCACCTAGAATAGCCACATGTGCGCTCATGCGTCGCCGTAAAGCCTCTACGCGTGGGCCTCACGTGCGGGCCTATTACCAGCTACCTCGAACCGAGTCTGAAACTCGGGTCGCCCAACCTGGCAATCAGACCCTGCTGTATTTCCTTCAAAACTCAACAATTTTCTTCCCTTTTTAAGTCCAAACTACTCTAAGTTATGTAACGACCCATCCCGAAATTTCATGATTATTAAAGTTAATCAAGGACTAATCAAGGATTACCGGGATGATTGAGGTAAAACGACAATTTTTCCCATAAAAGGGAAAAATATTGACTTTTGATTTGGGAGGTTGTTTGGACTTTGACTGAGGACCGTTGCGTAGATCTCGATCTCACCAGTTCGTAGACAGGCGACACGTCAGATTTGGACGTCGTGCGGGAAAGTTACGGGTCACAAAAGGTTGGATTGGATTTTTAGTGACACGTTTTACGAGGAAGTTGACTTTTAGTATTTTTGGTGGGACCCAAAATATCTTTGTAAGGACCATAGGATAAGTGACAAGTGTCACTCACCCAATGTCTCTCACTTCCACATACATGCATATGCACCTCCCTTCCCTTCTTTGTTTCAAACACACTCGAAACTCTTTCCCCATGTTTTCTTCTTGCACCCCAGTAGCTGGGCTGCTTGAGAGAGAGGCTGAGAGAGGGCGAATGACAAAGAAGGGCGGTGGTGAGTAGCTGAGCCACGGTGGCTGTCGGGAAATCAAAAAACAAGTAAAAACCCTAATACCGTTTATGGTTGGATTTTGGATTTTGGATTTTAGACATTGTAGCTCGAAACTAAAGCTATGGTCTTGTTCTTCGATGTAACACCCCAGACTTTTAATAAAATGTAAATTTGGAAATTTAATGACACTACCCATCCCAAATCCCCCCGGGATTAACGCGAGATGGGCCATGCTCCCGTCTGACAAGAGATAACTCAAACCTCAGCCTATTCGGGGCTTCCAGAGCGCGCCAGGTTCGGTGGAGGAGTGTGATGTCTCGATCCCTACTACAGCCCGCATCCGTGATCAACCTGAAGGGCATTAAAACCATTAAAAGCTGTGAGTCGACGAAAAATTAATAATTTAATAAAACACATTTCATATGAAGATATTTATGCCCTTCACTAAAAAGCATGCATGCATTCGAAAACTAATAATCAAACCATCTACTTTAATTAAATCATTAGGCCCTTAGCCAAAAACCATAAAACCAAGCATGTGGGAACTTAGCCCAAAACCGTAAATCCAATCATTTGGGCCACTGCCCAAAACCACCAACATTGAAGTACCATTTCATAAATCCAATAAATCTGAAATCCAAATACATAATCCAGTAAATTCATAAATCACAATCCAATCAAGCACTGTTATATACCAATACTCGACATCCCAGATGCCTGGCGTCCTAGACGCCTGACGTCCCAAACGTCATGTCACGGTCCATAAGCTACACGTACTGCCCGGGGTCTCAACCCGAGTCAATCTCTGACGTCCCAGATGTTTAACATCCCAGACATCTAGCAATCCTGCTCTTGAGTGACTATATGGTCCGGTCGCTCCATGCAGTGACCCCTCGCAGGCAATGCGACGTGACTATTCCACCGTCCCAGACGACTGGAGGAGACAATCCATAGATATAAGGATGGTGTATGGAAAACATTACATAAATTCTTTCAAAACCTTCCAAATGGGCCTATGCTCGGGATTTCCATAAAACCATCATAATTCCAGAAATCTGATTCCTCAAATCCAAATCCATTTAGGGTCTCCAAACTCAAAACCACATTTATAAACAAAAAATGGGACTCATGCCCGATATCATAACCAACTGGGCTTCAAGCCCAGTCATGTAAACCAATTAGGCCTCCAACCCAATGTCTCATTAAATCAAATGGAATCCAAGTCCGATAGTTCGTAAATCAAATGGATCTCAAGCCCGATTCTATATTTCCAAATTCCAAATCATACCATTGAACCATTATTAATATCACTATCACGTAGAAATAAAGCGTAAAACCGTAAACCACAAAATACATGCAAATACAGAAATCACCTCAAAATACATGCAAATATGGAAATCACCAATACCAAAATCATCATAATATAAATCACATATGTAAAACATATAAGATAGTTATGTATGCATCACAGTTTATAAAACAAAGTCCACTCACAGACCGTCCTAGCTGCTGCCTTGATACACGTGCCAAAAGCCTTCCCGAGGCTAATTCACCATCTCCGAAACTTCCGGACCTCGTCAAATCGTACTAATGGTCACTAACGGACTCAATAAGGTTATATCTAAAACCTAGGAACAGTACCGGCCGGGGAACGAGTCCCGAATACGCTTCTTGAGGCTAAAAACCTCGATTTGACCAACCTAACGATCTCTGATCAACACGAAACCACCGCCATTGGATTCGTATCGTCGAAACCTAAAAAATGGTGGTGGTCCCACCTCGGGTACTGTCCCACACGCCCTCACGTGCCAAGTCAACCATGCTACAATGATGATGATGTCACTGCTAACGTCATGCTGACGTCATCACTGACAAGTGTCACGCTCTGGTTGGCTACTAGTTTTACAGGTCTGACATGATGATATCAGCATGACATCAGCATGTTGACGTCATCATCCCTGACATTTGGTCGGGTCACCTTGAAAACCTGCAATAGGGTCACCGTGACCCGCGGCTTGATCCGATCAGTTCTCCCAACTCTGGCCACCATTTTTAGTGCGGTTTGTTCCTATGCCTTCGTCTTAGCCTAATCTAATGGTCTATGAACTCAAAAACCACTAAAAATTTTGAGACTTTATACCTTGGATTCAAAACCCGCAGTCCAGTTTTCCAGTTCTCCTCGCCATCGACTCAGACCACCCCGTGCCTCAAAACTAGGCTCATTGTGCTCGTCACTGTCCCTAAAACATGTCCCAACACACAGAAACAGTTCATACATGTCATGATTTGAGGTTTCGAAAAATGAGAAAATATGGGTGGTTCTCGGGATTTTCCAACCTACCTCCGTCGCGTCGGCAGCTGTGGGGCCCTTCCGTGACTCCTCTGACTTCCTAGCCTCCTTCTGCGTCTAGCCTAGTAATGATTTGAGGTGGGTTCATGTCGGTTGGACGGTTAGGTGTTTGTGTGGAATGGGGGGTGGGGGTGGGGGTGGGGGGTGGGAGGGGGAGGGGTGGGTTTCTTCACGAGTTTGAGAGAATATGGGAGATGGAGATGAAGTTTGATGATGATAGAGATGAGAAGGATGAGAAGGATGAGAAGGCTGAGAGAGAGATGAACGGTTGGGTTTGTGAGGATGAGAAATGAGTTGATTATATATATACTATATATAATTAGCCAATGGAACAAGATCCAAAAAATGGGGAAAAGTGGCAATGGGATGAGTGACACTTGTCACTTATCCAAAGGTCCATAATCATTAATCAGATTTCAGCATTTTATTATTATTTGGTTCGAAACTCGAGTCGTAAGTTTAGTTGATTTCGGTTCCGTGACCATAACTTCCTCGTTCGACGTCCGATTTCGACGTGCCGCCTGTCTACGGACTCGTGACGTCCCGACCTACGTCACGGTCATCGGTCCTCGTATGTTTGACTCCTCGGGTCAAAAGTCAATATTTTACCCAATTCTAGGGGCAAAACGGTCATTTTACACTGCCCATCCGAATTCTCTCAACTAATCCTCGATTAGTCATACTAAATCCATAATTAATTAACTATTTAATCCCGATATTCAGGATGGGTCGTTACAATTAATGTAAAATAACCATTGTACCCCTAGATAAGAAAAATGTTGACTTTTGACCAGAGATACTATTTGGACTTTGACCAAGGCTCGTTACATAGATCGAGATGTCTCGAATTTGTAGATAGGCGACACGTCGAAATCAGGACGCCGAGAGAAAGTTACGGGTCACGGAAGTAATTGGGTACTATTCATATTTTTACGAGACATGTACAATGACAGATATTTATTGGTCCAAAATATCTGAGGTGGACTAATGGATGAGTGACAAGTGTCACTCATCCATTGGCCCAAGCCCCCAAATTCATGCACCCATTGTATCCATCTTCATCTCCTTTGTTTTCATTTCACCTTAAACCTACGAACCAACCAAACCTAACCTATAATATCCTCGCTCTCATCCTTGCTACTGCCTGAGTGAAACAAAGTGAGAGAGTGATCTGAGACAAAGCGCAAGGTGGCAACGACGAGGACAACCGCGTACGGTGGCTAGAACACTGAGAGGTAAGCCGTATGATTCAAAAGTTTGAAGTTGGATCTGAGGGTTTGTTAGGCTATTCTAATAATTAGAAGTGATTTCTAGGGAGTATACGAACACTCAGGACCAAGAGGAGAGCTTGTGCCTACTAGAACTGCCTGGAAATCTAGGTTGAAGTTCAACCAAAAATCATCAACCTCGAACAGGTATATTTAGTCGTTGTTTGATGTTTTGAGTCCATAGATCCGTTGATGGGTAGATTGTGAGAACGTAGGAAGAAAAATGGATGAAATGGAATGTTGAGGGATGAGTGAGATATGGCCGGGTCTGGGTCGCTGGTCAAATGACTCGTTACAGAGAAACGAGTCGACCCGACCAGTGGTTGATAATTATGACATGGCAGTCCATGTCATCACCCTATCAAACCTGTCAGTCCACGTGACAAATTAGGTGATGCCAGCATAGTAGGATGTTAGGCCCAGTCAGCAATTGACATGTTAGGTCCACGCCAGCATGTCAGACTATGTGGACCAATAGGGTGGTGCCACGTGGTAACCTGTTAGGGAGTGTCAGAGTGATGTGGTAGTCCATGTCAGCCACTATCAAACCATGTGGACTAATAGAGTGGTGCCACGTGGCATTATGTCAGAGAACTGTCAGAGGTGTCAGGGACATGTGGCACCAGTTAGGGAGTGCCACGTGGTAGGCTGTCAAACCGAACAGGTGTCAAACCTGTCAGGTTGACGTCAGCTGTTGACCAACCTTGACGGTCGTTGACTGGCGACGACCAACGTTGACCAGACTTTGACTAGCACCTAGGGCCGCGTGGACACAAATTTTGAGGTTAAATTGACCTTGTTTGAAAGGTTTCGACGTTCTGAATCCAATGGTGGTGGTTTCAGGTCGATCGAAGATTGTTTGATAGGTCATTTAAGGGTTTTTAGCCTCGGGAAGCGTGTTCGGGACAGGTTTTCGGTATCGGGCTTTGTGAGGGTTTAGTGTATGAACTTGTATAGAACATTAGTGACCCTCGGATCTGATTTGGACAAGCCTATAGACTTTGGACTAACTCGGGTGAGATTACAGTACAGATATTGAACACGCAGTGTGAACCGAAAGTGAGTGGACTTTTTTTTTATAACTGAAATACATGCATAACTGTTTTGAATGCTTTATTATATGATTTAAGATGAAATGCTTTGATATCTTATTTGATGATGTTGTGGATTTAATCATCGGTTTATGAACTATTTTACTGATTTACGGGAAAACGACGTTTTGGGCTTTAGACTCGGTTGAGTAATGATTTGACTTAGATTTAGAGTCAAACTAGAATTAGAAAGAAAAAAATTTAATAGAATTTGAATGGCGATCTAGCATGATCAGTTTGGATAAATTGAGATTTATAAATGAGTTATGGACACTATTTTCGGGTTGTTTTCATGGAAAAGACATGTGAGTGTTATGTCTAGGGCATATACCCAATTGAATATTATTTTGACTTGATTTTTTGGATCGGGACGGGTCCTGTCATCTTGGTATCAGAGCATTAGGATTGTGGTATGTACATTTTACATTGACTTGCTTAATATCTCGTACTAATTTATGCCTCTTAACATATAAACATGGCTCTGAGACGAGTGCCCCCCTCCAAGGTCTGATGACGATATCGCTAAAGATTTCGAGAGTGTTAACATTGAGAGAGCCCAGCGCTTGGGGGTTACTACATTTAGTGGTGGCTCAGACCCTGAGGAAGCCCACCAGTGTATTACTCTGATCGAACGGATCTTCGCGGTTATACGATGCCCTCCAGAGGATTGAGTGTTACTGGGTACATTTCTGTTGGATGGTGGTGCTTATCAGTGGTGGTACACACTGGTGATGTCCAGTTGGGATGTCCGGATGGTGACGTGGGAGGTCTTCCGAGAGCGTTTCCTGGATCAGTATTACCCCCGTTCATTCCGTGATGCTAGGGAGGCTGAGTTCTTGCAGCTCCGACAGGGGAGCATGTTAATGACAGAGTACGAGCCGAGCTTCTATAGATTTTCCGCTTTTCTTATGAATTTGTGTGCATTGAGGTCGATAAGTGTCGCCAATTTGAGATGGACATGTGAGGGGATATTCATGCTATGGTGACAACTTGATCCTATGCCATACTGAGAGAGTTGACAGATGCGGCTGTGAGAGTGAATGACAATTAGCTAGCCCGACAGCAGTTTTCCGGTAATGGACGACGCCGAGAGCGTTTGTATGTTGGACCTTCGAGCTAGAGGGCCCCGTAGGGAGGTCATTTCAGTGGAGAAACGTCATCATCAGGCAGTGGACGATTTGGCATATATGGGAGTACCCAGAGGTTTGGCTTCAGGTCACAGCATACTTCCCAGACGAGTGGTACGACAGTGAGGTCTATGGGCAGGCCGAGGGTTTTGACCTGTTTTATATGTGGAGAGCTTGGCCACTTCAGGAGAGAGTGCCCATAGATGTCAGGTGGTAGTGGCATTGGTCGAGGTGCAGCAAGGCAGGACCCAAGCACACCCACGACTTCAAACGCGACTGGTGGCCGAGGATATGAAGGAGCTAGGGGTGGATTCCAAGGATCGCGAGGACGTGGTCGATCGTCGGGACCACATGCTAGAGTGTTTCCAGTTACTTAGCAGGAGGCCAGAGCAGTCCCGGGAGTGGTGATAGGTGCACTCACTATTTTAGAGCATGACGTATGCATTTTAATAGGCCTTGGAGCCACTCATTAATTTATATCTCGGAGTTGTGCATTGTTAATGGATAGAGAGGTGTCTACACTTGATTTTGATATGGGGGTAGGTACACCGAATGGGGATATGTACATTGTGAATTAGGGATTGAGAGACTCTCCTATGAGGGTAGGAGAGGTTGATTTAGTTGCTGATTTGATACTCCTAGTTTTACATGACTTTAATGTCATACTTGGGATGGACTGGTTGCTGGAACATCATGCCTTTATTGACTATTTCAGTAAGAGAGTGATAATCTAGAGTTCAGGACTACCCGAGACGACTTTTCAGGGAGATCAGAGGGTGTTACCCTCTGGAGTTATATAGACATTGGCATCAGAAAAGCTACTGAGGAAAGGTTGTCAAGGCTACTTGGCTCATTTTGTGGATAGTCAGGCTACACCCGAAAGAGCAGAGGGCATACCTGTGGTGCGGCAATTCCCAGATGTATTTCCAGAGGACTTACCAGGATTACCACATCACAAGGAGATTAAGTTCACCATCGAGCTTTTTCCAGGTACGCGGCCTATATCTTAGACACCATACCGTCTGACACCGGTTGAGTTAAGGGAACTGAAGGTTCAGTTGTAAGAGTTGGTGGATATGGGATTTTTTTCCACCAAGTGCATCGCCTTGGGGAGCTCTAGTGCCGTTTGTGAGGAAAAAGGATGGTAGTCTACGATTGTGTATAAATTACCGAAAGCTCAACAAAGTGACAGTAAAGAATAAGTACCCTTTGCCCAGGATTGATGATCTGTTTGACCAATAAAGAGAGGCCAAGTACTTTTCGAAGATTGACCTTCGGTCGGGATACCACCAGTTCAGGATTGTCGAGGGAGAATTTCTGAGGACTACTTTCCGAACGAGATATGGCCATTACGAATTCCTAGTAATACCATTTGGGTTGATAAATGCACCGGCTTCATTTATGGATTTGATGAATCGAGTATTTCGGTCATACCTGGATCGATTGGCGATATTGTTTATTGATGATATCCTGGTATATTTGAAGAGTGCCAAGGCACACGAGAACCATTTGAGATTAGTGCTGAACATACTAAGGAGGAACTAGATGTATGCTAAACTGAGTAAGTGTCAATTTTGGCTGAACAGTATAGATTTCTTGGGCCATGTGATTTCGGCTGTGGGGATAAGTGTGGACCCCCAAAGACAGACGCCGTAACTAACTGGGAGAAACTGAAGACTGTTACTGAGGTCCCCAATTTTGTAGGGTTGACTGGATATTACAGACGCTTTGTAGATAACTTCTCTACCATAGCAGCTCCATTAACCCGTTTGACTAGGAAAGAGGTTAAGTTCAAACACTGTGAACGGAGTTTTCAGGAATTGAAGAGACTGTTGACTTATGCGCCAGTGTTAGCTCTTCCAGATGACAGTGGGGAGTTCGAGGTATATAATGATACTTCATTGCAAGGATTGAGTTGCGTTTTTATGCAACACGAGAGAGTCATTGCCTATGTCTCTCGATAGTTATAGCCGCATGAGTTGAACTACTTTACACATGATGTAGAGCTGGCAACAGTGGTTCATGCTCTAAAAATTTGGAGACACTACCTGTACGGAGAGACCTGTAGAATTGTCACGGACCATCAGAGTTTGAAGCACCTTTTCACTCAGAAAGAACTGAATACGAGACAGAGATGATGGTTGGAGCTGATAAAAGACTATGATTGCACGATCGAGTATTATCCCGAGAAGGAAAATGTAGTGGCAGACACTTTGAGTAGGAAGCCTGCGAGTTCAATAGTACATCTGAGGATGGTGTATTTTCCTTTGCTAGTAGAACTCTGAAAAGTCGGAGTTATACTCGAAATGGATGATGAGGGAGTTATGTTGGCCAGTTTCCATATGAGACCCATCCTGATTGACCAGATTATAGAGGCTTAACTTCAAGATCCCATTTTGTGTATTCTGAAGATAGAAGTTGAAACAAGTGACCGGCAGGATTTTACTATCAGAAGTGATGGACCGTTACTGAAACATGGTCGTCTATGTATGCCTACATATGCAAAGTTGAGGACCAAAATTCTAGAGGAGGCCCACAGTTCAGCATATGCGATGCATCCAGGAGGAAAAAAGATGTATCGTACACTTAAGGATCACTATTGGTGGGCCGGGATGAAAAGAGAGATCGTAGAGTATGTTGGTAGATGCTTGATGACAGGACCCGCCCCGATCCCCCTGGGACCACCCGGGACGTGCCCTGCTCCCGTCTGACACCCGACATTAAAATACCAAATTTACCCTTATTGAAAATAAAATGCATAAAGAAAATCCAAATTTAAGTCATACATAGCACGCCACACAAATATCCGAATACAAATAGTGTCAGACAAGGGATAGTTCCCGAATACAGTTTATTGAGCAAGACTCTAGACACACTACGTGCCAACCTACCCAGCAGTAGGGTTCAGGTGCGCAACGTAAACCTATGCCTCTTCCTCGGGATCCTCCTCCTCTTCCTCCTCAATAGCACCACCTGGAGGGGTAGTAAAACAACAAGGGTGAGTGGGCCGAAACTCAAGGTTTACAAAATAGTTTACCATCTCGAAAACATATAGATTTTCCCCACCGTTTTCCGAAAAGCATGCATCAGTATCAAAAACCACAAAATCATATAATCATAAGCAGAATAATATCAACATAATATAATCTCAGTCACTGCACTATACATCCCAACCCTGACATCCCAGATGCCCGACGTCCCAGACGCCCAATAAGGTCACAGTCCCAAGGCTACGCGTGCCGCCCGGGGTTTCAATCCCGAGTCCAAATCCCGAACCCAGTCCGAGCATGGCATTCTAGATGCCTGACGTCCCAGACGTCCAACAGTAGCAATCCTGCTCCTGAGTCACTTTACGGTCCGGTCCCTCCGTAGAATGACTCCTCACAGGCAATGCACCGTGACCACTCCGGGGTACCTACATCCGGAGGAGATCTATACAGTGCAGTACCAAAGATAAATATCGAAATCCATGATACATATACATGACTCAAAACCGTTCATAAACAACCAGACGGGTCTCATGCGCAAACATCATAATACGTGCCATAAATCATACTCAAGATAAACAGATACCTTTACTTGAATCACATATAGATATAATAGAAAGTAAAACAGTTATGCATGCCGAGGTTTAGTGAAATCAAAGGCCCACTCACAGTACAATCCCGCTGCAATCCCGAGCGTAAAGCCCCGTCCAAGTGTTAAAGTACAATTCATGTCATGTCCAAAGCATACGTAAAGGTCACTTTAAGTCCCTATCAAACAACTAAGGAACCCTTGACTGAAATCGGCCCGGGAAAGCCATCCGAACACGCTTCCCAAGGCTTCAAACCCTAATTTGACCAACCTAACGATCTCCGATCGACACGAAACCACCGCTATTGGATCCGTATCGTCGAAACCTTAAAAATGGTCCTGGTCCCACACAAAACACTGTTCACACGCCCCCCCCCCCACGCGCTGGTCAACCCTCTGGTCAACGGTGCTACAGTAATGATGACGTCACTACTGACGTCATCACTGACAGTGTCAGAGGACACGTGTTAGCATTCCATTGGTCCCTGGTCTGACTGTTTTCTGACATGATGATGTCATCATGACGTCACTGCTGACGTCAGCATGATGACGTCATCAGCTACAGTAACCGGGTCAGAGAACCGGGTCACCGCAGACCCACGGTTTGACCCGATCACAGCTCGTGTTTCCGACCACCATTTCTGGTGAGGTTTGTTCCTATGAACTCGTCACAACACACTCTATGGTTCTATGCAATCGAAACAAGATCCTAGGTTCAAGAAGCTACCTGAAATTTGACGGGAAAACTGGCTGCCGGCTCTGGTCGTCTTCTCCGGCGAGTCGTCCAGTTTCCAGCCACGAACTTCGGTCCAAACTGGTCGTCTGAGTCCCTAGGATATGTCTCAAAAGCAACCAAACAATTCCAACGTCAAAAACGGACGTTTCGAAACAGGGAAGGAAAATCGGGTCTCACGGGTTTCAGAGCTTACCGCCGCCATGTCGCCGCCGTGGCCCGTTCAGTTAGGGTCTGAGTCGTCCTAAGGTTCCAGTTCACCTACCCCTAGGTTAGTTCGAGTCCTGGTGAAGTGGTTTGGACGGTTGGGCAGTTTCGAGTGGTTTGGTTTCCTTTCGGGTCTGAGGGTTTCCCGGCCGTGCAGGGTGGCCGTGGTGGTGGTAGCCGGTGTCTGGGGGTGGCTGGGGGCTGTCTGGACGTTGCTTGGATGTGGAGTAATGCTGTGAGGTGATGAGGTGTTTGTGCAGAGTGTGTTTACGGTTTGAAAGGAGATGAAAGTGTGAGAGTGTGAGATTCTGACCAAATAAAGAGAGGAGGAATTGAACCAACGACCCAGATTCAATCTCAGTTTAAAAATGGAGGGTGAGGATTTCAGGAGGGAAAATATTTAATTAAGTAAATGGCCAACATAGATCCTTGATTTAGGGAGTGTGCGGGATGAGTGACACGTGTCACTCATCCAAGGGTCCAGATTGAATTGCTTAAAGTGATCTGATTCTATTATTTTAATAATATTTTAATCCGTATCTCGGTTAGTTCGGTTAATCGCGTTTACGTCCTTGACCATAACTTTTTCGTCGTACGTCCGATTTCGGCGTGCCGCCTGTCTACGGATTCGTATCGACGAGACCTACGTAACGGTCCTTGGCCCTCGTCCGTTGGACTTCCCGGGTCAAAAGTCAACATTTGGCCCCTAATTGACCAAATTACCAAAGTACCCCTCGACTTCCGAACGTCACAACTTCTTCCTCGAACGTCGGAATCGAATGTGCCACCTGCCTATGAACTCGTGACATCCTAAACTACGTCACGGTCATGGGTCAAGGTCCTAATTATTTCCCGTGGTAAAAGTCAACTTTTTCGCCCCTTCAGGGGCAAAACGGTCATTTTACAATAAAATAATAATTACGAAAGTTCGGGTCGTTACACTTGACTTCCCAATAGGTAATAACTGAAAGGTAGAGACCGTATGGAGCTTTACAGCCACTTCCGATCCTTGAGTAGAAATGGAATCACATCACCATGGACTTCATGTTTAAGTTGCCTAAGACACGAAGCGATTTTGATGGAGTCTAGGTGATTGTGGACAGACTTACGAAATCGGCTCATTTCTTGTCAATGCGCGAAACCTTCAAACCGAATCGGTTAGCTCGGCTTTTTATTGATGAGATCATCAGGTTGCACCGGACTCCAGAATCGATAGTGTCAGATCGGGATCCACGGTTTACATCAAGATTTTGACAGAATTTTCAGAGAGCCTTTGGTACGAGGCTACACTTTAGCACTGCCTTTCATCCTCAAACAGATGGACAGTTTGAGAGTACTATTCAGACTCTTGAAGATATGATGAGAGCATGTGTACTACAGTTTTAGGATTCTTGGGATATGCTCTTGCCATTGATGGAATTTGCCTACAACAATAGTTATCCGTCGAGAATTGGAATGGAGCTGTTTGAGGCACTGTATGGACGACAGTGCAGGACATCTATATATTGGACTGTGGTAGGAAAGAGGGTGGTATTGACACCAGATCTCATGTATATAACCCAGTAGAAAGTCTGAATTATCAAGGAATGGCTGAAGATGGCACATGATCATCAGAAAAGCTACGCCGACTTCGGATTCAAGCCCTAGAGTTTGCAGTAGGAGACTGGGTTTTCCTGAAGTTATCATCATGGAAAGGCATTGTATGATTTGGAAGACATGGGAAGTTGAGTCCCCGTTACATTGGGTCATACGAGATTACGAAAAGAGTTGGTGTTGTTGCATACAGACTAGCCTTACCCCTAGAGCTTTCCCGAGAGTGCATGATGTGTTCCATATTTCGATGCTTCGTTAGTACGTGCGTGAGGAATCGCATGTTCTTTAGGACAGATTTGAGTTTCGAGGAACAACCATTACAAATTCTGGATTGGAAGGAGAAAGTATTGTTGAGGAACTACAACGTGGAAGAAGTCACATGGGAGCCTGTGACACGACCCATCCCAATCCCCCGGGATTAACAAGGGATGTGTAATGATCTCGTCTGACATGAAGTGTCAAACCAGGGAAAATTTAAACCTTTAGCCCGAATGGCTACCAGAGCGCACCAGGATCCGATGGAGGAGTGTGATGTGTTCGTTTCTGTTACAGTCCGCATCCGTAATCAACCTGAAGGGCATTAAAAAACAGAAAAGACTGTGAGTGGACGAAAAACAATAGTTCATAAAACACATTTTATAAAAGACCTTTATACCCTTCACTAAAAAGCATGCATGCATAGGAAAACCATTTATCAAACCACATATGTTTCAATAACCATTTATAGGGTCTCAGCCCCAAATTCCGTAAATTCAAATCATACGGGGCCCCTGCCCAAATCCATTTACAGAAATCCATAATCATAGTAAACATATGTGGGATCTCAGCCCAAATCCATTTGTCATTCATAAAACACAATTTCGCAAATCCAAGAAATCATGTTTATCATAAATCATAGAACCAATTCTGTCACGGTATCTAAAGCTACGCGCGTGCTACCCGGGGCCTCAAATCCCAAGTCTCCCCAGGGTCCACCCAGGTCAATGTCTGCAGATCAATGACCCTCCTTAGGGGTTGTAATCCATAGTAGCCTTCTTGAGAGTAAGGTACCCAACGGGGACGAATCCACTCAGTTAGTGCTTCGTGACTACTCCGGGGTCCACCCAGGCCAACGACCTTCCTCAGAGGAGACAATCCATAATATATATGGATGGTATATGAAAAACTATTTTGAAATCATTCTCAAAACCTGTCAAGGGTTCATGTCCGGTCCCCGTAAACCTTCATGAACCAAAAATCCATTTATGGGTCCCCGACCCGAAATCACAATCGTAAACCGTAACTGGGCCTTAAGCCCGAATTCATAAACCAACTGGGCCTCACGCCCGATTTCATAAACCAACTGGGCCTCGTGCCCGATTTCATAAACCAAATGGGCCTCGTACCCAATACCTAAGTCAACTGGGCCTCGAGCCCGATACGCAAGCCAACTGGGCCTCGAGCCCGAAATGTAAACCAACTGGGCCTTCGGCCCGATGCCTTGTTAAATCAAATCAACTTCGAGTCCGAGAGTTCATAAATCAAATGGGTCTCGTGCCCAATTCCATATTTTCAAATCCAACATCAGTTCACGAACCAATTGGGCTCCTAGCCCGATGACGTGCCTAAAAGGGACTTCGAGTCCGAAGGTTTCCAAAACAAATGGGTCTTATGCCCGAGTTTACCTTTTCAAATCCAAAAATATTTCATTAAACCATTTCTAAAACCATAAGCACGTATACTCAGTGCAAAACCGTAAACCTCGATTAACGTGTAAATACGTAAATCGCCTCGAAATACATGAAATCATGTAAATCATTAATATCCAAATCACCATCATAGAATCATGTCAGGACCCGACCCTCCTCGGTCAGGACCCGACTCATCTAGCATGATATTGTCTGCTTTGGGCCTCCTTACCCTTGCCCTCACAGTTTTGTTTTCGGGAGCACACGGTGCAACTTCCCAGGGGGTCACCCATCATGGAATTGCACCAATCTCAACTCACTTAACTTTGGAGTTCCAACCAAACCCAAAGACACTGAGCTCCCAAAAGGCCTCATTTAGATAAGAGTTGCGCAGTGGCCCACTCTATCTAACAAGATATTGTCCCAGACCGGGCGACCAACGCCACACCCACTGGGTTTTGACCCCAAGGCCTCACGCTTGGTAGGGCGCACCTTTACCAACGTGTCCAAGGGAGGCCTCGTTTAGATCAGAGTTGCACAGCGGGCCACTCTATCTAACATGATATTGTCCCCTCTGGTCAGAGCGCACCATCACACCAGCAGGGTTTTGCTCCCGGGAGCTCATGGTGCAACTTCCCAATGGGTCACCCATCATGGGATTGCACTAGCCTCCACTTGATTAACTTTGAAGTTCCACAGGAATCCAAAGCCAGTGAGGTCCTAGAAGGCCTCGTGCTAGATAGGTGTGTGCCTACACCTTTAAGGCACACCACCATTGCCTTCCCAGATCATTCCCCGTCGCAGGAATGTGAGATCGTTCACCGTTTCCTCCAGGACACGGGTCTTACAATCACATCTATAAACCATATAAAACATTTATGTATGCATCACAGTTTAGAAATCAAGGTCCACTCACAGACCGTCCTAAGCTGCCACCTCGATTTACGTGTCGTAAGCCTCACCTAGCTAATCACCGTCACCGGGACTCCCAAACCTGTCAAATCATACTAGAGGGTTACTAACTACCTCATTAACCTCTCATTGAAGCCCCGTAATATTCCCGAATTTTTAACTATTTTTAAACTCGATCCTAAATCTTTGGACGTCCCGAACAATATCGACACGGTGTCCGATCGACACGAAACCAGTACCAAAATGTTCGTTACAATGAATAGATTAAAAATTATGTTGACAACATCCCCAAATTACCCTTCACGCGCCCTCACGCGCCGCTTAAAGGGGCTGCGCGTGAAAGCCACGTGCCTACTACAGTGTCACCATCAACCTCACGTGAACATGGCCCGCCTGGTTTTTCTGGTTCGACTGAACTGGCCAACCAATCCGGCCGATTATTTCTTGTTTCTCAGCCATTTTGACTCCCATTTCTTCCTATGTTATCCTCTAATCCCCAGTTACCCTTCTATGATTTAAAAACCAAAAAAACTAGACCACATACTCACTAGAAAATGATGAACAGTGATCGCAGCCTTCCTCCTCCGTTTCTAGCCGTCCCAGCCATCCCCTCCCTTCGAAAACGATCCCTAGATTATGTTAGTATCCATCAAAAACCCAACAAAACGTTAAAACCTGGTTTTCCAATTTTTGAGTCAAACACGGTTACGGGTTACCTTCACCGTGGCCATCGCTGTGGCCCTGCCCCCAGTCCCTTGCCTACTCTCAGTCTCTAATCCGTTAAGTCACACATTCTTCACGTCTCTCACATGAACCCAAAGATAAAAATGGTGGTGAGGTGATTATGTTGTGTGTTTGTTTTGTTTAGAGGAAATGAAAATGGTGTTCGGTTTGAAAAAGAAGAAAAGGAGATGAGGTTTGGTGAGGTTGATCAGATGAGGTGAATTGGATGGTAAGGATGGGAAGGCAGGGAGAGATGGACGGCTGGATGATGAGAGATGGGAGATGAGTGGATTATAAAATAATCAACAATATTAATATTTTAATATAAACCCACCAATCACATCTTAGAACCATAATTTGGGGTTAATGACCAATGGAATGAGTGGCACTTGTCACTCATCCAAGGGTCCCACACTAAAAAGTCAACCAATCAAATTCAGCCAAGTGTTTCAGCCTCGTAATGCGTGCAGAGTTCGATCTAACTTCCTGTGACCATAACTTTTCCGTCCGAAGTCCGATTTTGACGTGCCGCCTGTCTACGGACTCGTGACGTCCTGACCTACGTCACTGTCATCGATTCTCGTACGTTTGAGTCCCCGAGTCAAAAGTTAACATTTTTCCCACAACCAAGGGAAAACGGTCATTTTACACGATCCGTCCGATTTCGCTCAACTAATCACCGATTAACCTCATTGATCCTTCATTAGTCACTAGTCTAATCCTGAAATTCGGGACAGGTAGTTACAACCTTCCATCCTTAAATAATTTCATCCTCAAAATTCCAATTATTTCGTTTCCACATCCACCACGTGGAATGCACAAACGACCTCACATCGAATGTACACTTGTACGCCCAATAACCAAAACGATACTTGTCTGTACCCAGACGTTCAACCAACACTCACGTCACATCGTCCACACTCGACCTCTTCGAGTGAAAATGACCACACGGTCCAAGTTAATACCACCCGACAAATCTACCATTTCGCTGACACAAACAACTCGACGGTTCCTTGCTCAATCATCAATTTATCCTGCTATCTGCTCCCACTTGGAGTCACTAAATCTCACTCATCAATCCATGTTGAAGCATCCCGATAAACTGTCACCACTTGACAGTCGCCAGTCGAACATTGACACTAAACGCACTTGTGGTTAAACTAACCACAACATACTCAACCGACGTACGCACCAACAAAGCACTCGACCTGTGTAACTGGACCCATCAGAAATACCGTGTCCCAGTGCACAGTATCCAATGTCCAGTTCACGTCCTCAACTAATCCAATGGTATGAGGACTAAGCCGACTACCAATACGCTCACCAACGTACCCCTGGTATATCCTATATACCGCCACCAGGCACCACAAGCCTATCCAGTATCGTTCCTCGAACTACGTACAGGGTACGTACATCCATCCATCAACCAGCCTATAACCTAGATCGTAGCAAATCACGTTTCGATTCAGGAGTCCACCTGTTCAATCCATTACTAGACAGATTGAAAACTCCAACCCATCATCCATTTCGAGTCCCACGATCACCCGACCAGTATCACCACGTCTACTTCCAAACAAGAATTCCAACCTTTACCAATCCAACTCACGCCTACCAAGGCGTACCCATTCATGCCAACCGGGCATCCAATCTTACCCACGTCTACCGAGACGCACCAAATTCGAACTTAACGGTTACCTGCTCAAACGATTGCCACGTTACGTTCGATTGACTTCATAGGGAAGCTAATCCCATCATTTGCACATCTAAGGCTGACCAAATCCAACCCCATCAGGCACCTACTTGTTCGATTAGCACACCATACGGGATTAACCTTGAAAAGAAGTCAGCTTCATCGTCCTCATCCTCAAAAGTCCAAGGCAAAATGTATACACTTCAATTTACTCAACTACCGTCTCATACCAGATTGACTTTGAAAGGAAGTCGTCCCAACATTCTCGTATCTAAATATTAAAGATAAGGAAATAAACTCTCCACCTAACCTGATCATCAAGATCACAATCCAGGTCCATCACCACGTCACCCGACCATTAACAACATGATCCTAGATCGTCACAATGCCCAAAGTCCACAACATCATAATCTTGATCCACATAGGATCCACACATGCTCACTCAGTTAACAATCCACCAGAAATATGATCCTAGGGTCTTACACCCTCTTGAATTCTTCGTCAGTCACATCACTCCTCAACCAATTCCTACATCTAAACAGATCAATCAACGACGAGACGCGTTGAGACTATGGGTTCTCTCTAATTACCTCGTATCAATCCTTGTCATTCCACCTTGGAAAATCAAGGATGATCCAAGAAGATGACACCAAAATTCATCCTACGTGAATGCAAACAAAACTCGCTGCACTCACCATGCCATGTAACCCAACATCGTCTGTACCAAGCAGAAAATGAGAATTCCCATTCACCTAACTTTGAAATACCCAACTCCTCCTGATGACCCAAAACAAAATACGGGTCCACCCACCAATACACGATCAAGGTACTGGTTACAACAACCATCATCTGCCATGGCAGAACATGAGAAGTCACCCCAAATGACATCAAAATACCCATTTTCAATGCGGAAAACACGCACTCCTCTCATCACCTTAATCACCACCTCTCTTGATTTCGAAGTTCTAACCATGTCGGAACCAACACACTCGGACATCAACCACATGTCCGTAAGCAGTCTAATTCACTACCAAGTTCGCCTATCGACTTATATCGTTTATGTACATCCAAAAGGATGTGGTCCATTACTATTTGATCCTCACGTCTCAACTACTGCTGGATCCAATCCAGTCCAACTCTATCCGTGATTCACTCCTGGACCACAAATACCGAACACATGCCCATCTCGACGGAGTCACATCCCGACTCATGACTCATCGTCATCACAATCACTAGCACCAATACTATCATACTAGCATTAGCATCCGCATCAGCATCAACATCAGCATCAACACACCGTGTGCAAAACAGAGAACCTTGGATCTTTGCTCATACCGAGCCACGACCCCGTACCTCTACTCAAGTTGGAGAAACTCTGCTTCCCTCGTACCCAACAACTCTGGGTACAGTCACCCTGACAACTCAACCAAGAAAAGAAACATTCCCTGAACGTCCCCCGATTCACAACAACCATACCTACACCCACTCTCGATAGTAGTGCCTGCCACGACTCGTGCAAACCCAACCACTAGACATCGCTATCAAGATTTCGTATCCAACGGAATCAATTACCCTTACTAATTACTTCGTATCCCCACTCCGGGATTCCATCGATAAGCACCAACCCTGGTAACCTGTCCAACCAATCTCTAACCAATCGTAACTCGACTCTACCAATGTCGTCTACCAGGTCATCCATGACCTTAGCTGTACCATCTATCCATCACAACTAACGTATTACGAAAACCAACTAAGTCTAACCAATTAACATAACCTCGACTGCAGAGTGCAGTCCCATCACCAAAACTGACATGACATGACCGACAGACGGTCTCGACTCTGAAAAGTCGTCAAAGTCAACCCACTCACCAACTCACCCTTTCGAACCATACTTCATACCTTAGGGTTCCACGATCCCACCCTAGGGTTCTTCTGAACCTAACTGCAGAAGGCAGAATAATCCATAATCTGATCGACCCCGCGGTCCTGACATTGCAAGGACGTCAATCCAATCCTACCATCAGCTCAACTAGGGTTCGCATTTCTTGACCACCATGCAGATGGGGTTCCATCACTCAATTGGGGTTCAGGAAAACTCGGCTGCTCGCGGCAGCATATCCATCTAACTCAACAAGATCCGACCATCTAATGGTCACAACTCTTAACTATCGTCAAACCAATCCTACAGTATCGTAATCAACGGTCCCGACATAACCGTGGGGATGATTAAAACTCTAAGTACTATCTCGTTCATCCTTCAATAGGGTCCCACACTGCCAACCACGACAGAATTATGGCAACCCCGACATAAAGTGTCGAACCAAGATAATCCACGATTCAATCGTACTAACTATCGTACCAGCATCCTAACTATCAAGTTGATAACGAACTACAGTCCATAGAGACATCACATCATCGACCTGCGCGCATCACAAGAGCAAACCTGGCTCTGATACCATTTGACACGACCCATCCCAATGCCCCCAAAATTAACAAGGGATGTGTCATGATCCCGTCTGACACGAATCAGAGAAAATTTAAACCTTTAGCCCGACCAGCTACCAAAGCGTGCTAGGATCCGGTGGAGGAGTGCGATGTCTCCGTTTCTGCTACAGTCCGCATTTGTAATCAACCTGAAGGGCATTGAAAAACAGAAAAGACTGTGAGTGGACGAAAAATAATAGTTCATAAAACACATTTTATAAAAGACCTTTATGCCCTTCACTAAAAAGCATGCATGCATAGGAAAACCATTTATCAAACCACATATGTTTCAATAACCATTTATAGGGTCTCAGCCCCAAATTCCGTAAATTCAAATCAAAAGGGCCCCTGCCCAAATCCATTTACAGAAATCCATAATCATAGTAAACATATGTGGGATCTCAGCCCAAATCCATTTATCATTCATAAAACACAATTTCACAAATCCAAGAAATCATGTTTATCATAAATCATATAATCAATCCTATCACGGTATCTAAAGCTACGCATGTGCTACCTGGGGTCTCAAATACCAACTCTCCCTAGGGTCTACCTAGGTTAATGTATGCAGATTAATGACCCTCCCTGGGGGCTATAATCCATAATAGCATTCCTGAGAGTAAGGTACACAACGGGGGCGACTCCACTCAGTTAGTGCTCCGTGATTACTCCGGGGTCCACCTAGGCCAACGACCATTCCCGGAGGAGACAATCCATAATATATAAGGATGGTATATGAAAAACCATTTTGAAATCATTCTCAAAACCTTTCAAGGGTTCATGCCTAGTCCCCATAAACCGTCATGAACCAAAAATCCATTTATGGGTCCCCGACCTGAAATCACAATGGTAAACCCTAATTGGACCCCAAGCCCGAATTCATAAACCAACTGGGACCCACGCCCGATTTCTTAAACCAACTGGGCCTGGTGCTTGATTTCGTAAACCAAATGGGCCTCGTGCTTGATACGTAAGTCAACTGAGCCTCGAGCCCGATACGCAAGCCAAATGGGCCTCGAGCCCGATACGTAAACCAATTGGGCCTCCGACCCGATGCCTTGTTAAATCAAATGGACTTTGAGTCCGAGAGTTCGTAAATCAAATGGACTTCGAGTCCGATAGTTTGTAAATCAAATGGGTCTCATGCCCGATTCCATATTTTCAAATCCAATATCAGTTCACGAACCAATTAGGCCCCTAGCCTAATGATGTGACTAAAAGGGACTTCGAGTCCAAGGGTTTTCAAAAAAATGGGTCGCATGCCTGAGTTTACCTTTTCAAATCCAAAACTATTTCATTAAACCATTTCTAAAGCCATACGCACGTATACTCAGTGCAAAACTGTAAACCTCGATTAACGTGCAAATACGTAAATCGCCTCGAAATACGTGAAATCATGTAAATCATTAATATCCAAATCATCATCATAGAATCACATCTATAAACCATATAAAACATTTATGCATGCATCACAGTTTAGAAATCAAGGTCCACTCACAGACGGTCCTAAGTTATCGCCTCGATTTGCTTGCTATAAGCCTCCTCGGGCTAATCACTATCACCGGGACTCCCAAACCTGTCCAAATCATACTAGAGGGTTACTAACTACCTCATTAACCTCTCATTGAAGCCCCGTAATTTTTTCGAATTTTTAAATATTTTTAAACTCGATCCTAAACCTTCAGACGTCCCGAATAATATCGAGACGGTGTCCGATCGACACGAAACCAGTCCCAAAATGTTTGTTACATCGAATAGATTAAAATTCATGTTGACAACATCCCCAAATTACACTTCACGCGCCCTCACGCGCCGCCCAAAGGGGTTGCGCGTGAAAGCTACGCGCCTGCTACAGTGTCACCATCAACTTCGCGTGAACCCGGCCCGCCTGGTTTTTCCGGTTTGATCGAATCGGCCAACCAATCCAGCCGGTTCTCTCTTGTTTCTCAGCCATTTTGACTTTCGTTTCTTCCTATGTTATCCTTTAATCCCCAGCAACCCTTCTCTGATTTAAAAACCAAGAAAACTAGACCAAAGACTCACCAAAAAATGATGAACAGTGATCGCAGCCTTCCTCCTCCGTTTCCAGCCGTCCCAGCCATCCCCTTCCTTCAAAAATGATACCTACAGAGTCGCCTCGATCCTTAGATTATGTTTGTATCCATAAAAAACCTAACACAACGTTAAAACCTGGTTTTCCAATTTTTGAGTCAAACACGGTTACGGGTTACCTTCGTCGTGGCCACCGTCGTGGCCCTACCCTCAGTCCCTTGCCAGCTCTCAGTCTCTAATACATTCCTCACGTCTCTCACACGAACCCAAAGATGAAAATGGTGGTGAGGTGATTATGTTGTGTGTTTTTTTGTTTAGAGGAAATGAAAATGGTGTTCGGTTTGAAAAAGAAGAAAAGGAGATGAGGTTTGGTGAGGTTGATCAGAGGAGGTGAATTGGATGGTGAGGATGGGAAGGTAGGGAGAGATGGATGGTTGGATGATGAGAGATAAGAGATGAGTGGATTATAATATAATCAACAATATTAATATTTTAATATAACCCCACCAATCACATCTTAGATCCATAATTTAGGGTTAATGACCAATGGGATGAGTGACACTTGTCACTCATCTAAGGGTCCCACACTAAAAAGTCAACCAATCAGATTTAGCCAAGTGTTTCTACCTCGTAATGCGTGTATAGTTCAATCTAACTTCATGTGACCATAACTTTTCCATCTGACGTCCGATTTTGACGTGCCACCTGTTTACAGACTCGTGACGTCCCGAACTACGTCATTGTCATCAGCCCTCGTATGTTTGACTCCCTGAGTCAAAAGGTAACATTTTACCCATCTCTAGGGGCAAAACCGTCATTTTGCACCGTCCGTCCGATTTCGCTCAACTAATCACTGATTAACCTCACTAATCCCTCATTAGTCACTAATCTAATCCCGAAATTCTGGACGGGTCATTACAGCCTGATGCAATAATAGTGTCCACATTTATTTGAGTGAATTTCGAGAACGAAATTTTTATAAGGTGGGTAGATAGTAACACCCCAGACTTTTAATAAAACGTAAATTTGGGAATTTAATGTAAAATGACCATTTTGCCCCTAGACAGGGAAAATTGTTGACTTTTGACCAAGGATACTATTTGGACTTTGACCAATTCTCGTTACATAGATCCAGACATCACGTCAAAATCAAACGTCTAACGAGAAAGTTACGGGTCAAGGAAAAAACCAGGTACTATTCATATTTTACGAGACGTGTACAGTGGCAAATATTTATTTGTCCAAAATATCTGAGGTGGACCAATGGATGAGTGACAAGTGTCACTCATCCCATTGGCTCAGTCCCCCAAATTCATGCATAAATTGTATCCATCTTCATCTC
Source organism: Prinsepia uniflora (assembly GCA_032719365.1). Classification (NCBI taxonomy): domain Eukaryota; kingdom Viridiplantae; phylum Streptophyta; class Magnoliopsida; order Rosales; family Rosaceae; genus Prinsepia; species Prinsepia uniflora. The sequence goes on along the minus strand of CM064867.1, from coordinate 68,796,863 downwards.
CTTTGTTTTCGTTTCACCCGAAACCCATAAACTAACCCAAACCTAACCTATAATCATCCTCCTCTTAGCCTTGCTACTGCTTGAGTGAAACAAAGTGAGAGAGTGATCTAAGACAAAGAGAAAGGTGGCAACGGCGAGGACAACCATGTATGGTGGCCGAAAAATGAGAGGTAAGCCGTAGGATTCAAAAATTCAAAGTTAGATTTTTAGGGTCTGTTTGGCTATTCTAACGCTTAGAAATGATTCCTAGGTAGGCTTCGGCATTGGGCCGGGCCGGGCCGGGCTTATTAAATAATTTTTAAATTTGCGGGCCGGGCCGGGCGGGCTTAATGACATAAAAAAGAGCCCACGGGCTTTTATCGGGCCGGGTTTATATCGGGCTTTTCGGGTCGGGCCTATTAAGCCCACTTGGATCGGGCTTACGTGGGTTTTTGCAATAAATTATGTCTCAAATTTTAAAATTACAAAAAAATATTTATAATGAAAAAAAAATACACAAAGGTGCAAAAATGTGGTCTCGTTAAAATAAAATACTCAAGGGTCCAAAAACGTTGGGCTTATTAAGTAGGTGGATGAGTGGTTAGGGTTTGTATTGGGTATTGGGTATTGAGTATTGAGTATTGGGTTTTTAAAAATAAATTAGGTGGACTTGAGGCTGAGATTTGGGTTTGGGTTGAAATATTAGTATTAAGAATGGGTTGAGTATTAATTTTTAAATAATAAATATTTTATATTTTCGGGTTTATGGGCCGGGTTTATTACGGGCGGGTCGGACTGGGCTTATCGGGCTTTATCGGGCTCGGGCCTATCGGGCCTATCGGGTTTGAACACCATAAGCCCAAGCCCAGCCCGCTAACTCTCGGGCCGGGCTGGCCTACGGCTCATAGCGGGTCGGACCGGGCTTTTGTCCATCGGGCTTATCGGGCCCCCATAAGCCCATGAGCTTTTGGGCCAAATGGTGAAGCCTATTCCTAGGGACTATACGAATATACAGGGACCAAAAGGAGAGGTTGCGACTGCTGGAAAGGCTTAGAAATCAAGGATGAAGTTCAACTAAAAATCAACAAGCTCGAATAGGTATATTTAGCCATTGTTTGATGTTTTTGAGTCCATAGATCCATTGTTGGGTAGATTACGAGCACGTAGGAAGAAATATGGGATGAAATGGTTGATGAATGGGTGAGATATGGTCGGGTCTGGGTCGTGGGTCAAATGACCCATTATAGAGAAACGGGTCGACCTAGTCAAAGGTTGACGATGATGACATGGCAGTCCATGTCATCACACTATCAGACCTATTAGTCCACGTGGAAAATCAGGTGATGCCACGTGGCAGGATGTTAGGCCCAATCAACAGCTGACGTGTCAGGTCCACATCAGCATGTCAGACCACGTGGACCAATAGGGTGGTGCCATGTGGCAACTTGTTATGGAGTGTCAGAGTGACATGGCAGTCCACATTAGCCATTGGCATACCACATGGACCAATAGGGTGGTGCCACGTGGCAGTGTGTCAAAGAACTGTCATAAGTGTCAAGGACAAGTGGCACTAGTCAAGGAGTGCGACGTGTCAGGCTGTTAGACCTATCAGGCTGACGTCTGTCGTTAACTAGCGTTGATCGGCATTGACCGCTGTTGACCGACGACGACCAATGTTGACCGGACTTTGACCAGCGCATGGACACGAATTTTGAGGTTAAATTGGCCTTGTTTGAAAGGTTTCAACGTTCTGAAATTGTATAGAACATTAGTGACCCTCGGATCTAATTTGGACAGGCCCGAAGACTTTGGACTAGCTTGGGTAAGATTACGGTGTAGATATTGAACACGCAACACGGACCGAGAGTGAGTGGACTTTTGTTTTATAACAGAAATACATGCATAACTGTTTTGAATGCTTTATTATATGATTTAAGATGAAATGATTTGATATCGTATTTGATGATGGTATGGATTTAATCATCAGTTTATGAACTATTTTACGGATTTACGTGAAAATGACGTTTTGGGCTTTAGACCTGGTTGAGTAATGATTTAACTTAGATTTAGAGTCAGACTAGAATTAGAAAGAAAGCATTTTAACTGAATTTGAATGGAGATCTGGCATGATCGGTTTGGATAAATTGAGAATTATAAATGAGTTATGGACACTGTTTTCGAATGGTTTTTGTGGAAAAGACATGTGGGTGTTATGTCTCGGGCATATGCCCAATTGCATAGTGTTTTGACTCGATTTGAGACATAAACGGTTTTAAAATGACTTTAAATGTATTTATTTACTATTCCACATATACCATTTTGGTGAGTTGGATTGTCTCCTCCAAACGTCGAGGATACTGGAGTAGTCACGGTGCAATGCCTGGAATGAGTAGGTCTGAGGAGAGGCTCAGGTTCAGGAGTGCGAGTTTATGATATCACCATGGACGTGGTAGATCCGGAGTAGGCACCCATTATGACATCACCTCGTAAGTCGTTGAGTTGGATCCTGGGGAAGTACTCGGAAGTGAGAACCTGAGTTGCACGTGTAGCATTGGAAATCGTGACTGGTATTGGTTATAGACATCGCAGATGTCGAGGATTGGTTATATTGTGTTTTACTGATATGTATGTCCAGATATATATATATAATTTGAACTATTTTCATACGATTTGATTTGAATGCATGCATGTTTATAAAACGGAGAAGGAAATATTATTGTTCTTAAATTGTATTTCGAAAAAGCTTATTTTTAGTGCATTCACATTTTAACTGTTTTATTGACCCTTCAGGCCGTGACACAGAGGCAGGGTTAATACCGAGGCAGAGGCATAACTAGTACCGTTGCGCACTTGAAAACCCTTTGGGGTAGGTTTTGGTACTTGTATTGTACTGACACATATGCTTGTTTATGTATATAGATATCTCTTATCTGAGAATGTTGTAGTGGAACTCTGTTCACTTTAAAACCCATAAAGAGTATTTCAAGTATTTTGAGTATGATTGTCAAAAGGGAGCAGGGCACGTCCCACCATGATCCAGAGGGATCGGGACGGGTCCTGTCATTCGAGATTGTGCAAGTCCACATGGACAGAAAGGAGACAGAAAGTACGCATGAATGAGCTTGGGTGGAGGTTTGAGCTTTGGCCGTGAGCTTCGACCTTGGGTGGAGGTTTTTCGGGTGCTTCTCTTTATTTTTTGGCCATGGATATGTTTCTAGGTGATAGACGATGAGATTGGTGAATGAATGGGGGTTTTTGGTTGAGAAATGGTGTAAAACGAGTCGGGTCAAGCTCGCGGGTTGAATGACCCATTGTAGAGAAACGGGTCGATCAGACTAGAGGTTGACAATGATGACATGGGAAGCCACGTCATCATGTCAGGCCACATGGCCAACCAAGTGGTGACACGTGGCGAAGTGTCAGGTCCAGTCAGCATCGACGTGGCAGTGCCACGTTAGCATTGTCAGACCACGTGGACCAGTCGGGTGGTGCCATGTGGCAACATGTTGAAGTTGTCAAAGTGACGTGGCAGTACACCTAGAAATGATGACGTCAGTAGTGACGTTAGCTTGACGTCATTATGTGACACGTGGCACGTGTCAGAGGCTAACACGTGGAACCAGTCAGGGATGGCAGGATGTCAAAAGTTGTCAGGTTGTTAGAGGTCAGGCTGACGTCAGTAGGTGACGTTAGTAGTGATGTCAGCAACTGACGTCAACGTTGACCAGACACATGAGAACTTCGACCAACGCTTGAGGGCGCGTGGGCATGAATTTTGAGGTCAAATCGAGCTTGTTCATAAAGTTTCGACGATCTGAATCCAAGGTGGTTTCAAGTCGATCAGAGATCGTTTGGTTAGTGTTTTGGAGCTTTTTCTCTTCGTGAAGCGTGTTCATGACACGTTTAATGTACTGGGGTTTATGGGGTTTTACATACAAACTTATTTGTATTTTTAGTGACCCTCGAGTGTGACGTTGACAGGTCAAGTGGTTTCGGAAACTTTAGATTGGCTTACAGCGCGGATTTTGAGCGCACAACATGGACCGGGTGTAAGTGGACCTTGTTTTATAAATGTGATGCATGCATAAATGTTTTAAATGTCTTATGATCATGATTTGAAATGCAATGATTTCATAATGGTTTAAATATTATTGTCGATCATTTTCGTGGAAAATGTTACTGTGCACGTATTTCGAGATTTATGCTTTGTGTTACACTCTGGGCTTAGGCCGAGTTTTCTATGTGGTTTTAGATTTCACTAACGGTGATTTGAATAATGATTCGATTTGAATGAAATGATTTTGGTATTTTTGAAATTGTGTTTTGTTCTAGAGACCTTGTTGGAAAGATGTTTGACTCCAAGTGTGAGTCAATGTGAATTTGAAAGAATTGTTGTGATTTATGAAATGAGTGTTGGACACTGTTTTTATGAGATTTGGTGGAAACTATGTTTTGGGCTGAGACCCTACGTGAAACGATTGATTTGATTTGAAATACAACTGTTTATGGAAATGTATTTCAACTGTTTCCACCTAGATCATCCTTCGTGATATTGATGTGACTCCAGTAGGAATGCGTTTCCTTGGAGAGGGACTCGGTTTTGAATATGTTTCCCCGAAGCGGTCCATATGATATGTTGCTCACCATTGTGTCCCCCCCTCCCCTCCCTCCCCCTCCCCTTCCCCCCCTCCCGGTGGAGAGGTCACGATGCTCTGCCTGTTGGCGAGCAGCTGCGGGAGGCTCGGCTCAGGAATGCATGTAACGACCCGGACGTTCAGAAAAGGAAAATTTGGAAAATTTGAAGAAAATGACGATTTTGCCCCTAGGTAATGGGCGAACGGTTGACTTTTTGCTCGGGTGGTCAAACAGACTTTAACCGATGACGGTGACGTAGTTCGGGACGTCACGAGTTCATAGACAGGTGGCACGCCCGATTCCGACATTCGAGGAGGAAGTTATGACGTTCGGAAGTTCAAGGGCATTTTCGTAATTAGGTCAAAAAGGAGGAAATTGTTGACTTTTTGTTCGACCACTATTTTTCATGCAACTCGAGGACCATTAGGTAGGTCTCGATGCCCTGAGTCAGTAGACAGGCGGCACGCTGAAAACGGACCTCGGACGGACGAGTTACGGTTCTAGAACGAGAAGCGCATTTTGGTAATTTTGTGAAGGAAGGCAAAATGGTAATTTGCGAAGGCACAGTTTGAAACAGCCGTGGGAGTACTGTGCAATTGTTTAAAGCTGTCTGTTTGATCAGTGAATTGTTTAACCGGTTAGTGACATTGGGGAGAGTTATTTAATCTGTTAGTGGCTTTGAGGACTGAGTGAAAGTTAGGCGTGCAAGGTGGATTGATTGGAACAGAGCACAGGAGGATTTTGTAATGGTTTTTGGGTCTTTTTGTGGGAAACAGAATCACAGTGGGATTGAGATTCCCACGAGCTGTTGGGTGGACGGTTGAATATGGGGAGTTAGAGTAAGTTGAGAGGATCATTTGGAGAGGAAGAGACTGAGAATTGGAGAGAAAAACGAGTCGGGAAAATTTTGGGAAAAATTGGAGGGAAAATCGAATTTTAATTTGTGAGGCGAGATGAACAAAACAGAGGTTAGAAGTAGTCTTCTGGGTTCATTACGACCTCAACCATACCAAAATCGAAGGGAATCGATCACGGTTTGGCTAGGAACCCAAGTTCCAGTTTTGGAGAAATTTCAGGCTTGAGGACGATCACTTACGGGTAAGTTTTCCTGAAATTGATTATGGTTTAGTGTTAGTTTAGGTCCTATGAAGCTTCTGTTTAAGTTAATTTGAAAACTGGGTTGATTCGGGTGAGTTTTAGAGATTGACCCGTTTGTTTGATCACGGGTGGATTGATGGATTTAGGGCTTATTGAGGGTAATTAATGAATGAGAACCTAAATTAAAATGTAAAGGAAGGATTTCGATGGAAGAAGGAAAGGAATTGAGTGAGTTTTGATAGGGATTTAATCAGGTTGTGTCGCGGGTTGAACAATCCGTTTGCAGGCTAGTCGGGTGAAGACGATGACTGTAGCTGTCACTGTAGCAGGCGCGTGAGATTCACGCGCAGCCGCTCACGGCGGCGCGTGAGAGCGTGTGGGCCCGATTTTCAAGGTGAGTTCAACACGACTTTTGTCCTATACAATGTAACGAACATTTTAGCGTTGGTTTCGAGTTAATCGGACACCGTTTCGATGTTGTTTCGAGGGTCCGAAGGTTTATGTTAAGTTTTTAGTTAACCTTTAATTCCTGGAAAATTATGGGAAATTAGTATGATGTTATTTGAGTCCTTAGTGACGCTGAGGAATGTTTTCGGACAAGATTCGAGACTCCTGAAAAATTTCCGAAATTACGGAAACGCGTGCGGCGCAAAAACGAGCGTTATGGACGGTGTGTGAGTGGACTTTGCTTTCTAAAGTTTAATGCGTGCATAAATGTTTCTATGATTTCTATGATTATGATTGTGACTTATGGTGATTTCGATTTCCATATTTATACGTATTTTAATATGCAATACGAAACTGCACGTATTTCAAGACTATGGTTTCTCTTATGTTTTGATGATGGTTGATGAACAATTTTACATGATTCGTGAGTATGATGTTTTAAGGATGTTTTGATTGTGATTGTGAGTATGACTTATGGTCTTGACACGTATTTCGAAACTATCACAGATTTGCGCGTTTTACGAGATTTCAAGTATTTTGTGATTTGATCATGGTTCTGATGCTTTAACCTTGGGAATTGAAATATGATGTGATTTTAAAGATTTAAACGGATTTTGGAAAAGTTGATTTCGGGTTTGATGCCCAGGGCATAAAAGTAATTTTGATGAATGAGATTCGGTTTTCGAGAACGTGGAAGTGGATTTCCGGGTTTGAGTTCGGGATGATGTTTCCGGATGCTAGCTTACGGAATCATTATTGCGAATTCGAATTCGGGAATGGAGAAGGGATATAATTGGGAATTTGAACGTAAAATTCGGACATAAGTCCTATTATGACAAAATGTGATTTCGGTTTGGTTTTGGAATTTGGATCACGATGGATCCTGGATTGTTGTGATTTACAAATGGTTTTGGGTTTAAAGACCCAGTGCTAAGGCTGGATCATGTTTTGAGTTTAAAGACTCGGTTAATTGATGACGGGGGAGGGCCCTTGATGAGTTTAAAGACCCGGTTACTGTTTTGAGTTTAAAGACTACGTATGATACCCCCGAGGCCTATTGATTATGTTCTGAGTTTAAAGACTCGTTGATATCATGGGAAAGCCTGATTACGCGCATGGTTTTGAGTTTAAAGACTCGGGCGCACTTGAGATCCAGCAGATTGATTGACTTCTGAATTATTGTTGATTTCCAATGTTTTTGGATGTGTTGGGCAATGGCCTGGTTTAGATGGTTTGATGCATTTTGGATTATGTTGTGTACTTGGGTCTGATTTGTGATTTTGGGCTGAGGCCCCGTGTTTATGATTGCGGGCTAAGACCCGAAGGTTAAGAAAAGGAAAATGATTTTGACTTTCATACGCGGTTTTCTCATATTGGAAGTGAAATGGTTTGTGAAATGATTTTTGAATGCATGCATTGGTTTTACGTGGAGGGTAGAAACGCTTTCTGTAACTGTTTTATAAACTGGTTTATTTTAGTCCACTCACACCTTTTGTGTTTTTATTGACGCTCCAGGTCGTGGCGCGTTGATCGAGGCTGCTCGAGAGGCGGAGGCGTGAGTGAGTACGTGTGTGGCTATCCCTGGTTTGGCAAGTACTGAGGGTAATTTGGGAACTTCAGTCGACTTGCCAGACGGGAGCAGGACCGGGCACGGTTATCAATGTCCCTTCGGGGGCGGTCCTGTCAGTGCTTATGTATGACATCGATCGTTGATTTGTTCACGATGATCTGAACGTCGGCCATTGATTTGTTCAAGACAACGTGCTCGGACGTGAGCTGTCCTGGAGCTTATTTGCACGCGTTGCACGGATGACATGACTAATAATGATATGAGATGAGACAGGTGTGGGATATGAGGATTGGTCATGTTTTCGAGTATTGCTTTATGTCCAAATGTTTTCACATATTTAGTTTTGAAAAAAAATATGATTTGATTTTAAGAAAGCATTTGAGATTACATGTTTTTTGATGCATGCATGCTTTTAATTGGAGGGTATAAATTTATTTTCCCAAAATGTATTTGAAATGCTTATTTTTGTCCACTCACAATTTTAATGGTTTTTGATACCCTTCAAGTTGTGTGCGGATGCAGGCTGTAGTAGAGACTGAGGCATTATATGAAGCTGCGTACTCTGAAAGCCCTATTTGGGTCACGATATTATCCCTTAATGTTTCGGCCAGGTTCCCAATTTCTTGCAGAGTTGTTTCTCTCGTCCACCGTCTTACTTTCTCACTCCTGAATGATCCTAAGAACTCCCTTAACCTTCTAGGATCCTCAAACAGCCACCATAACATTGCAAATCATCATGGTCATCTTTGAGATTCACGGTCATGAAGGTTCTTCCTCCCTTCAGTTACTCCTATCTTATTACTAGTACGTTCTCTCCTTTTGTCCCTCATCTTTTACTTCTCTGACTCACATCCCTCTTCTTGGTGCCCTAGTTTCTCGCTTTCACCATTTCTTCTTTTTTCCTTCTTTTTCTTCCTTTTTCGGCTCACTCCCACCGAATGCCTTTTTCAAACTCACACACATATATTTAAACACTATTTAGGTAGGTGGATGAGTGCAAGGAGAGAAAACTTTAGATTTTTCTATAATACTCATATGAATCACATGTCACAATGGTAAAATGACGAAATTACCCTTTTGTTCACAATGACCAAAATGCTCCTAAGCCATTCATGACCCATAACGAATTCATCCGACCTCCGATTTTGGTGTGTCGCCTATCTACGAACGCAGGATCCCGAGATCTTCGTAGGTCTTCTCAAAATTCTCAAAAGATGTCCACGGAAAAAAGTCAATTTAGGGGAAAAATTATCTTTTTACCTTTTTATTTTCTAAATTTACGTTTTCTCATGATCCGGACCATTACAATCCACCCTCCTTATAGAAATTTTCTTCCTGAAAATTTCAATATAACCTTACCATATGCTCAAACCCAAATTGGCCAATTGAGTTGCTTTAAATGATTAACTTATCGTGTTCATTTGTTCCCATTCACTACTTCCCTTACATATACCAATAATGTCGGGATCTTTCCTATTCTCACCTTCAGCATCTCACACCAAGCTCTTTTCTAATTACCAATGTAACTCATATTCTATCATTTCATAATCAAATTCTACCAAGTACTTTTTCAATTGTCATTCATGTCATGCACCACATATCGGCATTACATGTAGGTCATCAGTCAGCATCTTTTAAATCAATCCAAAAAAGAAAACAATACCAACACATTAACCAACAAATATTTCCCCCGAGGGTATTGTACTACCGGTAGGTTAGCCACTAGGGATAGGGAGTCCAACTTGACATCTGAGATTAACCAACATCCATATGTAACGACCCATCTCGGAAATCAGGATTAGATTAATACTTAATGATGGATTAGTGATGGTAATCGGTGATTAGTTGGATGCTTTCGGACGGACGGTGCGAAATGACGGTTTTGCCCCTAGAATTGGGCGAACGGTTGACTTTTGGTTCGAGCAGTCAACCGGACTTTAACTGATGATTGTGAAGTAGTTCGGGACGTCACGAGTTCATAGACAGGTGGCACGTCCGATTCCGACATCCGAGGAGGAAGTTATGATGTTCGGAAGTTCAAGGGTAATTTGGTAATTTGGTTAAAAAGGGCAAATTGTTGACTTTTCAAACGACATGGACTTTTCACGTAATTCGAGGACCATTAGGTAGGTCTCGATTCCCTGAGTACAACGACTGGCGGCATGCGTCAATTGAACTTTGGATGACAACGTTATGGGTCTAGGAACATGAGAGGCAAAATGGTCATTTGTGGAATAAGGGTAAAATGGTCATTTTGATGCATTGGGAGTTGTGCCTAGTAAAATGGTGCCACTTGGTGTCTTGAGGAGTGTGCCCAATGGTTTTGGGACACTTATCCCTTGCTAGAAGGTCATAGAACCCTCATCACCGTCTCTCTTTGTTTTTAAAAATGGTGGTTGCACAATCATGGAACAAGAAAACAGAGACACAGAGTTTGTGAGAATTCAACCCCCTCAGCTCTCCTCAATTAGCTGTGTCGTAGGAACAAAAATGAGGGTATAAACGATGTGGAATATAGTGGTGCCACTGTCGTGGACAGTCGTGGACGGTTGTCCTGACCCTGTGAGCAAACTCGTGAACTCCCCTGCAACCTGTGAATTTCCATACTTGAACAACACCCTCAAACCTCTTCGATTTTATGTACGGTGTGAATAGAAGATGGAAGGAAGGCTGAGTTGAGACTTGTGGTGGCCATGGCGGTGCTTTACGACGGTGATTCAAGGTAAGCAACCGTGAGGTTCTATTTTCAATTGAAAATGACAGTTCATGACTGAAGGGTTGTTGATTACTTTGGTTGTTTGGATAAGGACTGGAATCGTGGCTTGAGATGGCCAGAACCGTGAGAACAGAGGAGGAGTAATTCGGGTTTTTTCTTCAAATCGGGAAGGAAATCTTCGAGCCTGGTTTCATGTTTTCCTCAGCTGGATCGATCACATATGTTTAGACGAAACTACTAGGATTAAAAAGGTTGGAATTGGATTGATTTGGGACACAAAACCACCCTCTCTGGTTTGGTTGGACCGGGTCGGTTCGAATCGGTCTGAACCGGTCCAGTGAGAGGTTGAAGATGATGAATAGTGGGCGCGTGGCTCCCACGTGTAGCCCCTTTGAGCGGCGCGTGAGGGCGCGTGCGACATATTCCGGGGAAGTTGTCAACATGAATTTTAAATTATTAGGTGTAACGAACATTTTGGTATTGGTTTCAAGTCGATCTGACATCGTCTCGATATGTTTCTAGATGTCCGAAGGTGTTAGAGCTCGTTTAAAAATAGTTAAAAATTCGGAAAAATTACGGGACCTTAGTAGAAGCTTAATGAAGTTTCTAGTAATCTTATTATGAGATTTGGACAGGTTCGGGAAAGCCAGTGATAGTGGATTGGTCAGGAACGGCGTAAGTGCACGTGTATCGAGGCGATAACGCTAATGGTCTGTGAGTGGACTTTGCTTTCGAACTTATGATGCATGCATATATGTTTTCTATGCTTTCTATACGTGATTTCTATATTTGTGAACTGATATTGATGATTTACGATTTTGCACGAATTTCGAGATAATGACGTATTTGCACGTTTTACGAGCTTTCGCTTTATGTTGCGATTTGATCATGGTTTTGATGATTTGATTTTGAGATTTGAACTGTGATTTGATTTCAATGATTTATAACGGATTTTGGAAAAGTGATTTCGGGCTTGAAGCCCTGTTCATGTGATTTCGATGAACGAGATTTCGGTTTTGGAATCGGATTTTGGAAAGATGATTCTTGATTCGGTTTTGAAACTTGAAAGAGAAATTTTGGATTTGGGTTTGGGATGATGGTTCCGGATACTAGCTTACGGAATCATTATTGCGAATTCGGATATGGATTTTCTATGGTTTTCATTTGGTTTTGGGTTTAAAGACCCGTTGAAAAATGGTTTTGGGTTTAAAAACTCGGAAAAAAAAACGGCTGGATCTGGTTTTGAGTTTAAAGACTCGGTTGATTGACGGGGGAGGGCCTTGGACTGATATGTTTTGAGTTTAAAGACTCAGGCGCACTTGAGATCCAGCAACTTGCATGATTGATGTTTTTCACTGGTTTTTAGATGTTTTGGGCAATGGACCAGATGAATTGGATTTGATGAGTTTTAGGCTAAGCTCCCGTACTTGATGAGGATTTATGATTTTGGGCTGAGGCCCTGAATTTGAGTTACGAATTTGAGGAAAGAAACGATTCTGGTTTTCCATGATGGTTTCCTATCTTGGATATGAAATGGTTTTAAGGAATGGTTTTCATATGCATGCATTGGTTTTTCGTGGAGGGTATAAATGTAATTTCTTATAAACTATTTTCTGAATATATTATTATTTTTGTCCACTCACAATCTTTTATGTTTTCGATACCCTCCAGGTTTGATGCGGTGCGGATTGCCGTTAGAGAGATGGAGACGTCACACACGTGATCCACAGTAGATTCTGCGCGCTCTGGGAATTCCGGTACTTGCGGACGGTTCATTTTGGAAATCCCTTGTCCGGCTTACGTGTTACATGGAGGTTGAACGTCGGTTTAGCCTTTGTGTCACGCATAAGTTAGACGGGAGCATGACTTAGCTCCTAATCCCGGGGGATTGGGGGTGGGTCGTGTCACATATATACACCACTCGGGATTCGAAGCCCTACTCGACGTTTGAGTGTATACTGACTTAGGATTTGGAGCCTTGCTCGACGTCTGAGCTAGCACTAGTCTCATAATTTGGAGCTATTCTCGACATTTGAGACTGACTAACCACCACCCACTCAAGATTCGGAGCCTAGTTCAACGTCTGAGTTGTTATCCCATACCCTACAAATCTCAGGAAATGAGTATTAACTCGACGTCTGAGACTGATCCTCCACCACATGTCCTCAACACAATAACACCATACCGAAAAAACATATACTCGTTCACATTCACAACATAGCATCGTTCATCACATATCTCTACGCATCTCAATTCCATGGATTAATCCACAATTCAAATTTTGGGTCTACGTCCAAAGCCATCAGTTATGTCAAAATCTTGCAAAACATACCATTAAAATAGTTCATAAAACCATATATACCTTAATCAATTCAATACCCTCAGAAGCATAACAAAAAGTCATTTCAAATCTAAAATCAGTTTCCAAAATTCAATATAAAACCAAAACATGATATAAACAAGTTCCTCGTGAAACGTGCATAACAACTAGTTAATTGTCACATATTTTATTATCAATCATATCATATCCTTCTCATACATTATCATTACTTCAAGAGATGTTTACTCGTAAATCCAATTTACAATCCCGTAAATCATGTACTAAAACAATTGTCGTAAATTCATAAAATCACATGTAAATTATTTCACCATTTATGCATTTCTTAACAAAATCAAATTAACATTCCAAGATCGAAATTTAAACTCATCATAAATTCCATATAACTTGTATTAATAATTAATTTAAAATTCGCAAAAATCATCAATAATTATATGAAACCCAATTCCATTTTTCGACATATAGATTATGTATGAGAACAAATAAAATGTGTTATATATGGAGTACACAGTTTAAAAAAAATTCGAAACCGGGCTTTGATAACAAGTTGACAGGATTCATCCCTAATTTTGGTGGAAACCTGACTGCCCTGCTCCCGTTTGACAACTTTTTTCAAACAAAAGATATCAATTGTTTTGTTCTATTTTAACCAACATAATTATCCTCCTGCAGGGTACTACCTACATCCAGCACACTTACCCCAACGAAGTGGTGGGACCATTAGTTCAACCCTAATCGAACCTTAATTCACTGTTATCCTTATCACAATTTCAATGTGAGTCATTAACTAAATTAGAGAGACCACAAATCATAACTCATAACCGTTCATTTCGTACCAAATATATCAGAAGCATATAGGACCTTAAGTATTAATATCATTAAAAAATATCCTTGACATTAACCATAAACATTTCCTTTATGTTAATCATATTTCATTTTCTTCTTAAATTACTCTTAAGGTCCATTTAACTTATTTTGTTTTCCCCGAATGCAATTCTATTCGAAAACCATAACATAATGAAATCCATAGCATAATTCAATAGTTAACCACCACACTTTTACCACTACAAATCACTAAAATACTAGTAATATAATCACCAATTATTCATTTGCAAGTAAGGTTAAAATCAATCCTTTAAACATAATCTTAAGGTTGTATCTTTTTCCACCCTAATTATACATTCCCAAATTCCCTCTAATACTCCATCTAATATATCAAACATCAAACAATAAAGTATTACAATACATCAAAGATGTCCACACCAAACATAATCTTAAGGTTGTAAAGGTATTCTCGAAATTCTCAAAAGATGTCCACATAAAAAAGTCGATTATTTGACTTTTTAAGGGCAAAATCATCTTTGTACATTTTTATTTTCTGAATTAACGTTTTCTCAAAATCCGAGCCGTTATAATATGGATGCCACAAATAACATATTTAAATCCCATATAAAAATGTGTCATTTTCAAAATTCTATTTTTATAACTACCATTTATATATGAACATTAAATTGCATGTTTAAATTTCATTTTACTTCTAGATTATCCAAACATAAAACTTTACAAATTCTGAAAAATTAATTTATGGTAATTTAAATTTCTTCATTTGATAAATGGTTAATAATTTTGATTTTTTTTTAAAAAATTTCAATTAAACACATCCTCAATAAAAAGTTTTGAATAAAAAATCGAACTAGTCAGATTTTTTCATAAATAAATTATTTTAAGAAATATAGAAATTTTATTAAGTAATTCCTTTATTTTTATTATTTTTATTAAGTTCATTAAACCTAAGAACTAATCCCACGCTCTCTCTATCAGGCTCCAACACTCCATCATCTTCTTCCTTGTCCCTACTCCCTAGAGACAGCGCCCACGAACTCCACCAGCCACGACCTTGCCCAGTTCCGATTACGATTAGCCTCGCCAACATATCCAAACAGATTCTCTCAACTAGACGAACCTCTCCCTGCCTTCATCCACCATCGACATTCGCCGTAGGGGATAAATCGGAGCCGCGAACCCAGAAGACCGTCGTCAACTTCCATGGCGTTTTCCGTCGACCTAGAGTGCCCCCAATAGCTTCCCCTTAGCAATGTGAGCCTAACCCTGCCTTCCTTGCTCATCGTCGGTGCCTGAGTAGCACGAATTGAGAGTAGAAGTCCGAGGGTGTTCGAAGCTTCCCACTCGATTTCTGAGAAATCCAGGTAATATTTCATGAATCTAAGCTTAAATTCGAATTCATGGGGTCCCGGAGATGTATTTAGACGGCTGAATCGTAAGTTTTGGTGAGGTTTACAGCAAGTTAAATTTTGAAGAAGGATTGCTGCAGGTAAGGCCACGCACAGTGACAAACAACCGCCGCTGCCGCTGGTGGTGATGCCGCCTATGTTATGGGTTGAGCTTTCGAAATTTATAAAATATATTGATTCTGATTATTTGTATACATCAAATTCAGAAAGATCTGGATGTCTTTTTGGTTCTTGTATTTTGATAGCGTGATTTAGCAAAGAGGAAGAGGAGGAAGAGAGCGGGTAAGGGTATCCTTACCCTATCCTACCCTGATTAGTAATGGATAGTTTTTACCCGGGAATATCTTTAACCATATAAATCCATGGGTATCCATGCCCATGGGTATTTTTTGCCCATCCCTAGCTCTCACTCTTCTCTCAATTCTTCAACTTGCTCAGTGTGGTCGGACATTCTGAAGTTGAGGTTCTTCTTGCTCTTCTTGCACCCCAAACATAACTTAGCTGCTACCCATTCAGGTGGATATCCAAATCATTCAATTTATTTTATGACTTCTCTTGGGGATGATCATTTGGGTGTTGTGGGTTTCACAGATTCATTGTTTTAACATTCTTAAAACTAGAATTGCTTTGATCCCCAATTTTATTCTTGATTCTTGGCTGATACTCGGTTGCTATGTAATCCTACATAATGGGTTATGCTCACCAGTGTTTGTTCTACTGTCTGTGTGTTTTAAATTGCAGTATAGTGTAGTCCAATCCTATTTGGCAATAAAATGGTACAAAGCCTTCTTGGTTCCAAATCTTCTGAAATTTGGGTGAAGTTTACTTACGCTAGCTGCCTCTATCAAATGTACTGTTAAAGTTGGCGAGCAATGTTTCGTGCCAGAGAAACTTTTGTACGTCTCCCGAAAGGTTTCAAACCCACAAGAATCTTACAACAGAGGATACCATTTTGCACCAAACCTGCAAATACCAACACAAACAACAACCACAACATTGACAAGACTGAGGAGACAGGTCTGAGTACTTACAGTGAGGCATATAAGGAGCTGGACAATCTCACCTTCATGAAAGCCACTAAAATCCTCTTCACTGGTCCACCCTCCAAAAAGAAATTTGGGTAATGCTTTGCTTTCTGTCTCTCCTTTTTTTTTCTTCCTTCTCCATTTGTTATCAGTGTTGGTATGGCTTTGTTCTGCTTATATCTTGTGGGTTGTTCTTGGCTCTCATTGGAATTTTATCGAACAGCGTTATTGCAATGTATGTAAACACTTCGTGGCCGGGAGAATGTTGGAATGAAAATTTATTGAAGTTAGAGGATACAATGTGGGTTTTTAGTTTAAGTGATTGTTTGTTTACAAAGGTGGTTTGGAAAATTGAATTTGAAGCCTATTGCTAAACCACTTGCTAAGGGTGGTCTTGTGTTAAATAAAATTGTTAAAGGACACGTCGAGGTTCGTGGTTATGGTGGCTTAACAAGACTTTTGGCTTAATGGTAAAATTTTGACAGGATGTGTGTTTCAGTCAACCCCAAATGAATCATTCTAATCTTCAGGTCTTTAATTTTCAGCATTTTCTATTTTTAGTTCAAGTACAAACATATAAGAGTATGTCCTTGATAGTATATAAGTATTAGGATTGGAACTTTATAGCTTATCCCCATTTTTGTTGTATGACAATTTTCACCTTGTTTAGGTAGTATAATCTGAGCTATGTATCTATGATCCAGATTACTTGCAAAGAAATTATTATTGAGTTTTTTTTGTATGTTGAATATTCTGTTGGTTTTCATGTCAGTTGCTGAGACATATTCTTACCTCTCATCCTTTCATGATCAGGCTCGATTTCCATTTAGTACAACTGTTCTTTGCTTGCATGCCTTCCTTGGGTATGTACAACCTACTTTATTTTCATTTTGTCCCATGATTTCATACTTCTGTTTAAAAACTTAATTTGTGTAACAGCTGTTTATCTGGTGGCTCAATATGCTCGCTATGAAATTAAAAGGATGGAAGCGGTAAAATCCTAAAACTTTCTATTTTGCGCTGATATCTTAAGCCTGAAAATCCCCATAAGTATTAGTTGTTCTTTAATGGATTGTATGGCATCGTTTGCTTCTTCCAACATAGACCACTATTATCTATCTTTTTTTTTTCTCCTTCTAATACTTGGATTGTGTTCAGTATATTCTAGGGACAACTCGTTATAAGTCCTTCTCATGGACTTTTGGAAATAGGTTGTAGTGCATTTTCTTTATGGATTCACTTATCTGACCGTTATTCACACACGCACACATGCTGTGTAGGCAAGCCTAAAGTTTCATATATTCTAAGTCATTGATTTTCTGCCAAAAGAAATGTTCTGAATATCGGATATTTAGAAGGTCATGACTGCAAAACTTTTCCTTGATCTTTTAAAAAATATTTAGGTTGTAAACATTCCAACCAACCATGTAAAACCTAAATTTTTCTACCGAACTCTGACCCTTATTTTATAGAAATTTTTTTATCTTCCATCAAGAGTCATGAAACTTTCCCCTCATTGAGTGATCTTAAAGCAAAAGCTGGAGCATTTTTTTTTCATAACACAGAGCTCTATTAAGTTTTAAGATTGAAGAAATGTTTTCTTCTTCCCTCGTCTTAATCTTAAACTGGCTATGCTATATGATTGCCGCAGATGGAACTTTACTGGGTTTCCTTTTCAACTGTTTTTTTTTTATCGATTCCTTTTAAACTGTTTTCCCCTCTCGTCATCGAATTTACCATCTCAGGATCTGGAGCAGAAAAAGAAGAAAGAAGAAGAGAAGAAAGCAAGAGAAATAGAGCTGAATGCTGCTGAAGAAAAAGAAGCAGGATCTGCTCCAGAGCTTTTGGAAGTCAGAGAGAGACTAGAAAAACTTGAAGTAACTCTGAAGGAAATTGTGGTTGAATCAAAGAAGCAAATGTCCGGTGGCCAAACAAAAGACCATGAAGGGAGCAGTGACAAGAAAAATATTAGAATAGAGGCAAGTAACCGTAGTGGTAGTTCAGAATCTAGCAAGCCCGGTGAGAAAGATTTGCAGAGTAAACAGGATTCTGCAGAACAAGGAGAAGCCTTAGGCAAAGAGAAGGCCCTGAGTCAGCATTCGGTTGCTCACGTTCAGGATAAGTATGGCAAAACCCTAGATCGTGATGATGCTAAAAGATGAAGAAAGGTTCTTTCAATTATTATCTATAAATTTTGGAACAGCATAGGCGGGGGGAGGTAACACATCAAATTGAACAGTTTGAATTGATTTGTAGGTGGAAGTGTGATTATATGGAACTCAAATTTGTGCTCTCCAGTCATCTTTTTCTCCGTCCTCTTGTCTCTGTAAAGGTCTTGATGATCTGGGATTTTGTTTACATGCATGATGAATGTGACGGTTGCTTTCAGCAGGTTTTCTTCTTTTCTCTGTTTAAGGAATGGGAGATGCTAATACAGAATGATAGGCTTATAAAAAAGGATGAAGGAGGGGTTATGTAGTTAAAGGCGGGCATAAATTCGTTGGAGTGGAAATTTATTCAATTCAAATTGATTTTGGCTATTTCATTTGAATTTGGACAAACAAAAAGCGAACGGTTTGAAAATTTAAATCGATCAGTTAGTAATAAGGTTTGACTTTTAAAAATTATTGGATTTCAAACCAACTGGCTAAGGTTGGTAATTATATATATTTATATATTATTTGATAGTTAATATTTTTCAATCCTTAATTTTTCTGGGTAAGAGTATACCATGGACCTTATTTAATTTTTATTCATTTTGTGCTATTTTTGAATTTAAATTATATTTGAACATAATATGCTATATTTGAAGTTTAAAATGTTGAAATTTTTGGTTTATTAATGTATATGAATGTCTTGAGGTAGAATGGATGGCAAGAAATTTTTATGCCTAAATCATTCAAGCTGATTCA